>NW_017547276.1:95694-304898 GCF_001854935.1 Bemisia tabaci | reverse complement strand
TTAAGTACCTTGCGGGACCACTCAACCTTTAGCTACGACCCTGAGATTTTTTTGTGCTTTTTTTTCTAACTATGAGACAACTTTTTAGCAAGTATCTCTGTTGGATTTCGCAATTTTTTCTTTTTAACGTCCAAAATGGGGCACCCTACTGTTCAAACACGTCCAATGCCTCGGCGGCAGCCATTATGGCCGCCATTTTGGCTTTTGGAGAACTTCTAGTAGCTTATTTTGTTATTTGGACCTTATTTTTGGAATCTACGACCCAAAAAACCTATACAGTGACACCTCATTCGACGATATTTGCCTCAACAAAATATTTCACTCCGCAACGGCAGCCCTTTTGGCCGCCATTTTGATTTTTTTGGGCTTCAATGGATCCGTGGTAAGTTTTTGACATCATAGGTGAAATCTACGACCCAAAGAACCCTACCAAGGACACCCTACTCGGCAGTTTTACATACCTATCGCAGTTTTGACCCTATCTTGGAGATTTTGGCGGCCATCTTGGATTTGGGGTATCCCTTTGGGTCGGAGAGTATTTTGGACCTCAAATTCGGATTCTGCGACCAAAATTACATAAGAATTGACCCCTATCATGACATCAAAATCAAATTCCATAATTTTCACCCCCCGAGCCCCCATTTTAGCCGCCATCTTGATTTTGGGGGGTTAAACGCAAAATTGAGCTTGACAACATCAAAATTCTTTTTTTACGCATCGAAATGAAGAGATTAAGATATTTTCCACACTTGCTTCACTTACCGTTCCACGGGAGTACATAAGAACCTGGACTATCACAAGAAACTCAAAGCTCTACGTGAGTCAAATCGCGCACTAAAACGGTTCTATCAAGCTTTCCAATCGAGCAATGTTCATTTCCCACCATGTTTTGTTCAAACTATGAGAAATTTGCAACATCTGAGCCAAAATGTCAAGATTGAGGTTGCCAAATTTTTTTAACGCAGAGACTGTGATGATAACGTTTAGCGCGCGATATGAATCACGTAGAGCATTGAGTTTTCATGAGCGGGCGGTTTGAATTCACGCATCAAGAAACATTAAATATCTTTGGAAGGAGTTGATTTCGGTAATTTTTGTTGTGCGCATCGTCTTTTACGTAAAATTTTGGCTAAGAAACATGTATCAGAATGCTGAAATTTGTACCTTGTCTAGTGGTTCATTGTCTCCGATAATAGCGTCTTAACTGGCAGTACTTTTTCGAAGGAACCAGACCATCAAATCCGAAAGGAGAACCGAATTTCGTGTTTCCGGGACCTGATCAATTTTTCAGGGCGCAAGGCGACCTATTTCGAGAGCGCGGCGGCGGGGAGATCCTCCTCGGGACTCGGGGCGGCGATGAGCCGAAAACTCATCAGGCGGAAAATGTCGGCGTCGTCGCGGATATGAGCACTTGTTTCCGGCTCATGAGCGCCTCTCGCTTTCATTGTAATACCGGGCTCCGACACCGGCGCCCATAAAAAATTGAAGGCCCGCACCGCGACGCCGAGGAAGCGTCCTATACGACAGCTTACACTCGACGTTGCCAGTCTTCCACATACCATCTCTTTTATGGATTGCATCTAGCTAGAGCCCCTTTGTACCCGGAGTTAAGACAACTCAATTCTAGTAACAGTATAGACACCCCCGAACACACATTTTACTCATGCAAGGCAATCCAAAATTCTAAACACCTACTAGAAAGACGGTTACAGGAACGCATCACACCAGAAAACACAATAAGTATAATGCTGAAATTAAAAAGAAGCTGGATTTTCGACCACGAATACATAAATACCAGTTTAAAACAGAAACAACTAGAGTCCCTTTAAACTGAGAGTCAAGACAATGTGAATCCATTTCTGATTGGGTCTCGTATTTTAGGCCTCCACGGTGTCACAAACGGGAATAAAGATTACATTTGCCCCAATTGCAAAGATTATAATCTGGAATGGGCCAGGGAGTTACGGGTTCGGCAAGGAACAAACGCAATGAGAGAAGGAACGGAGAAAGGAATTTGAGAATGGGCGGCAAATGTTGTAATTTTTTCAAAAGTAGGTATCAAGAAAAATATCTTATTAAAAAAAATAAAAAAAAAAAATTAATACAGACGAGAAAAGGCAAAAAAATCTCTCATTTCCTGAGAGTTAAAGTATAGTAATTTTTAATTTGTTCGTCTTTCGGTGATACAAGAGACATCACCTTTTATTAGTCAAGTTGAGAGAGAAACCAAACACGCAATTTGGCCTGGAGCGGCGCGGCGTAGAGAGCAATGATGACGAGGACTTGAGATGGAAAAGAGAAGCCCTCGGCGTGACGGTCGGCATGTAACACATATTATCGCCTACAAGACTCCATGAATACTTCACGCATTGCGTCAAAGGTAGTGCGGTCGGCAGCGGTTCGCGTGAAATTCATAGTGCCTACAAGATTGCATGGATACTTCACGCATTGCGTCAAAAACAGTGCGGTAGCAGCGGTCGGCGTGAAACGCATAGCGCCTACAAGAATGCAGGAATACTTCACGCATTGCGCCAAACACAGTGCGGTTGGCGTGGTGGCGGAAATTAAAATCATTAAACCACATTCATGTTTATTCTTTCATAATTTTTCCGTTCTTTTCTTAAAAATGAAAGGCCTCGTCCACACAGAGATATTTTTACGGAACTTAATTTTCGCGCAAAGTTCTGTGAACTTTTGCTAGTGATGACTGGGTTTTCACAAAAAATGTGCCCAATACGAGTAAATGCGTCTTATGCACCCCTCCTCCTCCGGCACGTTCACTTGATTTTTTGTGTCGCTGCTTCAAAACAAATGAGGAGGAGCGGCAAAATGCAGGCGGCCCATGGGCGGCAAGTATATAAATCCGGCCCTGAATGCAATCCATATTATCTGCGCTTAGAATGGACCAAATGAAGACAAGCTACGACTTTAAACAATCTCATACGAGTTATTCAACCAAAATTTCACGTACATTACGATTCATGCAACGAAAATGTGTTTTTGTATTAAATATCTTCCGAAGATTTCTTTAATACCAATGTAAACCAAACGGGGACTTTTTCAGGACAAGGAATTGTTCGAAAAGAGACGAATGCTGCAGTTCTAGAAACAATATTTACGTATGAACATTCGAATACTGCAAAATTCCAATTGAACATTACAATACTATTGTATCCATTACTTTTGAAGAAAAGTATGAGTATTTTCTTTGAGATTTTTAGATGCTCCACTTTATCGTGAATAAAATTTCCTACAAAATTGGTAAAAATAATCCACAATTTGTTCTGGAATTCGTATTTTATCAATGAAAATTCAACATCGTGTGGGAGCTACTAAAACGGCGTCCCCTGTATTTCAACATAAATTCGTCCCTCAGCTTACCTGATTAATCAACATATCGGTCATGATCGGGTTATTCGGATCATGCAACTATCTTAACTTCACGGATACGCGTGAAGTATCCTCCCGGAAATGAAGGCACTCGAAGCCTCCGTTCGTGTTTCGCACTCCGTGCTTGCCTTCAACATCTCCATACTATGCTGCCGTGTTAAAGAAAAACGCCGTATGAGCCTTCAAGTGCTGCCAAATTTCTTTCGGTAAATCACGAATTTTCGGGAAAATCAGAAAACATATCTCATGCAATTTTCAGATAATTTTGTTCGCTATTTAACCTAAAGTTCCTGAAAATTTCAAGGGAATATATCCATAGCTTTCCTAAGAAATAGACATTCCATCGGAGGAAATTTGTCAACTGTCGAATGTTCTTACGGCGTTCTGCCTTAACACGGCAGTATGGAGCTTCGTGTTCCTGAAACGTGCGTGAAATTTCACCGCGCTTTTTTTAATCATGCTTTTTATTTTCCCTCCTGTTTCAGACGTTCTGTCAAACGAGCACGCTCTGTCGGTGCTGAACATTCTGCATAATTCGCTGACGCTCTACAAGCGGGTGATCGGCAGCAAACAGCAGTGCACGCCCAGCCAAAGGTGAGTGAGCCTCCCCCTCCCCCTCACCACTCACCTCCTCCCCCCACTGGTCGCATCTAATCTGCAATTCTCGATCATCCGATCCATCAAACGTGCAGCCCGGACGCTGCTATCCGATGCATACCATTATGATTGATCACGGGAGAAACCTCAAAAAATCAATGTTTCGACGCGCTCTAGCTCTAATATGCGGCCGAGGTTCGCTGCGTACAGTTGAAAAAAAATCCACATGAAAAAGAATTTTAAAAAAAAAAAACCCGAAACTAGGAAAATAAATCACGTGACGTAATATGCAAGTTGAATACTTTCATATATTTCGTATTTTTAAGTCTCTTTAAAAGTTGGATTGCTTTATGCAAACGAGTCGTGTTCGGTGGCAATTTTGCAAGGTGTCAACGCTGTTTTTCTTCGATTTAAATCCATTGAAAATATCGATTTAAGCCGAGGCAAGCTTCCCCACCAAAAATCGATTATTTTACAAATATTTAAAGGGAGGAAAAACAGTGCTGCCAACTTTCAGGAATCGTCACTGGTCGTATCCGTTATTGTATACAGTAGAAGAACTCGAGTGAACGTTAACCATAGTTTGCGATAATTTTACCCGTAAGGACTTTCACAATTGAATATTGAAATTGTAATATCCTCAACGGTTATTTTTAGCAGGAGGTTTAGTTTTATACCTAATGTGGTTCTGTTTCATTCTTTCAGATGGCGACACTGTAATTACCATTGTTTGCAACTGTTGTCCGCCCGAGCACTGCTCTTTATGGTCGGAAGCCTTACCGTACAAACGACCTTGGTTCAAGAACCTCAGCTCAAAATTCTTGCCTCTGCCTTGGACTCAACCAACGACCCTGTAAGGAAATTTTGAGTCAGTTTAACTGTATGCTTTTCGGACTGAGTTTATTAAGAATCAACAAAATCATGTTATTAGGAAACAACAAAATTTGATCGAATTTTAGCTCAAAGGATACACCCCAATGAATAAGAATCGTTTCTCTTACCTATGCTCATGGTAGATTTCAGGTTTCACCCACTTTTCAAGTCGTAGCTATATAATGTTACTTCGCAATGTTAGTTCATAGGTAACAATTATTCGGTTAGTGCGTACAGCATTGACATTATAGGGCAGAAAAAAATGTTCTATCTTCCATTTTTGCCGGGATTACACGGAGAAAAAACTTCATGCGTGGGACCCGAAGTTTAGGTCATATGCATCTCTGAAGTTTTCGGATTGAGCATCTGAACACTTTAGGTTCAGCTGCTGAGGTCTGGATCACACACCTGAAACTTCAGTTCTTACATCTGAAGTACTTTGGTTCTCACATCCGAAGAACTTCGGTTCTCACATCCGAAAAACTTCGGTTCTCACATCTGAAGTACTTCAGATGTAAGAACTGAAGTTTCAAATGTGTGATCCGAACCTCAGCAGCTGGACCTAAAGTGTTCAGATGCTTCAGATGTAAGAACTGTCTCTAAGAACTAGTCAAATCGCAAATTCCTCACACATCGACGGTGAAACTACCAAACCACGTATCTCGTTTGCGGTGTTTAAAAATCTACGCTCGCAATTTATTTTTTTGAAGTAGACCAAATCAATATCAGTCCTTGAAATTTTCACAGAATTTTCTCCACACGAAGAGGAAAAATCACAGAAATTTTCAAGACTGGACGTTAAGTAGTTTCTCATTTAAAAAATAAAGTGTGACAGGAAGTCTGCGACGTCGCAAACCGAGATACGTGGTTCGGTAGTTTCACCGTCGACATGCGACATCTCCATTGTTGCTCCTGGTGTGTTACGAATTTCACTATTAGCATAGGATCCCCCTATCTATAGTTTCTAGATCGTTGGTCCGATCAAGAAATAAAATTTGCTTATTGTCAATGATTCGATTTTGAATGCAAGAGTGCTGATGTGTTTGTTGGTTTGGACAGCAACTCCTGGTGCTGGTGCTGCAGATCGCCTCGACTCTGGCGATGGAGCCGGGGCACCACTGGCAGCTGACGGAGCAGGGGCTCCCGGACGTGCTGAGCCAGCTGCTCCTGCCCTCGGACGAGTGGTACTACACCAACCACAGCACCAAGTACGCCCGATACGTCAAGCACCACGCTGCACGTGCCTTAGTATATTTAGGATTTCAACACAGAGTCAATTTGCGCTTCTCCGTCTACGATATATTTCAGGGTGAGTCCTCTCTCTACTCGTTTCGTCACGTACCCGCGCCTACTGCAAGCATCGCGGTTTCATCAGAGTCCCTTTATACTGAGAGTTAAGACAATGAGAATCCGTTTCTGATTGGTTACCGTATTTCAGACCTCCACACAACGAACTACACCTCTAGAATGGCTGACCAGTGTTAGAGACCCGGAACGTTTTGAAGTTGATATAGGTTAGATTTACTTGGGCTCACACAGCAGGCTGCCATCTAAACCCATGTCAGACGCTGCCCACATTTTGCCGAATATTGTTGAATAAAATGATAGCAATGAAAAAATTGCTGAACAATCGCACCTCAAAAGGTTTTCTTCACTCAAAAAATAGGAACTTTGAAAGAAAACCTCAAAAAAATGACAGTTTACAAAGGTTGAAATTTTCACACGTAATCCTTATGGGCAAGACGCAGCAGAAATGGAGATTGAGGTTAGCTATACTTGGGCTCCCACCCCCCCTCCTGCCTTCAAAAACCGGCCCATGCGCGTTACGCAGGTTTGCTATCTCGCGGCCATTCTAGAGGTGTAGTTCGTTGCCTCCACAGTGTCACAAACGAGGACGCAGATTAAAATTTCACCAGTTGAAGAGATTATAATCTGCAATGGACCAGGGAATTACCGGTTCGGCAAGAAACAAACGGAATGAGAGAAGGAATGGAGAGAGGAATTTGAGAATAAGCCGATCAAAGATCACGAAAAACTGTCAATTTAAGTAATCTTTATTCCCGTTTGTGACTCAATGAGGGGGAGGGGGTTGTGTTAACTCATAGTATGAAGGGACAGGGGCTAGGGCTCATGCTTTACTAATACGAATCTCGGCGAGAGTTTTCTGCAAAAGGATATTACTAAATCCGATACCACCATCTACAGATCCTCCTCTGAATATTGAATCTGGTATATACAATACTGCCGTGATAGCAAAGAGAGCAGGAAGTGTCAAATTTTCGAAATCGAGTTTCCTTCAAAATTCGGCTGATCTCTTTCAGATGAAATCCTTGAAATAGCTAAAACTGCAAAATTCATCTTAGCTGTATGAATACGAGACTTATTAGAAAACTGCAACTGCCCAAAAAATGACATAGTTTCAGGCAAAACAGCCGTAAGTCCTCCAGAGAGCCAAAAATTCCTCTTCCACATAAAAATGGCGGTGGATAGCGCTTCTGTTGACATTAGTCTTTTTATTCTATATCAATGCCAAAGAAGCAGCCAAACTTTGAATTCAAATTATCCAGTGCGATTCATCATCACAATTGCTATGACCCGTCGTTTGTGAAACAAGCATTTGACTTAGTTTTTACATAAAGGAACAAGGGGTTTAGGTCATTTTCCGGGAAAACACTCATTTGTGTTCATTTTTGGTCATCTTGGTTTGATATTGGAGTCTGGAGGGTGCCAGTAACATTTTTTGTGTTAGAGGATTGCAGGAGCTTTTAGGGCCCTTTTGGGCCCTAAAAGCTCCATCTTTCGAAAACTCTGTACTCTCCCTATATGAATACTCTAACCTGACCTTCAAGCCTCGCAAATACTTATAAGAAATGCCATAGAATTCAGATTATGAATCAATCTATCATAAATTTACTCATTTTTGCGGGAGAACTCTCATTTTTGAACATTTTTGGTCATATTGGTTTGATATCGCAATCTGAAGAATTACGGTAAAAAGGGTTGGCTGCCCTTCTGGGCCCTAAGAGCTCCATATTTCGACACGTCCGCACTCTCCCTATATCGGTACTTCACTAGAAAAAAAAGCACATTGGATCTGGAGTCCAGACTCTTGAAAACATTGACAAGAAAAAATACTCTTGATTCGATGGGATTTTTGCTTGAATCAAAACGAAATCCGCTGAAATTAAGAGGCTTGATTCCTGATTTAAGCTAGATTCTGATTGAATCAAGAGTCTTTTTTCTTATTGATGTTTTTAAGAGTCTAGACTCCAGATCCAATGTGTTTTTTTTTTTCCAGTGTTCAGTGAAAATGTGCAACGTCGACATCGGACCGCGACAATATTTTCATGATCGCAAATAGGAAGCGCATTTAGAAAACTGAATTATTCGAAGAGGGCGCGGATGCAAGGAGTCAGAACAGCGCGAACCCCGATTATGGGGAACCGACGGATGCACGGTGGTTTCGTCAAACAACGCCGTTTTCCTGCCCTCTCCCGTGGGAAACCGGGGAGCGGGGGTGCGCAGCCGCCAGATTTCGCGTCGTAATCCACGTGCCTTATGGTGTGTTTTGCGGAGCGCCTGCGAAGTGGCAACGTCGGCCAGGATAAGAAAAGCGGAAACGGAAATGCGACCGCGAAGGCATCAGATTCCAGTGTGGATTTCACGGGTTGCGAGCCGGCGCAACCGTCGTTGTCGGCTGCGGGAGAATATTGCGGTTTTACGTCTCGTTTGTAGAGGCATGTAAAAAACGTCCGGTTCTGCTGTGTGCGGATCACGACAAACGTGATGCAAATATTTTTCGTGGAACAATTTTTTTAGTATACAGCTCATGAGCCCTGTCTACAAGACTCTTGTCACATGCCCATGGCTCATGAGTGCCGCATTCAGTTGGCACATGGAGAAAAAAATTCGTGCGAGTGACCCGAAGTTTAGGTCATATGGATCTCTGAAGTTTTCAGATTGAGCATCTGAACACTTTAGGTCAGCTGTCGAGGTCTGGATCACACATCTGAAACTTTAGTTTCTACATCTGAAGTACTTCAGATGTGAGAACCGAAGTTTTTCGGATGTGAAAACCGAAGTACTTCAGATGTAAGAACTGAAGTTTCAGATGTGCGATTCGAACCTCAGCAGCTGGACCTTAAGTGTTCGGATGCTCAATCTGAAAACTTCAGAGATCCATATGACCTAAACTTCGGGTCCCACGCACAAGATTTTTTTCTCCGTGCACATAGTTCCATTTGACAAAATGTAAAATTCCGCTTTTCCATTTCTTTAAAGGGAAACGCGCCCACTTTAACATTATTCCTTATCCAGTTTTCTATGGAGCACACTCACATCTTTCTCATTTGTTTTTAGTTTCGATTGGCAGGAAAACGTTCAGGACTGACGTGATAGCGAAGAAAGCAGTAGGGATCAAATTTTCGAAATCGAGTCTCCTTCAAAACTCGTCAAATCTCTTTGGATTAAGTTACTGAAATAGCTAAAACAGCAAAATTCATCCTATTTTCATGAAAACGAGACATATGAGAGCGCCGTTAGAGCACAAAAAATAACGTAGTTTCAGGCAAGACAGCAGTAAGTGACAAAATTCCTCCAGCGACCCAATGATCACAGTGCTCACTCGGTGAGACGAGGTAAAGTGCCGTCCTCTTCTGTCAATTTCATACCTGAAAATGCCTTTGTTGTGTGTGCAAATCGCAACCACGAAAGCATGCAGAAGGTATCACTTACGGCTATTTTGCCTAACAATTACCTATCATGAAAATGAAAAATACCTTTTTATTTAATTGAAACAAAATCAGTCAATTTTTAATAATTTGCCTGTGTCACACTATCAAAGCGTTCCATCAAAACGTGTCAAAACGTCAAGGGCAGCGCTCTGCGCATGCCCGTTTCTGTTCAGGAACCAATCAGAGCTCACTAACTCTTCAAAAGCGTGCAACCGTACGCTTTTAACGACATTTTGATGAGGGTGTTTTGATAGTGTGACAGAGGCAATCCAAATGATTTCTAGAAGTGTTTCGGACGATTAGTGGCAATTTGTCAGAGAACGGAGGGTTTTTTTTTAAAAAATAAAAATTCCGGTAAAAAGCTTCTGTGCCCGTTTTCTCAAAACTTCACGTTTGCACTTACTGCTCTCTTCGCTATCATGGCAGAATAGTGGAAGCCCTAACCGGCATCTTGGCGAGCGGAGCGTCGTGAGCACTCCTGAGGCGCGGATCGTATTCTGCCGTGCTAAGGAAGAACGCCGTATGAACATTCGAGAGTTGCCAAATTGTCCCGGATAAAACATTTATTTTTGAAGACAAATGTGCGTATTTTCCGTTGAAATTTTCAGGCATTTTAGATAAAATTGCAAACAAAATTGTCTGAAAAAATGGAAGCAAAATTTTGACGATTTTCCCAGTAAGTTAGATTTTAATTGAAGGAAATATGGCAACGTCTGAATGCTCATACGGCGTTCTTCCTTAGCACGGCAGTATTGAGGCCGGGTGCCGTTCCCGGAAACTGCCTTTTCTTGTTATCGCGTTTCCGCCTGCTTCCTGCACCTAGCGAGCGACACGACGCAAACCGCACTACACCAGATATCTCTGCAGAAGAGAAGGGGTGTCGCTGGAGGAACTGAGGTGAGGGACGAGCCTTCGAGCAAAAACAGCGTAACTTCAATGAACCTTCACAGCGGAGAACGCGGTTTCTGCCTGAAACGACCCCTTTTGGGACTATCTGGTACTGTTGCCGTCCTTGCTGAGAATCGTTCAATTTTATTTTTTTACCGTGCATGGAATAGTGCAATAGTTAAATAATAACAGTCGAATGGAATTTTAGAAGTAAAGTATTATACATTTTAATTAATTAAGTTCCTGGTAAAAGAAATTCAATCTAATTACACATTGGAAAAAAAAAACACATTAGATCTAGAGTCCAGACTCTTGAAAATATTGACCAAAAAAAAAAATACTCTTTTGATTCAATCGGATTTTTGCTTGAATCAAAATGAAAACCGCTTAAATTAAGAGGCTTGGTTCTTGATTTAAGCTAGATTCTGATTGAATCAAGAGTACTTTTTCTTGTCGATGTTTTTAAGAGTCTGGATTCTAGATCCAATGTGTTTTTTTCCAGTGTACTATAAATTTAAAGACTTCTTTTTTAAAATTTAAAGCCACAAATTTATTTATAATCTTGAAAATTATAAGTTTTATTAATAAAATTATATTATGTCCACACCTACCAAGATCGATAACGTCCATTTTTTTTAAATATTGAGAAAACCGCAAGCAATTACTGAAGTACCTAGTCTCTCAATCGTGAGGTGCCATAGTTTCTGAAAGCTCGACTATTGGAAAGTAATTTCAGAATAAATCAATTCAAGTTGGTGAACATCGATTTTTAAAATGAAAACAATTAACTAATTATTTTAAGGTGATAAATAATTAGTTAAAATTAACACCACATCAATCCGTCATTAAATTTAAATTGAGATCCACAAATGTAATCCTTAAGAGAAATAAGTAAATGAAAGCATATCACTATCGAACATCCTGCTAGAATGATTTCTAAGATAAATTTCCTTTCGAGGTATTCGACTTTTAAAAAAATTGAACCGCTGAGTAATTATCTTTTGCATTCTTATTAAAGTTAAGAGTTAATTTTTACCGGAAAGTTTTTAGGTAAGACTGCATATTTCACCAATATCGATGTATTGAATGGATTTAAACGGAATATTAACAGTTTTGCCATCTTGCTGGAATCGCCACTGAAATTACGAAAAAATTATGTGGAACCGCATCTACACTTCAAGTTTAGAAACTATCTCAAGTATACGAAATACCTTGAATTGATATGAACCATAAATTAATGATTTTGAGGGAGAGGTGAATTACAGCTATTTAAATTGGAGCACAAAAATGTGTCTCATTTTGGTGGTTACACCGTGATTAAAATACATCCAGATGCTGAGTGGGAGGAGTCAACGTGAGTTGACTAATTTCATCCGAAAAATGACAACAGTGTATCATGATGTGCTTGGGTAGTGTGCGATTAATGCCTGCTCGCCTTCATATTTCTCGGTTTGTGGTTGCACGGAATCCTATTTCGGGGTTTGATTCCCTCTGTCTAAGCGTAGCAAGGGAGGCCAACCTTCCACGGAATCGTTCAATTTTCCCCCCTGAGTGGCGACAGAAAACACGTGAATTTCATCTGGCAACACTGGAAGTTACCGCTAGATTTGTTTCGCTCGTTGAAATGCGGTTTGGATCTGAACATAGTTTACTCGAGCGATATTGCTTTGTGAGATCGTGTGATTTAGTCTATCGAAGTTAGTTTTGAATCAGAAACAAGGAAGAACTTTATAGACTCAGTAAATGTAAGACTTACTGCGGTATGATTCAATGTAGTTTTTATGGGTGCATCCGGTTCACTTTATGGTCACCTCGGTGCAAAAGCTATGTAAATAACATTTTTTAAACGTACAGCAACCAATGCTGCATTTGAAATATATATATTTAGGTTCAAAAAGACACAAGGGCAATTTTTGATGAAACTAAAATGGTAGCATCAATGATTGAACAAAAGTAAACCGAAAAGCGATTGGGTCGCATTCAGCAAAAAAGAACCAGCGCGATTACAGTGTTTCCAAAATCGTGCAACTTCTCCTTTTCTTTCGATGATACTTAATATATGTACAGTATTAAAATTCACGCGACTATATATTTTCAAAATTACCTGTAAAGACGTTAATAGCCTGAGTCGCTGAATGTCTCAAAATTATAATAACTAACTAACTGTCCTTTCTAATAAACAATTTTCCGGTGGAAAGCCAAAGCTATATTTGCTATTCTGGGAGATTTCTTAGATATAATTATGAAAAAATATCATTTTCACAACACTGTAATCACGCTGGTTTCTTTTTGCTGAATGCAATCCAATTGATGTACGCGGAAGAATTGCTCGAAAAAATTGTGTTAATATCAGTAGAATACGCAAATGATGTCAGGAAGATTTATACCGACGAATTGCGGTTAAAATCGAGTTAGCCACTTCATCAGTTTTAGTAGGATATCCCCTTAAGCAATCTTAGGATCAAACTTAACCCTTACATGCCCAAGACATGTGGTGCCCACGTAACCCTTGAAGTGCCACAAGAAATAAGACAAACGGAGGCAGCATATGTGGAAAAAGAGTAAGGGATTGGATGCGCGTCGATCACGGTGCAGTGATACAACTATTCGTACTTGACGGATGCCTGTGTTGCATCTGCAAAATTGAAGGCGCGACAGCGCGAGGCGTGAACTATCAATGCTTCGCTCTTTATTACCAATGAGGTAAGATATGGAAGAGTTATTGAGGCTGAAATGCGTCTCCCCATGCGTCCGTCCTATTTTCAGGCCTTTTTTACTTAGAACAGGTTTATTCCCTCTATGGGCATTTGACGGCCTATTCTACCGTGATAGAAGAGAGAGCAGTAAGTGTCAAATTTTCGAAAGTCAAAGTATGTCAAATTTCGCCAAGGCGGTTGAAAGATCGGCATTAAATTATGTCTATATCTAGCAAGACCCAGTGTCACTTAGGTCGTTTTGAATTACCCTCCTATTATGATGTTAATACACATGACGGAAACGTTCAACCGAATTTATGACAAGGCGGCTTCAATATCCACATTAAAGTATGTCTATATATTGCAAGACTTAGTGTCACTTAGGTCGTTTTGAATTGCCCACCTATTAGGATGTTAACACACATGACGAAAACGTTCAACCGAATTTATGACAAGGCGGCTTCAAGATCCGCATGAAAGTATGTCTATATCTTGCAAGACCCAGTGTCACTTAGGTCGTTTTGAATTCCCCTCCTTTTAGGATGTTAATACACATGACGGAAACGTTCAACCGAATTTATGCCTAGGCGGTTGAAAGATCCGCATTAAATCATTTCTATATCTTGCAAAACCCAGTGTCAATTAGGTCGTTTTGAATTGCTCTCCTTTTAGGATGTTATTACACATGAAGAAAACGTTCAACCGAATTTATGCCAAGGCGGCATCAATATCCGCATTAAATTATTTCTATATCTTGCAAGACCCAGTGTCACTTAGGTCGTTTTGAATTGTCCTCCTTTTAGGCTGTTAATACACATGAATGAAACTTTCAACCAAAATGCCAAGGCGGCTCCAAGATCCGCATTAAATTATGTCTGTATCCTGCAAGACCCAGTGTCACTTAGGTCGTTTTGAATTACCTCTCTTCACATCTCCCGCATCGGATTCAATCCACCGTCGTGCAACTCGACAACCTGACACGCCCGTCTCCGGGCCCAGGTGCAAATTGACTTGGAAATGGATAGGTATCACAAAATCTCCTCAGCCCGGAGGAGGGAGGATCAAGGGATAGAATCTCAGTTGTCACATTAAATCCGACGGAGCCAGTCATCCGGACTTCCGGTCCCCCCGATAGAGCGCGCCAGTGACGATTCAGACTTAGCAGTCGATTCTCGATTACCCTCTCGATTTTTTCCGTCGTTATTGAGTCGTCTCAATTTATTTGGCCTCCCTTCGACCCCGAGTGCCCCCCGTTGCCCGGCGGCGGGTGTCTTCCCCCGATTTCGTGGCTATTCAGAGAGAGGTTCGCGGAAAATGAACCGCACAAAAAATGTGACCTCTCCGGGGCATCGCTGAAATGAGGACTGTGATTGGGTATTAGACAAGGTCTGAACTAGAAAGAAACGTCACGTGTTTTCTCTTCGAAATCTTTCGTAGAAAACAATCACACAACGCAAAGTTTGGAAATCAATATCTGAAGGAGATATTAGGAAGTATTTTTAACACAGACTAAATGGAAGTTAGATTATGAAAATTTGTCTATATTTGTGTCATTTAACCTATGTTATTTGAAGCGCTGGGTGCAGAAAGGGCATTTCCTGGTTCACTGGAAAAAACAGGTTGAATCTATCAGAGTCCCTTTATACTGAGAGTTAAGACAATGTGAATTCATTTCTGATTGGTTTACACAAGGTGCCATCATCCGGAAATGAGAAAGAGTAACAGCTCTTAAGGGATGGGGCAAAATTACCCAGCTCAAATTTCATTTTCCCTACTGCTCAGCTCCCTTCAGCTCCCTACTGCCGCACTGGAAAAAAAAACACATTGGAACTAGAGTCCAGACTCTTAAAAACATCGACAAGAAAAAATACTCTTGATTCAATCGGATTTTTGCTAACATCAAGAACCAAGCCTCTTAACTTGAGCGGATTTCCTTTTGCTTTAAGCTTAAATCTGATTGAATCAAGGGTATTTTTTCTTGTCAATGTTCTCAAGAGTCTGGACTCTGGATCCAATGTGTTTTTTTTTTCCAGTGATTGGAAATCAATATCTGAAGGGGATATTAGGAAGTGCTTTTAACACAGATTAAATGGAAGTTAGATTATAAAAATGTGTCTATATTTGTGTCATTTATAACCTATGTCGTTTGAGGCGCTGGCTGCAGAAAGGGTATTTCCTGGTTGCAGCGTTCTCAAATCTCCGTTAACGTTTCATCCATTTATGATTGGAACAAATTTGTGTAATTTGTTGGAACTTTTATTCGGTATTATTCCTTCAAGAATCGCTATTGATTGTATTTGATTGATCAAATTGGACGGTTGATTTTCTCCTTCGGGCGTTTTCAGCTTGAAGTACCTAAGGTGTTACAACTCATTTTTGTTCGTAAAACAGACAGCTGAAAAGTACTTGCAGGCGTAATGGATGCGTGTTTTGCCTGACTTTTAAAGTGAAACGGGAATTTTACAGAATATATCTGATTTCTCGACGTTTGGTCTTCTCATGTATTTCATTCTAACAGTACAAGCAATCGTCGATCTTTGATTATTTTTTTTTACCGAGAAAAAAAGAAGATTTTCGTGATTGAGTTTTGAGTCGTCTCAATCTACTTGGCTTTCTTCGACCCCTATTGCCCCGCGGCCCGGCGGGTATCTTCTTCCAATTTTGTGGCTATTAGGAGAGACATTCTCGGAAAATGATGCGAAGGAAAATTGTGAAATCGCGAGGCATTTGAGAAATCAGGACGGTAATTTATTGTCATCGGAGAAACTAAGGATTCAAACCGTCCTCTCACTAGTGGCTATTCATAACTTTTCTGCAGAGAAAACGAAAAGAAGAAAAGGGAAGCTATCAAGATGAAAAGAGAAAAGGGATGAAGGCCAAAAAATGCCTGTTCCTGGATCTCCAAGATGTTTCTATGTTTTGCAATTGACGTATATTTTTTTAAAGTATTTGGGTTTTGGCGATACCCTTATTTTCCGCGCAACAACATATACAAAGTATATGAATTTTCACTCTGAGCTGTTAAATGAAATCTGAAACGGAGCATTGAAATATGAGTCGGTTGCGCTGGTTACAGAATAAGCTTATTTAGATGCTTGATTCTTGTAGATCAGCTAAAATTTATAAGATCTGCCCGAACAGCAACTTTCTGCGTTCAATGCTAACCGACATATCGTGCCTGAAAAATTAAGTTTATGGTGTCATCCACCGAGGTAGTGACACCCTTGGTTTCTTCCATTATGCTTTGATCGGAGTTTCACGTTGAACAGTCAGTGCAAATGTGCGTAACTTCGACTGAACTTGAAGTCTTGTAGGCGCGCTAGTATGCGTATCACGCCGACTGACCGACTGCTTTACTTTTGGTGCAATGCGAGAAGTATCCAGGCAGTCTTGTAGGCGCTAATATGCGGCTCAAGCCGACCGCACTGTTTGGCTCAATGTGTGAAGTATTCCCACAGTCTTGTAGGCGCTATTATGCGCTCAACGCCGGCCTCACCGTGTTTGGCGCGCATATTCAAACTCGCGTTAGAATAATCGCGACATTGAATTATGGGGCTTAAAAGGCCCTTGTTGTGTTTCGACGCCGTATGAGCATTCCAACGTTACCTTGTTTCTCCCGATAAAGTATTTTTTTCCGAGAAAAGATAGAAAGGTCTCTTTGCTCGCTTAAAAATTAAGTTTATAATGTCATCCACCGCGGTAGTGACACCCTTGGTTTCTGTCACCGTATTTTCAAGTTGCAAATGTGTGTCTCCCCAGCAAATTATTACAAAGTGGAAGAGACCAAAGCTGTCACTTCCACGGTGGATGACATCATAAATCGAATTTTTCAATGCGCGATAGCTCGGTGAAACGTAAGTTGCTGTTTGGAGGAATCATATTAATTTTAGTGAATCTACAAGATTAAAGCACCAGAACACGATTTTGTGACCAGCGCAACTGACTTTTTATGGGCTTCCGTTTCGAGAACAGAAAATGTTGGTATCGCAAAAACTCGAATACACGAGCTGTGGATAATACATTATTACACATTGCTGACTGGACGTTGAACATTTTGCAACAGTTGGATAAACACACGGTGTTTTTCCTTCGTACGGTGGAATACAATTTCAAAGACTCAACCATCGCAGTCAACAGCGGCCAAAGCACCGTGAACCTGCTGAACTGGGATCATACCGTAGCTTTACCTACGAATATTGTAACTGCATATTCACTTGAGCCCTGAAAACCAAAGCTTTGTACAGACAATAGGGCTCATCTCTAAAATGTAACTACGCCCGTTCTCCGCACGAGCATCGAAACAACGGGCCATAAATCCTTCCATCGCATCGCCTCGAGAGGCCCGCGGCCATGGACGGGGGAAGGTGGGATTCAATTTCATAAATTGGCGATGGTCTTAAAAATGAAGTTAGGACAGCGGTCTAACCGCCCTGCGAAGCGCGACACAGAGGTCTCAGCAGCGGGGGTCAAGTGTTCTGCCGTGGTAAGGGGAAAACGTCGTATGAACTTGCAGGCGTTGCCAAATTTCGTTTCATAAAACACGAATTTCTTGTTCAACTCGTGAACATTTTCTTTCCAATTTTTCAGATAATGGACTACTACACGGAAAAAAAAAATTGCCGATTCAACAATTCAATTGCTAAAAAAAGTGAGTGTCATGTTTCAACGCAGATTTTACAACAAAAAAATGCTACTTTAACCACATTGTAAACTAATTTAACCTCGGGGGTGGTTAAAGTTGCATTTTATTTTGTTGTAAAATCTGCGTTAAAACATTGCACTCACTATTTTTAGCAATTGGATTGCTGAATCAGCAATTTTTTTTTTCCGTGTAGACAAGGTACGAAGTTAAGCATTCTGATACACGTTTCTTAACCAAAATTTAGCGTAGAACATGATTCGTGCAACGAAAATTACTAAATTGACTCCAAAACCAAGATACTTAATTTTTCTTGACGCGTGAATTCAAACCTTCCGCGCATGAAAACACAATGGTCTACATAAGTCAGATCGTAAGCTAAACGTTTCCTTGGCAGTCTACGAAAATATTGCAATTTCAATATTGACGCTGTGGCTCAGCTAAAGCAAATTGTTAACACTTAGAACAAAAATGGGTGGGAAAAGAACGACGTTTGTATGAGGAGCATGGCAAAACCGATATAGCGCGTGATTTGACTCACGTAAAGTTTTGCGTTCCTTGAGATCGAGAAATTAAAATTTCCCGTAACCCATGTGAAATTAAAACATTAAAATATTAGTTAGGAGTTGATTTCCGTATTTTTGATGCAAGTATTGTTTTCTGCGTGAAATTTTGGTTAAAAAAACATTGCTTAAATTTGCACCTTGTCTAGTGGTCTATTTTTTTAGCAATTTCACCTAAAGCTCCTGAAAATTCCAAGGAAAAATATTCACGACTTCCCTCGAAAATAAGCATTTTAACGAAGAAAATTTGGCAACTCTCGAGTGTTCATACGGCGTTCTTCCTTAGCGCGGCAGTGGAGAGCTCTGAAAATGAAATTCGAGCCGGGTAATTTCGCCCCCTCCCCTTAGAGCTGTTACTCTTTCTCATTTCCGCTTGATGGCACCTTGTGTAGGGGTTGGAAAATGATACCTCACCGTCGATGGACGTCGCTTCAACTATTCAGAAGAAACGCCGTTCTACGATAGGTAGCAGAATGTGCAAAAAATATGGGGGGGGGGGGGTAACAGAACGGGCACAAATTAACCGATTCCCAGAATCATGAGATTTTTTAAACTCACACATCAAACATATTTCTCAGAAAAAACAACTGAAGTGTGATTGTGGCGTTATAGATTCGCTTTTTTGACTGAAAAACAGTATTTGACGAAATTTAATCGATACATAGATGTTTATCTCTCCTATGGTGCAGATTGACCTGGAGAGATGAAAGTTTCGCCATTCGTACTTTTCTTATATTTTTATAAAGAATCCTTCTACTCAAAAGTTAAATGAATAGAACGCACGGAGACTAAATAATTTACGCGACCTTTACCACGACAGCAATTCCGCAGTTTAATACCTTTGAGGACCACGGATGATAACGGTGTCGATTTACTAAATCGAAGTAAGAAATGAACTTATCCGGAATCTTTGGTCACCAGTGGTAATCGAGAGTTGTTTCTCACTTCGGGGAACACTTCATTTTACTCGGAGACTTCTGTTTAGTGCGTTCAAGAACACATAACTGTACACCTCGGACGAGTCAATCGTCTCGCTTTCAGAGAAGAGAAAAGAGGAAAAAACAAGAATTCCCGCGAGAGAAAATTGTTCGCGAGTCCAACTCATCTCGTCGGAATCCCTCGGCAGGGACATAGTTGTCAAATTGTACGTGACCGATAATCGTTTTTAATATGGATCGTATTCGATACGTCAAACAGATGAGATTGTATCGATATCGACTGGTTCAACATGTAAACATAGCCTCCAAAGTCACTTAAGAAATCTGAGGGAACGGGGTTTTTTTATAGATTTTTTATTCTCGTGAGTACCAAACGGCAATGAAAAGTGAAATTGTTTGGAATATTCCCATTTTTAGCTTTTCCAACTTAAATCCCACAGCTTTTCTTTGGAGTTATGCTCTATTGTTTTGACCAAACGATAAATCGAACCACTATCGAATACGATCCATCAGGAGGTCTTATCTTTGGACTTCGTTTCGATTAGTATAGCGCTAAAACATGACACATTAAACTTGATTTTTTTTTATTTATTTATTTTCTTTTTTATCAAAACTATGTTCTTGTCAGTTGCGAACATGAGGCAGTTGTCAATCAAGTTTTATTTGATTTCTTTGGGCGTTTACCCGCACGAGTAGGTATATTTCTGGATTGTTTTCCTAAGATGTATATCAATATCTTATAGTATATAGTCTTTCAGCTATTGAGAGTCTGTTTTCCTGAAGACTGTCACGTAGTTTAAACTCATTCGTACTCTGAGAAAACGTTTGTCGACGAAGCAGACAAATTTATCGTGCAGTGTATACGGCAAGAATTAGCGATCGTTAAATCGTCAAGTTTGGTTCGCCAACTTTACAGGACATTCTGCAAGCCCAAAGATGACTCTTGTGAAAATCGTTCCCTCAGTGTACGTTTTTTGCAGTGGCGGAGCGTGATAATCTATAATTCCCCACTTGAGGATATGGTAAAGAATCGATCATCAGGTGTTCGTTGCGAACGCCCTGTGTATTGACCCTTTTACATAGGTTTAAATGGCTGATCAATCTATGAATCTCAAAGCACACTACGCCACCGAGTTTCCGTCTCTCCATTCAGGAAGCAGATTTCCTCAGTCCTTAAAACCATGCCAGTTCTCCTTCAAATCGTAGATTCGGCCTAATAGCATCCTCGATGTTTGGAAAGTCTTTGCGGACGCCTTGTCCAAAGAATACCGATATCTTATAAGCCTTGAGAGACTCATTCTGCCCTGCTCAAAAGCCGCATTATAACCTTTAGACATTACAAAATCTCCCACAGTAAAAAAACGAATTTTCAGGAATGTTTATGAATATTTTTCTCCCAACCGTAACGATAAATTTTATCCACAATTTGATCTGAAGTATCTGAAAATCTTAAAAATAAATGTTTTTTCGAGAGAAATCCGGCACGACGGAGTCGGGAAACATTTCGCAAAAAGAGCCTGATGCGGGAAAAGAATTTTCCGAGAGGGGTCAATTTCGTCAACCAGAAGGAATTTATCTAAAACGACGGAAATGAAAAGCAACAGCATTTCCAACCCGTATTTCCTTAATATCATAAACGCGTTTTCTTGTAGCTTCATCAAGATGGTTATCTTTTCCACTTAATGAGTCCGATTTCATGCCTTTCATCACAGCTAATTCAAAGGAATCCGTCGGAAGAGGCAACTGGGGGAGTTGCAGGGATTATAAACATGACAAATGGCCCGATTTATCCGCATGGCACCGTTTGTCTCTCAAAACGGGAGCGAGGGAGACCGGAGGGGGCACGATTGTTTGTCGAAAAGCTGAGAAGACTCAAAAGCGTAAAGCACGTCGAAATACAGGTACTTGTATCTTCAGCCCACCCCCTTCCCCCGACCGCCGGCCAGGGGAAGTTTCCCCACCCCCGCGTCTTCTGTGATGACAAGTGTTGCTCTGAGCTTACAATGTCGACTTTTCCCTTCACCCTTCCAGTGCTCTATCAGGGTTGCCGCCAATCTTAGAAAGTTCAATTTGAATGGAAATGAACGCCCATCGGACCTAGAGTCCGTTTATACTGAGAGTCAAGACAATGTGAATCCATTTCTGATTGGTTCCCGTATTTTAGGCCTCCACGGTGTCACAAACGGGATTAAAGATTACATTTTCACTGATTGCAAAGATTATAACCTGGAATGGACCGAGGAATTACAGGTTCGGCAAGAAACAAACGGAATGAGAGAAGGAACGGAGAAAGGAATTTGAAATGGGCCGATCAAAAGATTACAAAAGACGTTCAATTTTTGTAATCTTTATTCCCGTTTGTGACTCCATGAGAGGGTGTCGTCTTGACTCTCAGTATGAAGGGGCTCTAATCAAACCTAGAGTCCTCTTATAGGGAGAGTTGAGACAACGGGGCTTATGGATGTCACAAACGGGATTAAAGATTACACAAATCGGACGTTTTGTGTAATTTTTGATCAACCCGTTCCCGAATTCCTATTTCTGTTCCCTCTCTCATTCCATTTGTTCCTTGCCGTACCCCATATTCCCCGGTCCATCCCAGTTTAAAATCTTTGCAGTTGGTGGAGATGAAATCTTTATTCCCCTTTGTGACTTTGTGGACGCCTAAAATACGGGAACCAATCAGAAATGGATTCGCATTATCTTTTCTCTCAGTATAAAGGGACTCTAATCGAACCTCCCAAGTAAAACTAGTCTTAATGCATACTCAGAGAAAAATTCGCTCCGAAATTCCAATTTTTATGTATCAAAAAGTCAGTTTGAACTTTTTTTCGCTATGAGGATCCATGTAATTTCGAAACTTCAAAGACGTATCTCTCGAAATAGCAAAAACTGCACTTTTGCGCTTTTTTCTTTAAGCCCCTCGTCTGTGCTTTTACAGCTGATCTAGAAATAGTAGCTCCTTAGAAATATGTAGTCCAATTTTTGCTCGGGATATTTATTCGCACACTAAGGTATGGTAACCAGTGAGCGTCAATCTTATCTCAAGTCTGGCAACCCTGTTTCGAGTGTCGGGAGACATCTAGTTGTGTTCGTAACGCTGCACTTCTCTGCGCAATTTTATCCCACGGATGTTTTGTCTCCCTCTGGCAGCGCCTTTTCTTCGAGTCTCCGATGCATTCTCGCTCTAATTTGATTAATTTTCGAATCGAATTGTGCACGGCATCACGAGGGGTGGAAGGCGGTGAGAAGCTTTCGAGGGGAAGATAATTATCATCCGAACCTGCAATCCAACTTCAGGGTTGTGTGTTGCCGCTTCGGGCCTCGAAAGTTCGCGATTCCACGGGAAATGCAGGGGTCTCCGGCAACCCTCGAATATAAGTTGGATTACACCTTGCAACGAGAAACCGCTATATTCAAAAACGTATTTTTTGACGTAGCGAAACTAATTATACATGGGTTGTTCTTAAAATAAGTCAGAATTAGTAGTTTAAAATTATTTCAAAATGTGGTCCAGTCGAAAGTAGGAGTGCAGTGTTTCACTGCCGTGTTACCGAATGAAGCAATGACACCAGAATTTGAATTTTGAGAAAATGAACCAAGCCTTTTTGAAAACTCTCTCAGTTCTTCGTAACAATGTCAGTAATCTTCCAAAAGACTGAAAACTCTGTCAAATTGTATATCGACGGTGTAAGTCGGCAATCAAATAACTCGGTTTGCGACGTCGCAGACTTTCTGTTATACTTTATTTTTTAAACGGAAAACTACTCAACGAAACTTCCAAGAACGATCGAACTTCGATTCTTCAAAACTGCCAAGATTTTTCTTCTCTGTGCGAAGATAATTCTAAAAAAACTTGAAGGAATGATGTCAATTTGTTCTCCCTTAAAAAAATAACAAAGAGTCGGAGATTTTCAGACACCGCAAACGAGTTATGTGATTGCCGACTTACACCGTCGATATATTCGACTGCATTAAAAGGGCCGTTTCATCTCATATTACAGAGGACAGCATCGAGTGAATTTTCTGCATGTTTCAGCCGTATGATTACGTGTCAATCGTGCAATAAAAATATATTAAGGCTAGAAATTGGCGGACATACGTATCATTACTCAAGGCAGCAATCAAGGCAGCTACTCCACAAAATATTATGGACTTACTGCTGTTTTGTCTGAAATCTCATCTTTTTAGTGACTCTGCAGCTTCCCCTTGAAATTCATGTTTTATTATTTTTTAACTATTTATTTATTTCATTTAGTCATCAATGACGAATTGTGCCTTATCAGCTAAATAAGCTCGTTAATTTAAATACAATGTTTCGAACCTCGAAAGAAATTCGATGTAGAAATTAATTTGGTAGATACATGAGTAATTAACTCGTCGGGTGGCTTCCATCAAAGCAAATACGGAATAGCTTTTTAAATGCGATCAACGTGATCAAACGATTTCAAAGCGCGTACGTGGAGAAGTATTCACGAGTCTTGAAGGCGTTTTACCTTGGACCAAGCCACTGTGTATCGATAACGCATGGCTTCAACCGGAATCAGCCCACTTGCAATTGGCTCAGCAAAATTTCATCTTATGCTCTGATTTCTTCACTTGTTATTATAGTAACTTTAGCTCAGCATAAGGCACAATTATTGATCGCATGATGCTCCCATGTTTCTGAATAAAAATATAATAAAACGTCAGGAAATTTGTCAATCTCTAATTCGGTTGGACTGATAATGGTCAAATCTATACACACAATAATTACAAAACACGGGACGTCTCGACCATTTTCAACCGTCAAAAAAGAATTAGAAAATCTAAAAAAGAAAAACAGAAGCTATAAACAATGTAACCGGTCTTCTAGCCGCCATGACCAGCGCCGGGTAACATTGTTTTTAGCTTTTATTTGTTTAGATTTGTTAATTCTTTTTGACGGTTGATAATGACCTGGAGACCGGTCGAAACACCCCGTGATTTGTAATCGTTATCGTGTGTTTTTTCAGTCTCGTTCCCGCCTCTTCTCGTCCAATTTTATATAAAGTTTACTTGCAAATATGTTTTGATTTTATATTTATTCAGCCCAATTCATTGATTCATTAATTATTCTATTTTTTCAGAGGACGCTCCACCTCACACACCGTTAACCGAAGCGGCCGAGGACAGTTACATTACACTGACCTCGGCGCCCACCTACGTCATTTCTCACCCCAAAACGAAAACTATACTCGGTCTTTCACTCGAAAATGCGATCATACATGCCTTAAAATCCGTAGAGGTAAATTTTTTCGTATATTTCAAACATCAATCTTTTCAGACTGCAATCGAATCTTATCGTGCCAATACAGCTTTTCTCCATTCTTCCAGCTTATAATTATTTTATCTTAATAATATTTTTGAAGAGTTGGCACAACACTGGAAAAAAAAAACACATAGGATCTAGAGTCCAGACTCTTGAAAACATTGACAAGAAAAAGGACTCTCGATTCAATCAGATTTAAGCTTAAATCTAAAGGAAATCCGCTCAAATTAAGAGGCTTGCTTCTTGATTTAAGCTTAAATCTGATTGAATGAAGAGTCCTTTTTCTTGTCAATGTTTTCAAGAGTCTGGACTCTAGATCCAATGTGTTTTTTTTTCCAGCGAACCATGAAAGTGATGCAAGGGCTCATTTCGGGATAAAGATAACTCTAAAAGTAGTTTTAATTAGTCTTTCGTGGTTGCATCCAATCCTGAAAAGTATCATCAAGTATAAAAAAAACTCAAGACTGGAAAAATGGACGCCAGCGGTGTTCGCACGACACTATTCAATACCAAAAGACTCTTTAGACTCTAACCCATAACTTGCAACGTGTTCGCATTTGAATAGTAAAATGTGCATTAATATTCATTTTAATTTTTTTATGGTTTCAAAAACTCGAACCAAAAACACGCTTTTTTCAGAGAACCGTAGCGTCAAAGATGGATTTTGAATGAAATCGTGCTCAACAAACATTGTCAACCTAACAAAATTCATGGAATTTCAAACTCTTTTTACTCGTCAGACAATAAATCAATTAATTATTTGAAAATATTAGCAATATTGCATGGTTTAGTGTTCAAAAATTTTACCAACAAAGGTAAAAGAAAGAAACTAGAATTATTTTAATTTATTCTTTTTTACAGGCTATTTTAGGTCAGAATAAAGGCATCATTGCCGGAAGTGAACCTTACATGGCATGTTGGATGCTCAGTGGTACCTCATATCGACATATCAATAAAAGTAAGTATTCCGTGCTAAAAGCCAAAGGCTATAGAATGCCATTATTTATTTTACTACGTGACGCAGTAACCCAACCAGGAAGTAGAATTGAAGGCACCCCTTTGTCAGAAAAAACTGAGTCCGAGGACAGTAAAATAATTTCAGAGACGTCGTCTCATTAAAAATTTTCGAAGTCAACGCTCAGACTCGCCCAACGACTGGCGAAGAAAGAGTTGAGCAGTCGCCCTCGACATTCACCAGTCATCATTTTGGGAATTTCATCATAATTTTCTCATGTTTTAAAGTTTATTTCCGGACCCACCATCGTGTGATTCGGTTTTTCTCTAGAATTTTGAAGTCATTACATGTTGCAGAGTTCTTTAGTTCATATACCTTTTCTAGAGGGCCATTGATCGAGAGACTATTTAATATTTCCCCAAATTTCCGAAGAATCATCTCAAATTATATTGTCCCCGGCCAAATTCTCGTAGAATAGTAAAATGACTTTTCAGCCGATCATGCACTTCAATAAAGCGCATAGGTTTGCACGAGAGTCGAGCTATGAGGATTTGCGACAACGGAAAGGAAAGATGGAAAGCAGTGGCGTGGCGTGCTTTGCGATCTATCGATATTTCCCCATTTGAAGCTGTGATAAATAATCGATTCTTAAGGTGTTCGCTGCAAACACCCTGCTTATCGATCCTTTTTCATAGGTTTAAATGACCGATCAATCGATATATCGCAAAGCACGCCACGCCACTGGGAAAGACCGAGACGAAAATGCATCGCGAGAGTCCACCATATGTCCGGAGCGTCCCTCGTAAATCTGCAACCTAAGTTAAATTGATGTAAAGCTCTTAGCAGATTTGCATGCATTTTTATGATACTTTGTCATCCTTTTACGGGCCCGGGGGGAAGGGTCTGGACGTGATTGAATGGATCGTATTCGATACATCGAACAGGTGAGATCGTATCGATATCGATTAGTGCGCAACCTGTTAACGTAGCCTCAAAAGTCAATCGAGAAATCTAAGGGAACGTGATTTTTGTGATGGATTTTTTTAAAGAAAAGTGAAAGTGTTTATCATTTTCAGCTTTTTTAACCTAAAATTTTTGTTTGAGGTTAAGTATGTTTTATTGTTTTGAACCAAACGACACATCGAATACTATCGAATACGATTCATACCCTCACTCGAAAGCATGATATCCTCTACGTGTGGTCATTCCTACGCAATGCTACCTTTCCGTTCGAGGGACTTCTCGAATGTATGAAACTTTTAAACGTTACGGCGTTTAAGTGCTATTGCTTGCACCGGAATGATCGTAAAAGCTGAAAAGCTTTATAAAATTTAACAATCTTTCACGAGAGCTCTGGGCTTGATTCCGGCTCCAGGTCACGTAGCGGGTCGAATTACAGTCGCCCTCATGCCGGAGTCGCTTTTTACGAGTCTTTGGAACTTAATTTCGATTCAATCACTTCGGGTCCGTAATAAGGGACCCCGTTTTAGATCCAGATTGAAAAGCTTTTTTTGAGTGTAATGCATGAAATTATTCTCAAAACTAAGTAAATACGGCTTTCTGCGTTGACTTTATTTCGAGGGCAGGAATTTTATACCTGGCACACTGCCAAAAATATTTTTGTGTTCTTGTGTTATTTTGATTGGTATAGGAGGTGAAACACAAACCAACACAGATTTTGTGTCGATTTTTGTATAGTTGCAGTGAATTTAGCGCGAAAAACAATGGAGAGACTGGGATGATGTCCTCGATTGGGACGTTGGTATTCATTGCTCGTTTTTTTATTAAATTTCCTCAAGAAAACTAGTCGGCAGTTTCTCTTGAAATTGTCAACCAGGGGCTAGGGTTATTTGAACCGCGTTAAACAGAAAGAAACCACGTCAGCTTTTGCTAAATTTAATTGGGCAATTTAATTTTTTATATGACAACGGTTGTGCGGATTTTCGTGCTTTCGATGTATTTTCTCCAAAGTACGAAGCAAATTCCTCACAATTTTCAAAAGAATCCGCACAAACGTGCTCTGGTAAAAAATTAGATTGCCCAGTTAAATTTGGCAATGGCTGATGTAGCTTGGTTCCTTTCTGTTAATTATAGTCCATTTTGTGTTTTACTTCCCGAATTAACCGATTATGTAGCATCATGTCCATGGTATTCGACTCCATGCTCACCCTCGATATACTTGCCTGCACATCTCGTCCAATATCTTGGACTCCATGCTCATCGCTGAACTTCTCACTTTTTTGCTTGAGCATGGAGTCCAAAAGCGAGTAGACCTTTCTTAGTTTTAAAGTTCATCATGATAGAAAATCGTATACTTCTCTTATCTAATCTAGAACTAACCTAACCTAACCTAACCAATGCACAATTTTTTTACGAAAAACCATTTGTTCGCCTTTATTTCACGAAAATTGTTTTAATACATTTTTGGACCATATGCTCGTGCGTTGCCAGAGAATACCTTCATCCCACAATTTTGGGCTCATTTCGATTTTTCTAAAAAAAAATATCACTCATCAAAGTGAGCATAGAGTCCAAGATCTTGGACGTGATGAGCAACCAAACATTATATAGGTGATCATGGAGTCCAATATCTTATCAACATTCTGTGTTGAAATTTCTCTCCATGCACCCCGTCCCTGCACTCGAGGTACTTTCATCTGTGTGGTTTCTTTACGTTTTCCACAAAGATATTCTATATTCTAGTATACTCGGACCCGGCCACTGATTGTTTCCCCGCTTGTCTTTATCCTCAGGTGTGATGGCGTCGCGGCGGGCGTCGGCGTGCGACGCGGGTAGCGTGGAGTTCGCGGCGCTGTGGCTGGCTTTCTTCCCATGCGTGCTCCACCCGGTCATCATGCTCCGGCTCTTCCTCCACCGGGTCCTCACCACCCTCCCGTGCCTCCCCCGCTGGAAGTCCTGCGCCTCCCGCTCCTCCTTCGCCTCGGACGCCCCCAAGAGCCCCCGCTCACGCGCCTCCTCCACCGACACGGACGCCAGCACGCTCAGGAAACGAAGGAAAGTAAGTATCCACGACAGAACCGCACAGTGGATCAAGCCAATAGGAGAGGTCGGACAAAATTCGAAAACTTTAAATGTTTGTAACTCCATTTAAACTAAATGTTGAGGCTCTGATAGTAGGTTTATTTTAGAAACACCCTCTTAAATTTACAATACGTCGAAATAAACATCGAAATTTGCAGTTTCAGTCAAAAATTATGAGTCTGACCCATCTGAGTGACTCGATCCACTGTGAGACGAAGAAAAATAAGTATTCACGCCAGAGGTCAGCTATTCTGCCGTGATAAGGAGAAACGCCGTATGGACACCCGAGATTTTTAACACGAATAATGAATATTTCCCCTTGAAATTTTCTGATACTTCAGATGAAGTTGCGAAGAAAATTCCCCGGGAAAGTGGACGGGAAACTTTCGCGAGTTTCCTGGAAAATTTGTAATTTACCAAAAGACATTTGGCAACGCATGAAGGCTCATACGGCGTTCTTCCTTGCCACGGTAGTATTGCAGATGTCCTATCTTACCCCTTTGTTTGAATGGAGAAATACTGGACGTGATTACTTGAGAAAATCACTGAATTTTTATCCCTATGTGGAGAAGGTATTCCCGAAAATTTCAAGCAATAGCGTCGGTTCCTTCTCATTCAATAAATTAAAATGGGAGCGGGGATTTTGGAACGCCGGGAAACGATTTAACGCAAACTGGCGCGTCGCCACCGTCGCGCGTCGCGGGCGGTGAAATTGCTCAAATCGAGGTAATCTCTATTAAAGTAATGCTTCCTACATTATTTAAAGGGAAACAGCGAGAGCAGAACACGGCGCGGCGGATGGCGTGACAGGCAAGTTGTCGTCCGCTTTCAATTGGTCGGTTATACGATAACACCATCACGACGTGCGTATAGTGGGCTTCCTACATTATTTAAAGGGAAACAGCGAGAGCAGAACACGGCGCGGCGGATGGCGTGACAGGCAAGTTGTCGTCCGCCTTCAATTGGTCGGTTATACGATAACACCATCACGACGTGCGTATAGTGGTATCGTCATTTCCCGTAAGATTAGAGTGGAGGCTTGAAGGCGCTTTGAGGTTTCGTTCGCTCATCGATTCAAATCGCACGATGAGTGCGTCTCCTTGAGCTTAGAGCACATGTATGACTACGGACACGTTAAAATAAGGAGCTCTAAGGACCCTAAAAAGCAGCAAACCTTTTAACGCAAAAAATGTCCCCGCTAATCTTCAGATTCCAATATCAAACCAAGATGACCGGAAATGTTCGTAAATGAGCGCTCTTCCATCTGCCGCAAAAATGAGTGAATTGAAATCAAAACTAAGTCACACACGTGCTTTAAAGACGACGGGCGTAACCATGCGTCGTTCCCCCCACAAAAAAACGTAACATGCATTTCAATACTGCAAAATTTAACCGCGCAAATTCTGCTTTTACTAAGAGAATCATGGGCATGTTTACTTGAAAATTAAACTGATTTGGGGGAGTGGGCGTAGCTTCGACTGGGGCCATTTTTGGGAAAAAACTTTTTACCACAAAATGGTCTTATTTTGGCCCACAGAACACGCTACTGCAGTCCGGCCGTTTAACCCTGGCTCACCCCGTAGAGCGATCCTATTGATTGAAATGGGTGGTTCTAATGACTAAGGAGGTTAATAATGGACTAAATTTAGAGTCTCTCGTGGGTTGCTGTTAGTTAGTCTATTACGTGCTTTCTTTATCCATTGCAACCACCCGCTTCTACCGATAATATCCCTTCAAATCCCTTTTGTCATCTTTGTCTATACTGCCGTGCTAAGGAAGAACGCCGTATGAACATTCGAGAGTTGCTAAATTTCCTTCAACAAAATATTTATTTTTAAGGAAAGTTATGAATATTCTCCCTTGAAATTTTCAGGAACTTAAGGTGAAATCGCAATCAACATTATATGAAAAATTGGAAGAAAAATGTTTATAACTTTACCAGGAAATCAGTGTTTTAGAAATGAAAATTTGGCAACGCTTGAAGGCTCATACGGTGCACTGAAAACAAATTCTCGGCGTTTTTACCAAGGTCCGTTGGTACCTTTACCATCTCACTTTTTTTACCAATTATTGGTAATTTTACCAGGACAGACTGGTAAGCTTACCTAAAAACCGATATTTTTACTGTTTTTTTTTCAGGCAAGAATACCACTTTTATTGGTAATCAATTCCTGGTAACTTTGCCATTTTATCTCGGTAATTTTACCACTGTCGATAAAAAATATTGGCGTTTTTACCGGGGTACCGAGATTTCTCGGTAAAATTACCAATTCCATAAATGGTAATTTTACCAAGAAAAAACTGGGATCAAATAAAACCCTGAACTCTTGGTAATTTTACCCTTTTCTTAGTAAATACACCGAGATTTTTTTTCAGTGTGTTTTTCCTTAGCACGGCAGTACAGCTTTATCTATCAAACAGTCAGCTCGCTGATGATTCAATCAGATTCGGCTCCCCTATCTCAAGACTGTATTCTTTGTTCCCCAGGTGAACCTGACGCTGAACTGCGGAGGCTGGACGTCGGACTCGACGGAGGACCCTCCCCCCGGGCCGGGGACGGCGAAGCGCGGGGCGCCCTCGATGGCCCACTCTCTCCTGGAGCGGGCGTCGGTGTCGTCGGCCTGCGGCCTGGCCCTGGAGCCGCTCCACTCGGCCGCCTCGAAGGAGTCCCTCCGGAGCGACAGCAGCGAGGGGAAGCGGAGCTCCGCCGGTAACGTCCTCTCCCTCGCCGCCCAAGACAGTCAGGAGAGGGCCGCGATTCAGAGGTCCAAACAGAGATCCCTGTCCGTTGACAGCGATACGGTCATACCATCTCCGGTCAAGCGTAAGTACGCCCCCCGGACGCGAGCCCCGACCCGCCCTCGCTTGACCTCCAACTCTAGAGACCCCGTTCATACTGATAGAAAGGTTGCCACAGTCAGGGAATACCGGGAAATGTCGGGGGATTTTAAAAAGTCAGGGAAAAACTGGAAATGCCAGGGAAAGTGAGGAAAATGTTAGAGTGCCTATATAGCGAGAGTATGGACAGATCGCTTGACCTGCAACTCAAGAGACCCCGCTCATACTGATAGGAAGGTTGCCACAGTCAGGGAGTACCGAGAAATGCCAGGGGATTTTGAAAAGTCAGGGAAAACCTAAAAATGCCAGGGAAAGTGAGGAAAATGCTAGAGTACCTATATAGCGAGAGTATAGACAGATCGCTTGACCTGCAACTCAAGAGACCCTTTTCATACTGATAGAAAGGTTGCCACAGTCAGGGAAATTGCAGGAAATTTTGAAAAGTCAGGAAAAACCTGGAAATGCCAGGGAAAGTGAGGAAAATGTTGGAGTACCTATATAGCGAGAGTATGGACAGATCGCTTGACCTGCAACTCAAGAGACCCTTTTCATATTGATAGAAAGGTTGCCACAGTCAGGAATTACCGGGAAATGTCAGGGGCTTTTAAAAAGTCAGGGTAAACCTGGAAATACCAGGGATTGTGAGGAAACTGTTAGAGTACCTATATAGCGAGGGTATGGACAGATAGCTTCATGGAGGGCTCAGGGCCCAAAAGTGCAGCCACCCTTCTAACCAACTTCTAACGCACAAAATTTTACTGCCAGTCTGCAGATTCCAATGGACCACTAGACAAGGTACGAATGTCAGCATTCTGATACATGCATCTTAAACAAAGTTTCACGGAAAACAAGATGCGCACGACGAAAATTATCGAAATTAACTCCTTACGAAAATATTTAATAATTCTTGATGCGTGAAATCAAACCACCCCCTCATGAAAACTCGATGCTCTACGTGATTCACGTCGCACGCTATACGTTTGTCATGACAGTCTCTGCGATATAAAAATCTGGAAACCTCATTCTTGACGCTTTGGCTCAGCTATAACAAATTGCTTATAGTTTGAACAACACATGGTGGGAAATGAACATTGCTCGATTGAGAAGATTGCTGAAACCGTTGTAGTGCGCGATTTGACTCACGTAGAGCTTTGAGTTTCTTGTGAGCGGGCAGTTCAAATCCCTCGTAACCAGTGTGAAATAAAAACGTTAATATCTTCGTTAGGAGTTAGTTTCAGTACTTTTCGTTGTGCGTATCGTGTTCTACGTGAAATTTTGGTCAAGGAACATGTATCAGAATCCTTTAATTCGTACCTTGTCTAGAGGTCTATACCGGGAAATCTCAGGGAATTTTTAAAAGTCAGGGAAAACCTGGAAGTGCCTGGGAAAGTGAGGAAAATGTCAGGAAAAGAGATGAAAATGTCAGTGGAAAATCTTCGAGTCGCCCTTATTTTGCTTTCTAGAGTGAGTTTGACGTTTCGAACAACAAATGCCCGAAACCCGTTTCTAACTATGGCTTCTTATCACCCTAACAATAGTTCAATTGTAAGGGAAATTCACCAAAATGTGTCAGGGAAATCAGAGAAGTGGTAGGCAATTTAGTTTTCCAAATTCTGTGGCAACTCTGCTGGGGGCTTAGTTTAGGAGAAGGCCACGCCAGAATATATCTTTGAGACCCCAATTCATGCTATCTCTCCTTCAGTGTGAGAGTTACACTTGTAAGGTGTCTACCGTCATAAAAAACTGGAAAACCGGAAAATATCAGGAAATATCAGGAAAATTGGTCATGGATCTGAAAATTTCAAGTGCGTGAAGCATTTTTCATTCTTGTACAGTTAGTTAATTCTGAAAAGAAACATTTTATCCAATTCATTAAATCAGTGAAATCAAACTAATGTCAATGCGTTCGCACGAAACATCAGGAAATTTCATTTCAAATATCAGGAAAAATCATGTAAATATCAGGAAAATCCTGAACAAAATTTTAGTTGACACCCTAGTTTGGAAGTTAATGCTCAGTTTCCCCCAGTGATGAACGATGACAGGAGAAATGAGCAATTGGTTTAGCAAACCCAATCAAATCTTACCTAGGGAATTGCGCTCTCCGATCTTCATCGGGCCCTATTTGGGAAATAATATCCTGAACAAGTTTGTTCCTTACTGGGGCAAAAATAGCGTCCATCTTTGATTATGACTTTTCCTAAACTTGGTCACATTGCTTTAAATTATTATTTTGGGGGTCTCCAAGTATATTCATTTGGGTCATTCATACAGCTGCTTCATTTTCAACTCCCTCTCGCGTGAATCATTCTACATACAACATTTTAAAGATATGAGATATAATGGATTGCTTATCGTCCCATTGAGACAAAATTGAGATCCACCTTTGAATAACCTTTCCCTTTTAAGATCTACCTCAAATTAAAGAAAAAAGCATTTCTTTATTTTAATGCATGTTAGTAGATCGTCGAGCAGAATAGTCAAGAAATGTTGGTTATTTTTGCCCGAAAAACCTACCGAAAACGCTAGGGATTCGTTTTCCTTTTTGGCTGCTTGCCTTCGAATGGCTTCTCAACCTTACCGTTTAAACATCATCCCTGTTTTGACAAATACTTTTACCCTGCTTAACCCTCCCTGCTTCGGATTTGTTTAAATCATTACGGTAACTCTTAATTTACTCATCTGAGTTGTTACTTTCTTCGCTTGTTCCCCCGTATCTCCCCTGAATGCCCGTCCTTTTTCTATGACATTTCGTCAGCAGTTGTTGGAGATGGTAGACCGGCTTTCATCGCATCTTTACCCTGCGTCTTAGCTCTCTCCCTCTGTCTTAGTTTAGAGTAATTTTAGAATTTTATTTTAGTCCCGCTTTTGAATCTTCCAACCGTTTAAAGCATGGATTTTAAACCTGAACGTTGATCTTTTCGGTAATGTAGCATTGGGTTCATGGTTTTGGACTCCGTGCTCACCCTCATAATACTTGGTTGCTCATCACGTCCAAGATTTCGGGCTCCGTGCTCTTTTCAAGAAGGAATACCTACCTTTTTTTGAAAAATTAAAGTGAGCATAGCGTCCGAAATCGCGATGTGCAGATATTCTCTGACATTAGACGAGCGTAGAGTCCAAAAAATGTTCAAAGCAATTTGGCGAAGTAAGTAAAGACGGAAACAATGTGTTCTTGTAGAAAATTGGTTAAGTTTGGTTAGGTCAAGTGGCGTGGCGTGCTTTGCGATATATCGATTGTCATGCCATTTAAACCTATGGAAAAGGATCGATTTAAACAGGGTGTTCGCAACGAACACCTTAACAATCGATCCTTTACCATAGGTTTAAATGACATAACAATCGATATATCGCAATTCACGCCACGCCACTGGTTAGGTTAACTCAGCATAGATTAAAAAGAAATATGCGATTTTCCACTACGAAGAAGAATGGATAAGCATTAAAACTGAGGGATATCTCCTTGGCATTGGACTCCATGCTGAAGCGAAGAAGTGGAAAGTTCAGCGATGAGCATGCAGGCCGAGATCTCAGACAAGATGAGCAAGCAATTACATAAAAAATTATCATGGAGTCCAATATGTTGGACCCGAGGCTACATTATCATATTTTCGACGATATTAAATGGACTTTATTTTGCAAAAAGGAGCCCTTTTTGTGGCTCGTCAATTAAAGCTCCTTTCAGCGTAGAGGAACTAACGGAATATGCGTTTTCTCTTATAACAAGCCAAATACGATGGTTCCTTATCAAAAAGGTCAGTCCAATTATCAACACTGGAAAAAAAAGTCGCTTGGATCTAGAGTCCAGACTCTCAAAAACATTGACAAGATAAAGTGCTCTTGATTCAATCGGAATTTCGCTTAAATCGAGAACCAAGCCTCTTAATTTAAGCGGATTTCCTTTTGATTCAAGCAAAACTCCGACTGAATCAAGAGTATTTTTTTTTTTGTCATTGTTGTCAAGAGTCTAGACTCTAGATCCAAGTGACTTTTTTTTCCAGTGAATTAAAAATGAGATCCATCCAAATGCCATGCTTCTTCATCCACTACGAAAAGCGATGTCGTCTCTCGAAAAAACATCCGATGACGGTGACGGTGATGACGTCACCCTCCGCCATGGTTTCTCCCGCCTCTGTTTCATCGATCTATCGTACGCACATTGATGTTTTTAGGAACATTCGTTGAATTTGTGCATCGCTAATGAGTGCAAGGTAGTCGAGACCATAGCGTCTACTCTTTTCACTTTTTTAGAAGACGACTGCATCAAATGCGATTTTCAGGGGGCGATGTTTGCTTTGATAGTGGGAGAGAAACCTTGGCGTTTGGATGTCTTACTCAATTATCTAGAAACTGCATCTTTCTAAACATAATGGAGATGTTGCATGTGTGAGGAATTTGCGATTTGACTGTTGATTCTTATGTAAAAGTTCGCGAGAAACACGATGATGCCACTGGTTTTCCCTGAGATCAACCTCCAAGCTCAAAAAAAGTTCTTAAGTCGAGGCCAAAATGGAGGGGATATCCCACGCTGTCCCGAGAGTCCACCTCTACATCAAGACGAACTCTCTATGCAAAGATAGAGAGCAAATACATTAGCAGTGATGCCGTGCTTTCAGTTTTGGAGTCCCCAAATAAAGTGGCAGCCCTGTCAATGTATTTGCTCTTTGCGTGAAGAGTTTGTGTTGATGTAAAGGTGGACTCTCAGGATAGCGTGGGATATCCCCTCCACTTTGGCTTCAACTTGAGCATTTTTTTTGAGCTTGGGAGTTGATTCCAGAAAAAAAACCAGTGGCACCATCGTGTTTCTCGCAAACTTTTACATAAGAATCAATAGTCAAATCGCAAATTCCTCACACATGCAACATGTCCATTGTGTGACCTGCTTAGCTAGCCCATCAAGAGATTGTAACATTTATGAAGAAACTGACAACTTGCGCTTAGGTTTCTTAGAGAGCTTGAATAAACCATGAGAATCCTTGTCAGCTGAGAAACTGAAATTTTTGAAAGTACGGAACTTGAATTCCTTGAAGCTTTTAGTATATTGAAGATGAAAATCTGGAAATTTTTGAGTGAGGGAGTTAAATCTGATCCTACATACTTGTGTTACCATGATCATGTAGAGCTTACGCATCCGCAGGTTTACATTGATTTCAACAAAACTTTTCCTTTACCGAGCGTAATAATTCTGATCATTTAAACGGTATTGCTCTCTAATGTTCTGGAGTAGTAGCCAAGTGAAAGAGTACTTATTACATTGATTTTTTGAATGCTCGAAGATACACCTTTTTCATTCCATCTCAGGTCAATGATCTTTGCTCCATTAGATAAAAATAATATTTTGTGACGATTGTTACAGACTCACTACCTGGATTTGTACCGTTGCCTTCAATTAGTGTTCATTTACATCATAAGCCTAGGAGATCTTCTTTTCGATTCTCAAGTCTTCGACATAGTAATAAACAAAGGTCTAAATCACATGCTAATATTAAGGTTAGTCCCTTCATCCAACCAACGATTTGCTTATTTTTTTTTTTTATCGCTTTCGGAGCTCTCAGTTAGATTTCATATGTAAAAGAGGTTAGTACAAGATAATGAATTGTTTTCAAAGCGGAAATGTCAGATGAATAGAAATTATGAAAGTCATTCTTCAATATGTTGAAATATGTTTTTAATTTAAGTTTTTCTCAAACCATGATCAACTCCGTAGTCAAAATTTTATTTTAATCTTGACGAAACTCTGGCCAAAATTAGATAAAAATTTTAGTGGATTGTAAAAAAAAAATTTAACATGATTTTCATCAAACGACAATTATTATTTTTTTTTTTAAATTAACGATCCATTAGATACGTATTGTGAATAAAATTCGATCAAATACGGAATAATCTAAGTGATGGGTGCATTTGTAACAGGAGCTAATACCTCCGAAATCGAGTGGACTTAGGACAATGGTGTGAAAGTTTGATTATATTACGTATTAAACCATGGTAGAAATTCAATAAATTGCAAATTATTTTAATATTTTCGTCGCACTGTGCTACTTGGAATGAAGATTTCCTTCTTCTTACTTCGACCTGCGGGCAGATCGTTGAAATTGATAGACAAAGGAGACATAAGGAGTATGAAAAGATCCTATTGGTGGAAGCGGGTGGTTGCAATGGACAAGTGAGTAGGTAATAGACTAACTAACGGCAACCCACGAGAGACCCTATATTCTTAGTCCATCATTCACCCCCTTAGTCTACAAGGACCACCCATTTCAGCCAATAAGATCACTACATATTAACTATGTCTGATTTGTCTATCGCTTTGTCTATCTATTTCGACAATCAGCCCGCAGGAGAAATGATCCGTTTAAGGGACGGCTATGAAAACGCCCTTCAGCAGCTGATTGTTGAAATGGATAGACAAAGCTATGGACACAGAAGATGAAAGGTGTATGTAGGGATCCTAATGGTGGAAACGGATGGTTGCAACGGACGAAGGAGTTAGATAATAGACTGACTAACAGCAACCCACGAGAGACCCTACAGTTAGTTCATCATATAACCTCTTAGTCTATAACAACCATAAATTTCAATCAATAGGATCGTCTTTCAACAATCAGCCCGCAGGGCATTGTCCCTAATAATCTAAGTTTAGAGCCATTCCAGTGTTCCCATTTCCCCGAACTAGTTCCAAATTCCGGAACTGTTGAGATTGTCCTTGATTTTTCCCGGATCTCTCGAAATTCCCGAATTGTTCTGGACCTTTCTCATTTTCCGGAACTTTCTCGGTACATTTGAAAAATCTGTAAGGAGTCCCTGAACTTTTGACGGTCATGGTGTAGGAGAAATTGGAACAAAAAAGTTCCGCAGGGCATAGGCCCTGATAATCTAAGTTCAGAGCCATTCTAGTGCTCCCATTTCCCTGAACTAGTTCCAAATTCCGGAACTTTTGAGATTTTTCTTGATTTTTCCCGGATCTTTTGAAATTCCCGAATTGTTCCGAATCTCTCGCATTTTCCAGAACTTTCTCGGAACATTTGAAAAATCTTTACTTTAAAAAACCCTGAACTTTTGACGGTCATGGTGTGGGAGAAATTGGAACAAAAAAGTTCCGAATCCCGGAACTTTTGACGGTCATGCAATGGGAGCACTGGCCATTAGCGTATGAGGCACGATTCACTGAAAAAAAATTCTCGGCGTTTTTACCAAGGTCCGTTGTTACCTTTACCTTCTCACTATTTTGACCAATTATTGGTAATTTTACCAAGACAGACCGGTAAGCTTACCTTAAAACCGGTATTTTTACTGTTTTTTCAGGCAAGAATACCACTTTTATTGGTAATCGATTCCTAGTAACTTTGCCATTTTATCTCGGTAATGCTACCACAGTCGATAAAAAATATTGGGGTTTTTACCGGGGTCCAGTAAAATTACCGAGAAAGTTCAATAATATTACCGAGATTTCTCGGTAAAATTACCAATTCCATAAATGGTAATTTTACCAAGAAAAAACTGGGATCAAATAGAACCCTGAATTCTTGGTAATTTTACCATTTTATTAGTAAATACACCGAGATTTTTTTTTTCAGTGTGGTGTGGGAGAAATTGGAACAAAAAAGTTCCGAAAGCCGAAACTTTCGACGGCCATGAAATGGGAGCATTGGCCAAAAGCGTATGAGACACGATTAAATGGAATAAAGTTGATAAGATTGAAGGACCAAGGTATGAAGGGTTGCGGTGGTTGGTTTTGCAGGTGCTGCACAATCAAGAGACGGCCGGGAAGGAGACGCCAGAGCAGGAGATCCTGGCGTTCCAGAAGCAGCTGCAGAATCTCCCGGACTTCGACTCGCCGGAACACCCGACGCGGGGCATCATCCAGGACCCCATCGCCGCCGCCGCCGAGTTCCTCGCCAACCGCGGACTCCGACCTCGCTCCCGCTCCATGCCCCGCGTCTCCTACGAGAGCTCCAGGTTCCTCACCCTACCTGAGGTACGTTCTCCCGTCATAGCATAAAGAGCAGTACTGCCGTGCTAAGCTGCCGTGATAGCGAAGAGAGCCGTAGGTGCAAATAAGCAGGAAGCTCCAACGCATTCGCGTCGGAAAGCGGCTCTGCCGACGGTAGTTGTTACGCGTTTACGGTTTCCTTGGTAACCTTTGTTTGCTATCAGCTGATGTCGAGTAGTATGACTAGGAAGCTTCAACCACGGCATTCTTCGAAAAAAGCGCGAAAACTTATAGATTTGAATTTTCAAATTTTAAACGTAAAGTACATTTTTTCCAGTGCGAGATTAAAGCACAGACCCGTTTTGAATTATTGACAGTATCACCATGATTCCAAAAATACACTACACAATATAGCATTCGCTCACAGGAAAAAGATATCAATTAAAATAAAATCAGTCCTCCCTAAACAGCAGAAAATGGCGCCGATTCCCATCAACCAACGCGCGGTCTCTCCAATGTAACATGGTCCAATGATACTCCCCAGCTGACCGTCCGGAATAGCAGCTCTAGTGCAAGCACCAGAGCCGCTAAAATGAAGTTTTGAGAAAACGGGCTCAGAAGCTTCTGACAAGAACATTTTATTGAGAGAAGCCTCCGTTCTTTGTCAAATTGCCACTAATCGTCCGGAAGACTCCTAGAAATCGTATGGATGATTAAAAATCGACTGATTTTATTTCCATCACATAAGAAGGGTATTTTTCATTTTCATGCTAGGTTATTGTTAGGCAAGACAGCCGTAAGTGCTATCTTTTGCATGCTTTCGTAGTTGCGTTTTGGACGCACAACAAACACATTTTCAGGTTAGAAATTGGCAGAAGAGGGCGGCTCTTTACTGGAGAGCACTGTTCTCATTGGATCTCATGCATCTACGGCCGTCTTGAAAAAAAACTGTGTCATTTTCTGTGCACTGCACTTACGGCTTTTTCATTCGTTTCGTTTTCATTAAATTAGGATGAATTTTGCTGTTTTAGCTGTCTCAGTTATTTCATCTAAAAGAGTTTAGACGAATTTTGAAGAAAACTCGATTTCGAAAATTTCGCACTTACGGCTCTCTTATTCATTATCACGGCAGAGCAGTACTGCCGTGCTAAGGAAAAACGCCATATGAACCTTCAGACGTTGCCAAATTTCCTCTCATAAAACGCGGATTTTCTGGTAAAGTTATGAATATTTTCCTCCGAATTTTTCAGATAATTTTGCTCGCGATTCCACCTAAAGATTCTGAAAATTTAAAGGAATAATACTCATAGCTTTCCCCAAAAACAATCGTTTTATCGAAGTAAATTTGGCAACTCTCGAGTGTTCATACGGCGTTTTTCCTTGGCATGGGAGAGTAGTTGTCTAATTTTCGAAATCGTATCACGTATTTGACTTAGTTTCTGCATAAATTCACTCATTTTTCCGGAAGGACGCTCCAGGACATTCCTAGGACATTTCTAAAACGAGACGTATGAGAAAACCGTACGAGTGCAAAAAATGACGTAGTTTCAGGCAAAACAGCCGTAAGTGACATTATTCCCCTGCACGGAAAAAAATGGTTACGTAGTGAGAGTCTATACCGATTGGAAAATCCAAGGTATATGGCTTTCACGACCAGAGCAGAGATGTGGCATAAACATGTCGTGTATGGAAAAGCATGTGTATGAACTTGCCATTCATACGGTATGGACGCTGGCTGGGTCCATCGGTATAGACGCTGGATCTATACGGTATAGACGCTGGGTCTATACAGTGTATAGACGCTGGGTCGCTGGGTCCATACGGTATGGACTCAGGGTACATATCTGCACTTAGCATGAATCATTGCATCAATTTTACCCAGCCATTCTTCAAACTATTTCACGCATAACAAAATATTTCACGTGAAATTTCAAGATTTTATTTTTCATGAAATTTTGCCACCCTGCATCGCACATATTTTTTACATCCAGAATGTTCCAAATCAACTTCACATTTTTTTTTCGGTGCTCGATCCACTCTGCTGCCTCTTAAGGAAGCCCCCCGCAATTTACCACAAAATCTGTCCTAATCGATAAGGACTTTTTTTTCAGGTACCGTGGCCTTCGCTGGGGAACTCGATCTACCTGCCGCGCGGGCGTTCGGCGGGGGCGCTGGGGGGCCCGCTGGACCACGGGGAGCTGGTGCACAGCATGGCGACGACGCCGGCCGAGGAGAAGAAGTTCCCGGCGGTGACGGTGCCCGTAGCGGCCACGGGGCCCGGCCCCAACAGCCGCCGCAGCTCCCTCTCCCCCTCGGACCGCATCGCCCGCCGCAGGGACAGCCCCGCCTGCATCGCCCTCGAGATCCCTGTCTGGCACCGATCCATATTCACCTTCATCGAGGTATGTATGTTATAGGATGGAAAAAATGTTTAAAATATAGTAGCATTTGGCAAAATTGTTTTTCCTCCAACGGATCGTTTTCGATAGTGGTTCGATGTATCGTTTGGTTCAAAACAATAGAACATAACCTCAAACCATACTTTCAGGATTTTAGTCGGAAAAGCAAAAAATGAGAAAATTCCTAACTATTTCACCTTGCGATGCCATTTAGTACTCATAAGAATAAAAAATCTATCAGAAAAACCCGTTTCCTCAGATTACTCGATTGACTTTTGAGGCTATGTTTACATGTTGAACCAATCGATATCGATACAATCTCACCTATTTGATGTATCGAAAACGATCTATTAATTCTGTTGAAAATATCGATTTCAGGAGAGGCAACCTACCTCACCAATAATCGATTGTTTTACTTACACTATACAGGGTTGCCACAGTCAGGGATTATAGGGATAATAGGGAAATGTTGGAGAGTTTGGAAAAGTCAGGGATAACCTGGGTATGTCAGGGACAAAAGTTGAATCACCTTTAATCGGCTATAATATCAATTTCAGGAGAAGCAAGCTGCCTCACCAAGAATCGATTGTTTTACTTACACTTAATAGGGTTGCCACAGTCAGGGATGATAGGGATAATAGGGAAATGTCGGAGTGTTTTTAAAATTCAGGGATAACCTGGAAATGTCAGGGAAAATTGTTGAATCACCTTCAATCGGCTGTAATATCAATTTCAAGAAAGGCAAGTTGCCTCAACAAGAATCGATTGTTCTACATGCACTTAACAGGGTTGCCACAGGCAGGAAATATGGGAAAAACCAGGAAATTTTAGACTTAGTTAAATTTCTCTTCAGAATTAGCAAGGGTAGCCAAAACGCCTTCAAGTCTGTGTGTATGCAATCTGATCGTCTCGAGAGCATGAGTTATTGCATGAGGGCGTTCGAATTTTACCTTTGCTCGACGACAGCAGAAAGTACAGTTCGGAATACTGTAGAATTAGTAAGTAAGTAAGTAAGTAAGGCCGGGCTGGCCGGCGAGGCGCCGTCAAGGGGCCAAGGCAACTGGCAACTGCCGCCGTCGTGCACCCCGAAGTTGGACCGTACTCCTTAACTTATCTTCGTACTATTGACACATTGAGTATCAATTATATCCCCGCAAGGCTCAGCGGCCGTCTGATACGAGGGTCATCCAAAAAGTAAGTTCACCCCTTTCATATCTCCAAAACTAAAAGGGATAAATCAAATCGGTAAAAAAGGACTTCTTACTTATATCCTCAGCTCTCCATAGGTACCAAGATTTTTAAATTTGGACCACTGGTTGCCGAGATATTCGATTTTTACGTGAACAACTCCCGGCCAGTTCCGTCCACCAAACGATGCGCTGCGATTCCCGTCACGCTACCTGAATTGACTGTGTTCCCCACATATCTACGTAGGAACAACCAACTCAAATATTCTAAGATTGGCTTTAAAACAATCTTACCTTATTTTTCGACGTAATTTCCGTTCCTTTAGATGCATTTTTCATAGCGTTTCTGAAGCTTCTTAATGCCGTTCTCAGAGAACACTTTTGGTTGACTCTTGAACCAGCCATTAACTGCTTCCATCACCTGCTGATCGTTCTCGAAGCGCTGGCCGCCTAGGTGCTTCTTAAGTTGCGGAAAAATATGATAGTCAATCGGGGCAAGGGCTGGGGAGTATGGAGGATGAGGTGACACCTCCCACGCAAATTTGTCCAACAAATTTTGGGTCTCTTTCGCCGTGTGAGGTCTGGCATTATCGTGAAGGAATGGGGGACCACGAGACAAGAGACCCGGTCGCTTGTTTCTTATTGCCAATCGCAACGAATTCAATATGCCACAATACCGTGGTGCATTGATTGTACACCCTATCTCCAAATAATGGACGAGAAGTACTCCTTGAGAGTCCCAGAAGACAAAAGCGACGCGACAGCGCGCGGTGCATCTCATATCAGCGCGTCGTTTGGTGGACGGAACTGGCCGGGAGTTGTTCACGTAAAAATCGAATATCTCGGCAACCAGTGGTCCAAATTTAAAAATCTTGGTACCTATGGAGAGCTGAGGATATAAGTAAGAAGTCCTTTTTTACCGATTTGATTTATCCCTTTTAGTTTCGGAGATATGAAAGGGGTGAACTTACTTTTTGGATGACCCTCGTATCCAACGGAAGGTCTTATCAAAGACTGTGGCAGACGCTGCAGAGCACGGACTTTCGGAGCACGGCCATGCCTCCACCGAGTTGGACTGTGTTGTTGCAATCTACACTGATAGGTAGCGCTGGCAGTCGCGCACACTACGAGTGATAACCGATTTTTCACAACCCAGTCGAACAGTGCAGACGGATTACTTACTGGGTGACTATGTCCCTCCCGCACCCTGTAACCTCGAAGGGTCAGGGTATTGGAGTGGCATAGTCATCCGCAGTCACGATGACTGATATTTGAGTGTCCTCAAATATCAGTCACCTCCGGGGATTGAACCCGGGACCTCAGTGCTGGCAGCGAACTGCCTTGACCACTACACCACTGAGGCTGACTAATACTGTAGAATTAACTGCTATTCTTTTTAACGAAGTCAATTTTTGCGGACCTATTGATTTTTCACAACTTTCGTCCTCTTACAAATAAGATGCATTTTGCTTTTGTTGCTGACTCGGCTAATTTATTCAAATATAAGATTGGTCGAATTTGAGAGGAAACTTGACTTTAAAAATTCGGACGTTACTGCTAGCTTCTTTAATACGGTAAAATAGGTATTTTGCTTATGAGATATATGGCCAACTAAGTTGACTATTTGGAGGTCAATTCCAGAGACAAAGAAACACCTCTACTGGTATCTCACTAACATTGGATACAGTGACTTTTTAAATCGTGAAATTCTTTTTGAAAAACGAATCCTGGATTTTCATCACGAAACAGCCTGTAGAGTCAACATATCCTTGTTTTGACCGCATAGCAATTCCCTCTTTCGTCTTAGTTCCTACACCGGAAAAAAAGTGCATGAAGTTGATTTAACATTCTGAATCCAAAAAAAAGGTGTGCGAGAACTTCTAAAATGCTGAATTGTCCGCTCTAGCGGTTACTTTAACAATGCCAAAATGTAAAAGTAACTGCTGTGGCGGATAATTTAGCATTTTATGAGTTCTCGCACACTTTTTACATCCAGAATGTTAAATCAACTTCACCTTTTTCCGGTGATAAATTCGCCAAAAAATGACCACGGCATCGGTGGTCTGCTCAGAGTAACGTCCGAAAATATTTTCAGTTCCGACGCCGGACTCAAAACGCGTTATTTTCAAACACACTGCGTAGTGTGACGACCGCGCTGATCGTCGAACCCGCATTATGCAACGTCTGCAGTTTTGTTTACGCTACGCGGTCTTAGTCTCGCGTTGCGAAACTCGGAAAATTTTCGGCTGTTTTCACCAGTGTGTGCGGTTCGGTGTCAGCCGTCAAGTTATCCGTGATTTTCCTCGATTTTGAAGTGTCCGAGTGTGCCCCTTTGTTTGCGAATTCGCGGCAAGCCGAGTAGGTATGTTTTGGATTAAAGCGTTCAATTTTAGGGAATGGACCACGAAACAGTGCAAACATTTAATTTCCGTCAAAGATTCCGGGATCCGGAACTTTTTTGTTCCAATTTATTCAACTCCATAACCGTCAGTGGTTCCGGGATTCTTTCCAGATTTTTCCGAAAATTCCGAAAAATACACAAGATCCGGAAAATTCCGGGGATTTAAATAATCCCGGGAAGAATTCAGGAAATTCTCAAAAGTTCCGAAAGTCGGTACTTGTGCCGAAAAATGGGAGCACTGTTAACACACTTACTTACAATTGTTTACTAGGTGTCGCAGGCAATTAGTTAAATCAGGCATCTCATCAAATGCACAGGCCGGCAATCAAATTTTAAGTGCCGTGCTAAAGAGAATATTTTTTAACAATGTGTGTTTTCAGTCGTGCTATCTTATCTAGGCATCCTGTCTCACATTATGTAAATCACGTTAAGCAGAAAGGAACCAAGTCACATCATAGCTATTGATAAATTTAATTTTCTACATGAAAACGGCTGTGCGAATTCTGTTGCAAATTTCAGTAAGTTTTCCGCAAAATACAAAGTAAATTCTGTAAAATTTTCAAAAAAATCACCACAAAGGCTCTGTCGTAAAAAAATAGATCGCTCAGTCTTTGGCAGTAGTTGATGTGGCTTAGTTCTTTTTTGCTAAACGCGGTCAATTTTTAGCTTCTCTCCCTCTCTCTAATAGAGGGAGAGAGGTAGCTACTTTAGATATCTCCCCACCCTCCTGTGAGCTTAAGAACATTGAGATAAACAAATATGAAGTGAAAATGAAATTGCCTCTTCATGTTCAATGGGAACAAGTACATTTTTTGGACTAATTTTTCAGAAATAATTGCGTCTGTACTCAGTCGCTCAAATTCTTTGTGGTCCAGTTTTTTCCATATTTCGGGGGGACCTCTAAATGCGGGAGGGTTACTTACAATAGTGAGAATCATACAGTGATGACGTACATTTGTATCACCACGTAATATGGAACTGCTATTTCTAACTCCTGTGTGAAAGCACCAATCCTCGTAGGGAAGCTAATGGAACAAAAGTTGTTTTTTTTTTACGTAATGCAGTCCACCCCCACCTTCCTCCCCCCAAACTTAGTGTTATCGCTATCTGTGACTGCACAGTGGAAAAAATACCTTGGTCAACAAAAATACAATTTTTAACAGAGCAATTTTTCCTGAGTTGCATTGAAGTGCCAAATTTTGTGTCTTGACAGAAAGATATCCTTAAAGTATTCAGTCCGTTAAGACGCATTCGAACCCAGTAATTTTGTATCTAGAACCTGATAAATTAGGATTTTTCAAACATTTTTAGACATATATTTTTTTTAAAAGTTGGAATATCAAACGGTTTCACCTCCAGCTTGATTCAACATTTTGTCCCAAAATGTTCGTATAAGACATTCCTGTAGGGTTCTGGTATCAACAACTCAATGTTAAGTGTTTTAAAATGAGGTTCTTTCTCCTTTGAGCTGTTTCTTTTAACTTTTTTAATTTTCCTCCCCACGAAAATCAGTTAACAAATGATTCCTCGCAGTTCTCCCTCCTCCAAAACCGGTTCTTTCTCTTTCAAACTGCGAAGTTTTAAAACACCTTTGAATCGGTGCGTTTCTGTACGTACTATAAATTGGACGTATTTCTATCAAACGGAACTATGTGCATTACGACGTGAGCCCTGTTATACATGTCTTCTTATGGGTCTCAGGGCTCATGTCTTAATGCACATAGTTCCGTTTGATAGAAATACGTCCAATTGAGGATGTCGAACGTTAACGTGTTACGTGTTTCTGACGTCAGGAATGGCTGCAAATGTCGCAAGTGGAGATGGAGCATTTCACACTTTTGGCCCGGGAGTTGCGGGACTTCCTCAACAAGATCTCAACTTGTGGATCCTCCTATTCCCAATGGTGTGCAGAGCTTCGTCAGCAATTTCCCGCCCTGGTAAGACAGATTTCTCACTCTTTTTATGGCGAGGGACCGATCACCGATCAGGGACCAGCGGGCTGATCATTGAAATTGATACACAAAGCAATAGACAAAGAAGATAAAAAGGATATGGAGGGCTCCTATTGGTGTAAGCGGGTGGTTGCAATGGACAAAGGACGCAGGTAAAAGACTAACTAAAGGCAACTAACGAGAGACCCGATAGTTAGTCCATCATGTACCCCCTTAGTCTATAAAAACCACCCATTTCAACCAATAGGATCGCTCTGTACTCATTGTGCCCTTTGTGTCTATAGCTTTGTCTATACATTTCAATAATCAACCCGCAAAAAGGAGCCAAGTCACATCTTATAGAACGAATCCAGGGTTTCGACCATTTCACTGAGTGTGCAAAGGTCAGAACTTTTGCGCAAAAATCAGTAGCGTGGCGTGCATCGCGATAAATCGATTAATCTGCCATTTAAATCTATGAAAAAGGATCGATTTACAGGTCGTTCCTAACGAGCACCTTAATAATCGATTCTTTACCATAGCTTTTTGTAGAAATATCGATAATCGATCATTCACGCCTCGCCACTGGCAAAAATCGGTCTCTTTGCTTTCAGCTGGAAGACTTCAGTTAACTTGTTTATTTACGAATTTCTTGGAGTCTGTATGTTTTGAATCATACATTTTGAAAACAATTCTCAGTCGTCGTGCATGAGTTCAACTGTCGTTTGTCATTTCTATCTTAGTTGCACTGTCACAGTAAAATATAGTTTTTTAACGTAATACCATGAGAATCAATCTGTAAAGAAGCAACGAAGTGGCGCGCTTTGCGATGTATCGATCTGTACGCCACTCAAACCTATGAAAAAAGATCGATCATTAGGGTGTTCGCAGCGAACACCTTAGTAATCGATCCTTTACCATAGCTTCAAATGGCGAGATATCGATAATAGATCATTCACGCCACGCCACTGTAAAGAAGACCCAGTGGCGTGCGGTCCGGATAAGCAAGGCAAGCACTGCTTGCCCAAAGATTTCAAACGAAAGAAGAAAATTACACCTATTTCATGTTGAACATTTTAGCAAATATAATTTATAAAAGGTGTTCAGTAAGTAAATTGCATTAAAAATAGAAAAAGAGAGAGACAGAAATACGTGTAGAGCCACAGCAGTGGGAAAGCGGCTGGGCGGATGGAGGTGGCGCAGCGCGCTGCGCGGCCCGAACACGGGCCAACCCATGCGCTGGAGAATCGCTTGCGATCAGCTGAGCGGAGAGCCACTGCTCGGCGGCGGAATCATGGCGGGCGGGTAGAGCGGTACGTTCCGAGTCCGAGCCCTTCGCTGCGCGATCGCAGCTCGCTTCTCTTGGCCATCTCTTGGCCCGTCACCGCAGCGCGCTGCTTCTGCCTCCGATGCGCTATCTTGCTCCCTCTTTCCGTCGCGGTTGTAATTGCTCCTCCGCAGCAAATGCCCTTAAATTCTATAAAATTTCGCTCACTTGGATCTAATTGCTGATGAATTAGATAATTCTGAGTCATGTTTTAAATGCAGAAAGCTGATTTTTGGGGAAATTTAAGTAAAATTCTTATAGCAAAATTAGGCAGCATGGAGCATGGAGCCGTCCTCCAATGATCAATAACAATCGAAACAAGTTGAGTAAACGAAATCATAAGTAAGAGAGAAAGAAATAAAGCCACAGTTCTTCAAGACGTTCCATCAGATTTCATCCGAAAAACAGAGCATATAGAGTAAAATTTTAAGAATTTTCTAGGGAGGCTAGGGGAGGAGGGAAAAGAGACTACGTTAACCCCCCCCCCCCCCCTCCGGATGGCGAAAGCTACAGCTTGCCCTGTCACTGAACCCACCGCACGCCACTGAGAAGACCGCTCGAAAAGAAAAGAATTAGACGATCGGTACTTAAGATTGTCCACCCTGGTAAAAATTGGCAGTAGAATCTGTGTTCAAAAATACCATGGACCTACAGCCGGCTGTAAGATCTCCAATAGCTTCTATAGCCGGCTACACAATTTCTTATAGCCTTTTATAGCCGATGGCGATTAAGCAACAGCCAGGCGATAAAGTGTATGCTAAACGTTACTAATTACGGATGCGAGGACTTAGTAAGTTTTCGCACTACTGCTCTCTTTTTGGGCCGTAGTATCTTGATTTATTTGCGAGGAAAGCTCCGTACTTTTGATGGATGCCTGCCATTCCTAATATATTAGAGCGTCTTTAGTTTCGTAAGTTGCTTCAAGCGCCGTGGCACGCTGCGGTGCGGCAGGCGGGCAGCCAGCGCGAAACGCGCATTGGCGCCTACAAACCTAACAGGGATACTTCACGTGTTGCGCAATGCGTGAAGTATCCCTGTTAGGTTTGTAGGCGCCAGTGCGTCGCCGCTCCGCTTTGTGGTAGGCTCTAATATTTAATCTGGCGGAGTCAGCGTTATTCAACTCATGATTTTGACATGTTTGCACATCTTGTATGGATTATTCTCATTTTAATTGATGAAAGAAAATATGTATTAAAGGAAAATATAATGTGTGTTTTGTAAATATTAAGGTGGTTCCGTATCAAACTTAATGATTTCCAAAGCACACGAATTTCTACACAATTTCTTTTAGCCTTTTATAATCGATGGAGATAAAGTGTAAAGCCCGGCGATAGAAACTATAGCCCGGCTGCATAATTTTGTATAGCTTCGTATAGCCCGGCCGTATTATTTTCTCCGCATTCTGCATGTTCCTAGAAGCAGTCTCGGTCTCGCAATTACAGCGGAGCGACGGCTCGTTTTTGTTTTTAATTTATTTTTCCGGTTGATAATGAAATTGTTATTATTTTGAAACGTCCCGGGTTTTGTTTATTCCTTTTCTTTATTTGCAGCCTTTTCCCCAAATTAAGTTGTTCTTTTATTACGTGTATTTTGGCTGATTAAGTTGTTTCTCATTCCTAGAAGCAGTTGTCTGATCCCAAAGGTCGTAACGATGGCAATAGTGTGCCAAAAATCTTTGACCAAAAATTATGATTAAATAACTTAGTAAATTTTTGCACATTCATTCGCACTTTGGCTACATACACACCTTTCAAGTTCTAAGCCAATGAAAGACATGTTAATTTTTATCTAAAAATGTATTTCACCTATCTAAAAATGAGTGTACTCAAGCACGCATGACGCGCAATACTTTAATGTATTTTTTTATTTCGACATTTTATGAATCGCGATTGAAAGCTTCAATAATCGTTACGAAACTTTGAACCAAACGATTGATTTTTTTAAAAAAAATATTATCTAGAAATCTGGCGTCTTAACGCGAGGCAGCGTGAACCCCCACGACCCACATCTCCGTCGCGCCGAAACAAATCGAAACTCGCAACGAGTCATCGCCATTTCTATTGGAGTGACGTAAACCGTCCAAAGTTAATCAAAATAAGTTTGCGTGCATCTTTGCTCGAACTCGAATCGTGTTATAAGGAAGTGTTATTCCCGCGTTTTATCCTGGAGAGTAATTCGACTTCCATAACTTCGTTCAACTTTGATTCAGAGAGGTGTATTAAGGTTCCTTGCGGACGTATTAACGTTTGATTTACGCGTTTTGGGAAGGAGTTTCTTCTCGTAAGTGCAATTTGTAAGGGCTGTGAGCTCGATCAGTCAAAGCTCGAGAAACAAGTTGAACGCTGCGCTGCAAGGAAGCTTTAAGTCGACTTTAAAAACCGCATGAATCATCTCTCACCTTTGGGTAAAGTTAAGCAGAGAGGGACCGACTCTCAGGACAGTGAGGGTTACAGGTTTACAGCAGGATGTTACATTAATTACTGTACAAATGATCTTTTCGCGGAGGAAGGAACGTAAGTCTATTCCAAGGTTGTCAAACTGACTTAAACGATTGATTTTACAAAAACGCACCCGTGCAATTTTCATCCAAAATCTCTCTAATTTTTGCATGAAATCTCAGGGAAAATCAGTGACATTTTCAGTTATGTTCCTCATCATTTCCATTGGCGGATCCAGCAAATTGGCAACATTTATCCTTCTCCATTTAAACCTATGGAAATGTATCGATTCTTGGATGGGCCAGGTGCTCCGATAAGAATCGATTATTTAACACAGGTTTAAATGGAGGGAATCCGGTGTTGCCAGATTGCTGGATCCACCGCTGGTCATTTCCATTCAATAGGAGCTTCAATAATATCATTAAATCCTTCTAAGTGTATATCATTAAGAGTCAAGTAGTCACTTTAACTGAGAAAAACATTCATAACACTGTGGAAGCACAAATCTTGCAAAACGAAGTTACTAGAGCCTAGTCCTGAACGCAGCGTAAATATAACCGATTTGATAGCTCATTTCCCCGACATTAATCCTATCTTAAGGATCGCTGAAGGCTAGCAATTCGCCCTGAAATTTACGGACCGTTGAATCCAAATGCCTTCATCGGCGCCTTTGATCCTCGTTCTCATCTTGAAGCCCTTTACAAGTTCCCAAGTTTTCGAAACTCCGTGTTTCTGTTTACGAGCAGGAGCATTCCGTTTAGCATCGAGGATGAGGGTGAACCAGACTCAATCTCAGGATTCTGAACTCTTGGGAACATTTACAGGATGTTGCAGCGTGTTGCATTGCCGTGCTGCGGAATAACGCCCCATAAGCATACAAATGCTGCCAAATTCCCTTCGACGAAATATTTATTTGGACCGAGTTTATCGGAGGGGAACCAACCCGAATTTTCAAAAAAATTGAGTGAAGAGTGTATTACAGTTTCACTAACCGTATATTTTCTCCTAACAAAAATTGGAAGTCTAAAAAAAAAAACATTTTTTTGTGAAAAGAGGAGCTGAAGTTTACTTTTTACATTGAGCCTTGTGCAGTAATATATGTAAAACTTCAAATCTCTTTTTCTCAGTTTCAACTTGATGTGAGTTGGTTTCTGTTGAACTCGGTCCAAATATGAATACATTATATAATACATAAATATGAACACTATGAATACATACATAAGAATCGCTCTCACAGCGCTCTCTGTCACTCTGCGATGCCTAGCCACCCCCAAACTCCGTCCTCCCAAAAGTCATCAGGGAGTTGGCTTTCCCTCATCTCATCCAAAACCCCCTGTCGTCACCCTTTCAATAGGCGTCCCCTTCGTCTCCTCCCAGGAGGAACACAATCAAGCATCTTTTATGGTGGCCTCTCTTCCGTCGTCCTATTGACATGACCTAGAGTATGGACGGACGTATGGAGTATGGATGGACGTATGGGAAGGGGAGGGTAATGGTCCAAGACTTCGATTTTTAGCTTGACAAAATCTGACTCCTCCTGAAACCTTCCAGCAAAGCAACTCAAGAATTAGGTATTGATCTCACTGCTTTGACGTATATTTTAAATATTTAATAAATATTTTTAGCTTGAGGAAAACACTCATAACTGTAAACTTTTCGAAGTGACCTTGCTGGCAATAATCATTAATGCAAGTCGTTCGATGAATATTCTAGCTAATGTCTCGTGAGAATTGGGTCAATATTCAGAAAAAATTCTCAGGACCCTTCAGAATAAACTAGGTGAAGACATCCAAATTTCACTTCACCTTGACCCTATGCCGTGGTCTCCAGTATCCTGGCAGACTTTTTTTTAATTTTATTTTTTTTTTAATTTATTTATTTTTTTTTAAATGTAAGGTTTGAAATACAGTACGCTCGATCGCTTTTTCACTCCTCGCAAAACGTTGCAAGTTCATTTAGATGTGTGTCTATGCTCATAGATGTTAGTTAATCGGTACAAATATCTGAAAGTTCAATCGAATTAGGAGCAAATTTGTTCCGTATTCAGATAAACATGCCTTACTCTTTTCGTCAAACTTTAAACTTCGTAAACTTTACATATTGTGACTCGCTTAAATTGTTTCGTCTACCATGTTCAACAAACATTACATCGCTATTTGGACCCTTCTGACTCAAGGCATTTACATAGTGTTTCCATCTACTCAAACGCATCAAGATTCTTTAACTTCATTGGCTTTCAAAGTGTGCCGAAATACGGTTCTCCAGTCGAAGCTAACACTTTTTTACATAGTGGATTTAAATTCCAGTCCATCCGTCCCACCACTAATCCACCTCTTACACAATTTTTCGGTCCAGACAATTCTGATAAATCGGCCAAGAGGACTGACTGAGTTGACAGTCTCGAGTCACCGTAAAAATGCAATTTTTTTCCTGAATAACGTAGAGGAGCTCATGAATTTAGTCTTGCACTCCGCTCCAAACTTTGAGAGATTCGAAACCGCGACTGATCGAAAAAAATCAACCCCGGAGGAAATTCTGAATATTTCTATGCACGCTGACAAATTCGATAAATGGCATTCCTCGCGCAAGTTACCGCGATACTGTCTTCAAGTCGATGACTCGTTGCTGGAAAGCCATACAAATCGAACTTGTGACGAAAGGGTAAGAATGACGTCAGATGAACTTGAAGACATTGTGCCATTGTCAAAATCAACTTTCGACCTGACTCGCCATTTATACCGCAGTAAAATTTGGAACGCCAACAATCATCTGATTTTCATGCTCCAGAAGTCGAAATCGGTGGACCTGAATATTAGGCGCGGCATGCAATCGCGAAAAATCCGTATGTTGGAAAAGAATAATTCCACCGGGGTGTATGATGCAGACACAGTCAATTTCAGTTTAAAATTTTTCTGGCGTTTCTTCAGAGGTACAAAAACCGTTATTTGCGACTATCGTGGCTGCAAAAAGTTCGATCCCTTCAGGAATAGTATCATATTTTACGATGGGAAGGAGGGTGAGGCTTATTTCGAGTTTTCTTGGAGGGACATGCATAACAAATCGGTCAAGTTTCTTTTATCTATGATCGGTGGCAAGGACGGAATCGAAAATGGAGTCCTTTGGAGCCATTGGGAAACGTTCTTCGTCGAAGTGCTCAACCGTCTTAAAAAGTCCCTGAATTGTCACTTTGATCCGCAGATGATTCATCTGCTACCTGCCGTAGAAAATCCAAACATTCAAGATAATTTAGAGATAGATGTGGGTCAAAAGTACGGAGTGGCAATACACGTGATAAATTTCGCCAAAGTTTTAAAGGGGACCAATCCGTCTGATTTCGATTTCTCTGTTTGTTTCGATACCACCGCTCTTTCAGTCCTAACCCCACCCAGCAAACTCGTGCCGCAATATTTTTTGCTCTTCAGGGTTTTTACACCAGTTGTGTGGATTTTCATCATCATGACAACAATCGCTTTCGTATTAATGCAATACATCTTCCAGTATTCTCAACGTGGACTATTTCGACAGCTCTACTCTGAGGCAGAGATCAGCTCTTACGAGGGGTCTTCATCGATCCTAGCGGTTTTCTCCTACTTTTTTTGTGGAAGCCCCCCAAGTTTACTCCTGGGTCGCTTTTACACGGGGAAGATCCTATTTTTAATCGTCAGCTTCGCTGCGATTATTATTTCAACAATTTTCTCAAGTAATATGACAAAGCTTTTCACCAAAGGAGTTCGATACCCAGAAATCGATTCTATCGACGATCTGGCCGAGGCTGATATATTCATCCAAGCTTCGGATACCGAGGCCACTTCAAATTTCCTCAAACAGAGCAAGCTTTTCGAAAGGCTAGCCACAAAATTAACGAGTAGCTTAAATTCGGTACATAAAGTCAACTACTTAGATAGAGATATAATGTGGAGTTATTTGTGTAACTTAAGATTAAACTTAACGAATTCCACTGAAATTTATGATAATATGCAGAAACTTGAAGAGGACGCACAGGCGATTTTAAAAACGGATGCGTTGTTCATGAGTGTTAATAAAGTCAACTACTTAGATAGAGATATAATGTGGAGTTATTTGTGTAACTTAAGATTAAACTTAACGAATTCCACTGAAATTTATGATAATATGCAGAAACTTGAAGAGGACGCACAGGCGATTTTAAAAACGGATGCGTTGTTCATGAGTGTTCCTCAATCCATAGTCTCAAAGGAAAGTGTTACTGTACAGGCTTACCCCTGGAATAAAGCATACACGTACCATTTAGTCAGGGAGAATCTGATTACGTATCCCGTTTCATTTGTATTCTTGAAAAACTCGTTTTTATTCAATGAGGTCAACGGTATGATACTCAGATTTGTAGAAGCGGGGCACTTTTTGCCGAGCATAAGATTGCTCATAAATGAACAGTTCAATGTAAGTGAATCCTTTGGAGGCAATGAGGACGAACCCAAACCTCACAGCTTGAAAGATTTGCAAACGTCTTTCATCACTCTGCTCCTGGGATGGTTTATAGGTTTCTTCGCTTTTGTGACCGAACTCTCGATTGACTTTTTTAAAGATACCAAAATCTTAAAGTTTTTCATGCTCAAACTTAGTTTGTATCGGAGGAAAATAAAGCAGATGTTTACTGTCTGAATAACTGGAAGTCGTTTAAGGAAACTTTTAAAAGACTGCTGCAAAATTTGCTCATTTTTCACCAAATCATTTATTGAAGCACTTAATTATTTGAGCTGTACGAACTCCATCACTTCCTATCCCTATCAATTCCGTGACTTCTTCTTTAAAACAAATTTTCTCTCATTCTTCTATAGTTTGTTTGTAAAATATTATCAAATTAAGGATTATTTTAACCTCTTATTACTTTAACCAGCTTACCTGGATTTCTCAAAAACAGTTAATTTCTTTTTGCTAAAATCTACATTATAGTTTTGTTGTAAATAAATATTATTTGTAGCTGAGTCTATTTTTTTTTCTGTGGTTGAATCTCTTTTATCATACTTTCTGCAATTCACCCCCCTCCCGCCTTTACCGTCGTATTCTGCCTAAAAATGATCACCTTAAATGTAGAGACGATGTCTAGGGAATAAGTTGAATCAGGAAAAAAAAACGCTTCATCTGGTTTGATGTTTTAGTTTTGGAATATTTTATTAGGTATGTATTTCTGATTTGGATTGAAGTAAGATCCCTGAATTTTTAATTGATTAACTAAAAAATAAGTGAGGTTTCCTTCCGGGCACACTTCATACTTGTTTGTTTGTTTTTTTTTTGTTTTTTTTTTTTAAAGAAAAATTGTTTTGCTCTGTTTAGAAGAACTTGTCCTCTCATAAATATAGTATAGCATTAAAATCTGTGTATTCAAAGCCTTGAGTTTAATTCGATGTCGACTTGAACAAATGTGCCATTGCTCACAAGATGCACAATAAACTGAGTACACTTTAGAAAGTAAAATCGTTCAAAAATCACGTTCATAACATCAGAAATGTCTCAATCCTCCTTTAAACGCTTAATTTGCGTAGTCAATACAGCTATTCTCAAATGTATTGCGTCCGCCGGTATAGTTTTCTCAGTCGCCGGTGATCAGAATATAGATATTTCCAAAGTGCTGAACGCGATTTTCGTGTGATTTTTCCTATCAAAACTGTTCTTTGTTTGATGGATTTCTTGTGTGCTTTAGACTCTCTTCGAGGCCGTTACCATTTTTCTCCACGTAGCCTGCAATTTTGAAGAGGAGGGAGGGGGTGGGATGGTGTTGCAGTTTCAAAGATAAAAAATACTTGGATTTTAGTTTGGGGGCAATGGTTTAAGCCCCTCCTTCTCTTGCTTGGCTTTGCCTTAGGACAATAATGCTCGTTATTTCACAAAAAATGACGTTCCCCTGGTAAAAATTGGCGATAAGAACTGCGTTTCAAAATACCATAGGAATTCTTATAGCCGGCTAAAGAAGGCTACAGAAAATCATATAGCTGGCTGTAGAATGCGGAGAAAATCATACGGCCGGGCTATACGAAGCGATAAAAAATTATGCACCCGGGCTATAGTTCCTATCTCCGGGCTTTAAACTTTATCGCCTGGCTGTTGCTTCTTCGCCATCGATTATAAAAGGCTATAAGAAATTGTGTAGAAATTCGTGTGCTTTGGAAATCATTAAGTTTGATACTGAACTACCTTAATATTTACAAAAAACACATTATATTTTCCTTTAATACATATTTTTTTTTCATCAATTAAATGAGAATAACCCATACAGGATGTGCAAACATGTCAAAATCATGAGTTGAATAACGCTGACTCCGCCAGATTAAATATTAGAGCCTAACACAAAGCGAAGCGGCGACGCACTAGCGCCTACAAATCTAACATGGATACTTCACGCATTGCGCAACGCGTGAAGTATCCCTGTTAGGTTTGTAGGCGCCAATGCGCGTTTTGCGCTGGCTGCCCGCCTGCCGCACCGCAGCGTGCCACGGCGCTTGAAGCAACTAATTCACACCAGAGGTTTTGCACAGTATCATACAAAACTGAAGGCGCTCTAATATATTAGGAATGGCAGGCATCCATCAAAAGTACGAAGATTTCCTCGCAAATTAAATCAAGATAGTACGGTTCAAAAAGAGAGCAGTGGTCCAAAAACTTACTAAGTCCTAGCATTCGTAATTGGTGACGTTTAGCATACACTTTATCGCCTGGCTTTGAGTTGCTTAATCGCCATCGGCTGTGAAAGGCTATAAGAAACTGTGTAGCCGGTTATAGAAGCTATTGGAAATCTTACAGCCGGCCGTAGGTCTATGGTATTTTGGAACACAGATTCTACTGTCAATTTTTACCAGGGTCTCTTGGTCAAGGAAAAGGGGTATCTAGACCCTTTGCACTTCCCTCGCTCTGGCTATAAGCTTATATTTAGACTAGTCGTGATTAGCTCGCTTTGCGAGCTGACACGTCTAGCCGGGGAGTGCCCCTGGACCCCAGTTCTACGCTTCGCGACGAACTTGCGACTCGCTCCGCGAGCCGCCACCGCCCCGCACAGTTTTTAACATTGATGAGGAGACAACATCTATGTCTTAATCTTCTTTTTCACCAAATTGTACAGAAATTGATGTTCTGGGAGTCCGGACCGCGTTTTTGTGCGGGGCCGCCATCTTGGATTTGGAAATGTTGAAAATCGGACCTAAAATTCTAATTTCTCTTCGAAATACACCTCCTAATACCGAATTTCACAAAAATCGATGGATCGGAAGCCGAGATAACAATTTAGACCATGTTCGCCATTTTTGATTATTGAATTTTGAAAATCGGACCTAAAATTCTAATTTCCCGTCGAAATACACCTCCTAATACCGAATTTCACAAAAATTGATGGATCGGAAGCCAAGATAGCAATTTAGACAACGTTCGTCATCTTGGATTTTTGAATTTTGAAAACCGGACCTTAAATTCTAATTTCCCGTCGAAATATACCCCCTAATACCGAATTTCACAAAAATCGATCGATATCCGGAAGCGATATAGCATTTTAGGCCACGGCCGCCATCTTGGATTTTGAAATTTTGAAAATCTAACCAAAAATTCGAGTTCCCCGTCGAAAAGTACCCTGGATCTCCGAGTTTCACAAAAATCGATCAAACAGGAGCCGACTTAGCATTTTAGGCCATGGCCGCCATCTTGGATTTTGAAATTTTGAAAATCTGACCAAAAATTCGAGTTTCTCGTCGAAAAATACCCGAGGATACCGAGTTTCACGAAAATCGATAGAACAGGAGCCGACGTAGCATTTTAGGCCACGACCGCCATCTTTTGGATTTGAAAATTTTGAAAATCTGACAAAAAATTCGAGTTTCTCGTCGAAAAATACCCCTGGATACCGAGTTTCACGAAAATCGATATAACAGGAGCCGACTGAGCATTTTAGGCCACGGCCGTCATCTTGGATTTTGAAATTTTGAAAATCTGACCAAAAATTCGAGTTTCTTGTCGAAAAATACCCCTGGATACCGAGTTTCACGAAAATCGATAGAACAGGAGCCGACGTAGCATTTTAGGCCACGGCCGCCATCTTTTGGATTTGAAAATTTTGAAAATCTGACCAAAAATTCGAGTTTCTCGTCGAAAAATACCCCTGGATACCGAGTTTCACAAAAATCGATCGAACAGGAGCCGACTTAGCATTTTAGGCCACGGCCGCCATCTTGGATTTGGAAATTTTGAAAATCTGACCAAAAATTCGAGTTTCTCGTCGAAAAATACCCCGGGATACCGAGTTTCACGAAAATCAATATAACAGGAGCCGACTGAGCATTTTAGGCCACGGCCGCCATCTTGGATTTTGAGATTTTGAAAATCCGACCAAAAATTCGAGATCCCCGTTGAAAAATACCCCCGCTTACCAATTTCCACAAAAATCCGTAGAAAAATACCGCCTAAAACCTTATATTTCGTCTATACGGCAGTGACGTCACGCAACAGGATTGAACCTGTTCGGCACGATGCGCGTAAACAACCGCGTATCTCCAATGTAATACTATATGGAGAAACAACTTATCGCTCTTGCGGGCGTCCTAGGCAGCGGATTTGAACGGGAATAATTTTAATCAACTCCTCATTACAATAGCTAAGCGTGTACCAATTTTAAAGGAAATCGCTTCGGCCAATTTTTATCTAGGGGGGGCAGAGTGAGTGGTAACGGCAGCTTTATATAGAGTAATGTTTTGGCGTACGGCTCGTTTCATAAAGAAACGACACATTGGTAAAGGGACTGTTGCGATCTTCAGCTAGAGCAGAAACAAGAATTGTTTCGTACAGAAAATGGCTCAAAAATCACGATGAGTGCATTGCAGAAATCTGAATCACAATCCTAACTTCACAATCTGCGTATGAAATATGCGTTTTTTAAGCTTCCCATAATTCAAAATCGAAACTACGCCACAAGTGAACATTTCGTAAAAGGAGTCGTTCCATACAACCCTTGCGCTCTAGGATGCTACGCAATTCAACATGGCCGACGCTCCCGCACGCAAATCGTGAGGAAGGACCATGGTCTTTATCAACGCAAGGGAAATTTAAATATGAATACACGAGTCGATGAAATCCCTCCTCAAAACGTGTTTTTTGGCGGGTTGGCGTCAGCAATATTGAATTTTCCTCAGCACCCTAGAGAGCAAGCACTGCATGGTGCTCTTCTTGCGAAACGTTCACCAAAACCGTGGTATCGTTCTTTGAGTGGGAATAAGCTTAAAAAACGACTATTTTCGACGCAGACTGTGAAGTTAAGTTGGTATTTTGATCTCTCGCGATGCTAATCGTGATTTTGAGCCATTTTATATAGTAAGCAACCCATCTTTTTGCTCTAGAGCTGAAATTTGCAACAGGCCCATTTACATCCTTTTAGAAAGATATCATTCCAATAAATCATTTATCATAAAAATCATAACTATTATATAATCATTTATTTCTTTTCTCCTACAGAATCGAGATCCCGACGTGAGGAATGCGGATGATCTAGATGAGACTGACAAGGAATACTATCAGGTAAGACATCACAATACATTACATTTTTGGATACCTTGAAAAAAAGATTGGTAAAATTTACCATTCCTTCACGCTGTATTTTGCACAGCGTCAATTGAGAGTCAATTCTGCAAGAAAAAAGATGAACGTCACTATACATACTGGCACAGGTAACCATTCCTCTGACAGAATCGACTTGAAGATGGTAGATTTACCATTCCTCCACGCTGTGTTAAATACAGCGTGAAGGAATGGTAAATTCAACCAATCCTTTTTTTTTTCTGTGTGCGTACTTCCCGGTGGGTTTGTTGCCTATGCAACGAAACTGAAGGCGAATTTCGCACTGTGCCTCCAGAGCCATTATTTGAAGCGCGATACATTTGAGTACCTCAGACTTTGCGCAACTTTACGTATGAATAACTCCTCTTTCAGCTGTATTGAAAATTTTCGACAGCCCTCCTGCCTCCGGCTCCTCAATTTCGGCCACGTGGATGAAAATTGCTACGTGCGCGTCGGAGGAAAAACATTATCTCAAGCGAGCGTTGCACCTTGCAGACAGCTTGTACTCGTTTAATGTTTGGCCAGTTTTATTGTTTGCTCTGCTACGTTGGTCCGTGTTTACATTTTCGGACCGAATATCCAAGTTGGACCGTGTTTCGCAAGAACATCTTAACTTCAATAGGGTTCATATTCGAATCGTGTGATTCTTACTTAAGATTTCAATGCTGCAGCGCATTGAGTTTTCCTCGAGCAAATCCTCTCCTTTTGCGCACTTCGAGCATCGACAGTGGAGATCATTTAAGTTGGCAACACTGTTTCTTTCATCCATTGAAATCCATCGTGAATAATCGATTGTAGATGATAGAGTATACTACGATGAATGCCGATTGTTTTTCATACATTTAAATCGACGAGGACAGTGTTGCCAATTCTGCCGTTCTGAGTAAAAACGCCCAATGAGCATTTGAATGTTGCCAAATTTCCTTCCAGAAAATATCAAATTTTGAAAAAAGTTATGATGCTTTTCCTTGAAATTCTCAGACGTTTTAGATCAAATTACAAACAAAATTCTCAGAAAAATTGGAGGAGATATATTTGAAATTCTTCTGAAAATTCGTGAATTTCCGAGGGAAAGGCGGCAACGCCTGATGGCTCATACGGTGTTTTTGCTTAGCACGACAGAACTTAGCAGAATCTTCTGTGAGAATTTCAGGGTATTCTTGCATTTTCTGCTGCTTTGAGGTCGACACTTCTTCCCACTGACGATTTGCCTCGGGAAAAATAACTTTGAGAGCATCGGTAATTTCAGCAGATAGAGTCTAAGACATTTCATTGCAGAACCTTCGTGGAAAAAAGGTATCACGTTCCTCCCAAAATTCTAATTAGAAATGAATGGATGTTTGAATATGACATGAAATAACACCATTCTTTAAATGTAATTTGTATCAGTCGAGCTTAATGACGCTTAACTTGCGGTAAAAGTTTTTAAAAGTTCTTTGTACCCTTCAAATGCATCGTGCGTAATTCAGAAAGAGGTGGCAGTCAGAGAAGAAAGTTCTCTTCAAAAGAAACAAAATTAAATCATCTTCTTTGTCTCTGTGAAAGTGTCTTTCCTGTCTCGTAACCGTTAATTTATTCATTTATTTTTATTGCCTTGAGAGATTTTATCCGAACGTCGGTAGAAAGAAAGGGCTGTTAACAAATCTGACTTTTTTTCTATTCGGTGGGATCTCTCTGTAAAAGAGTTTGCTTCCAGTGAAAGAGCCCGCAGGTTGTAAAATTAACAGCGGGAGCGTGCAAATAAATATTTGAGTTTTCCTGTAATTAATTAACATCCCGATTGTTATTTGTAAGTATAGAGAACCTTCCCTTGGGGCATGTTGTCTTATTCTATCGGAATAAGGGTTTTATACAGCACTAATTAACCTATATGTTCGCCTTTATTTGACATCATTCTGGAATTCACAATCTTTGACGTGATTCTATGATACCTAGGATTTGCAACTAAAATTTGGAAAAGTGGCAAACTTGCTTGAAAATTCACAGGTTTCGTTCGTTATCCATAAGTTTTCCTCTGTTGTGATGTAAATTTAACTTCTGTTCGAGCTTTCCTGATGCTTGTGTCGGACAGCATCCGTTTTCACTTCGTCTCGGATCTGTTCGTTCTCAGTTGCTCGACCTTTCGGCACGTTCTCTGTGAGTCTGTGCGCGTTATTGTCACTAAGACTGGACGGTTCTAATTTAGACTTTTTTCACTCTTGCAGATGTAATTATTCAGGGTTTTCAATTGGGGAAAGAGATGTTTTTTTTTTCAATAGATTCATTCTAACATCTGTTTTTACGTACACCAGAGATTAAATGTTATCAATTCTAACAACATCAAAAACAGAAAGTATCGCTTCTTTGTTTGATCTAATAACGCAGAGACGATTGTGGGCGATTTGTTGAATGGGTGTTCAGAAACCAGAAAGGTCTAACAAAATAAGAATTTCGTGAGAATTTCTTTTCGCGGAAGAGCGAAAAAGACTCCTCTTTTTTTCTGAATCATGGTGTGCGTTTGTGGAAGTGCTTTTGAAAATCTTAAATAAGAATTTTTTCGATGTATGTGCGTGGTTTAAGAAAAAAATGATCAGTTCAATCAATAACAAAATATACGTGTCTAAACGAAATGATAAGACATCAGATGTAACAAAACCAAGAAACCTAACATTTTCAAAACATTTAATGGACTCTATTTTAAAAATAACAGATTTTCGCAGAAATATTTCGGTATTGGCTTTGAAATCGCGTGACAAATTAATTTTCGCACCTATTTTCTTAACGCGTGTTTGTCAGTAATCGCGTTTCAATGGCATGCCTGAGGATTTCGTCCGTGGTTAAGCCCAAACTTAGTAGTATATGACACCCAAGCGTCAACATTTCTCCGAAAGTGTTACCCATAAACAACTGCATTGGCCCGACTGTCGGCTGAACAACTTAAGGCGTAAGATAAGTGACCCGCTGAAACAGCTGAAGCGGCGATGGCTTCCCCAAAGTGGCTCCTACCAGGTGAGATATTTCTGCGCTTTAGCGTATAAAATTTGAATTTCCGAAAGGTGATGGGTCGTTTGGTCCAAAGAGTAATGTCTGAAAATAAAAGTTTCAGAGCCTATAAAACTTTTCATGCACTTAAACAGCCAATTATATATGTCATAATTTATGTCATATGCATAAGTTATGCCGACATAATCATATGTCATAGAAAAATGGAATAATTTTCCAACCTTTCAATGGAATAACTTTCCTCCGTCTGGGGAACTATGGAGTGTTCCTCTCGTTTCGCGACATTTTTTAACCGCCCAATTATTTATAATGAATCATCCACTAATTCAAATTGCATTAGATCATCGTGTATATTTGTAAACCCTATTGTCTTGCCTCATGCATGTCTAAACAAATGAGTACTTATTCAACTTATCTCACCGATAGAATCCCAGTCAGATTCTGAGTGCCGACAACTTCAACTCAAGGGTTTTTCATAAATTATCTTTTTTCAATAAACTACCTCTGGACCACTCAATAACTAAATTGTAGAACGAATTGCAAACAAACTCAAGAACGCGTCTCAGTATTGAACTGTCCCTTCCAGGAAAATTACCTGCGTTTTAAAGATAAAGTCCACCCATTATATGTATAGCAGTTATATTCGATAAAGAATGATTAGGAAGATAGGTGAATCTGCAACCATAAATACAAAATCCAATTTCGTTTTGATTCAGTGATTATAGCAACCGGGACCCGTTTCGAACGTTGCAAAAATATAATATAAAACAGCCGGAAAAACATTTCTCCAAAAAACGTACTATTTTTTTTTTTTTTCAATCCGCCGTGTTGAGAAAAGTGCGTTTTGATCATGACTCGTTTTAATTTTGCTTTTGTGATAATACTCTCGCTGACGACTTCCATTTCCGCATTCATCGACCTCTACGGTTACAAAAAGATAAAAACCCCCATTCCATCAGGACTAACGGCGGACGACGCACTCTTCCTGACACCCTACATCAAGAAAGGCCAAATCGCGGAAGCACAAAAATTGGCCCGAGTCCCACCGCTGATGAAAAACGTTGAAAGCTTCGCTGGCTATTTAACGGTAAACGAGACCTACAGCTCGAATCTCTTCTTCTGGCTATTCAAGAGCCAACATGGCGACTGGCTGAAGCAACCAACGATCCTATGGCTACAGGGTGGTCCAGGCGTCAGCTCTCTTTTCGGTCTCTTCTCGGAGATCGGACCGTTTTCCGTCACGGATTATCTGAGATTGAAAAGGCGGGAGTACTCCTGGAACCGGAGGTGCAATCTACTGTTCTTCGACCAACCGGTTGGGACCGGATACAGCTTTACGAAGACTTACTACGGTTTTGCGAAAAATGAGACCGACGTGGCGAGGGACCTATACACAGCTTTGGTTCAACTGTTCACGCTCTTTCCGAGTCTGCAGAGGAACAAGTTCTTCATCGCGGGAGAGTCTTATGCTGGGAAGTACATCCCTGCGATCGGGCACAAGATCTACCATGAGAACAAGGTATCCATTCTCAGTACCATTGTATCTAAAATTATTTGGATTATACATTTTGAAATTAGGAACTATAATTGCTGGTTCCATCTGGAAATAGCGTGTGTACCATTACTTTTCCCATACACATAAGCGTTTTTTACAAATGAGCTAGAAATTATAGTTCCGAATTGCAAATTGTAGTCCAAATTTACTCTATTTGGACTCAGAATCAGTCTAACTACATTCCATGCTTCCTAAGTTCTTCTCAGGGGTTCTTTTTTCATAGAGACTCAAAAAGCATAGCGCCTGGAAGTTTGTGAAAGATTAAAAACAATTTTTTCAGAAAATAACCAGCGAGAATGCAAAAATGAAACATGAGAAGGAATAGGGTGACGAGTAATGTAGTTAGGTGATTCTGGTTAGGTCCGTTTATATGTAATATCTCTCTGGGGTTCATGAAAAAAGGAACCAACCACATTAATACCAACACGAGAAGTTTTTGTAATTGATCTGATCGTACTTTTAAAAGCTTCAATGAAGCGGAGCAAATACATCAAGGATAAATACTCGATTTTTATACTTTCATAGCAAAAAATTTACCCTCTTAAGGTGATTCGATGGACGCCATATTTTTTGTCAGAACGGCATGCGATATATCGCATCAATTGGCTTCATTTTTTCAGCTACTCGTCTCCAATTTTGAGATTGCAATTCTGTTGTCAGGATACTAGAGCACTCACTCACTAATTTTAACAAAGAAATTCAACGTAATAAAGGCGTGGTTTTTTCAAAGAGAAAACATCGCATTTGATACTGATATCGAAACTGCACTCGAATGGTATATTTTCTCTCTAAAAAAACCACGCCTTTATTACGTTGAATTTCTTTGTTAAAATTGGTAAGTGAGTGCTTTAGTCTCCTGACAACAGAATTGCGATCTCAACATTAGAGAAAAATGACGAGTAGCTGAAAAAATGGAACCAATTGATGCGATATATCGCATGCCGTTCTGACACAAAATATGGCGTCCATCGAATCACCTTAAAACCTTTATTTGATTATTACTTCTTTATTAGCAACTACTTAACAGATATTTTTTTCTCTTTCGCTATAACCTCTTAGATTTTTGAGATTGATTGACCGATTCATTTTGAGTTTAGATTTTACTTTTGCTTCGGTGTTTTGATTGTTGAATGAAGAAAATCTAGTTTCGCTCTGAGTTTGGCATGAAATCTAGTTTTTTAAAAAAGCATTGGAAGGAACATAGAAGGATAACCGAGTTCTGCGGAGAATAAAGCGCTCTCGCTTCATTGCTTCTTTTACAATAGTCAAAATAGATTTCACATTCCATCCTTTTACCCAAACGCATCATTGTAGTTAAGGCTAAAAATTGTGGTAGGGCCTGGAAGAAACTACGAGTCTCGTAAAAGCAACAAAACTCTTTTCCTCGCGTTCTACCAGGGCTTTTATTGCACTAGCCTTTGAAAAGAGGTTTGTCGTTGAATTTAGAGCAGAAATATAGTATTTTATACACGGAGAAAAAATCTTCGTGCGTGGGACCCGAAGTTGAGGCCATAAGGTGAAGTATACCGAAGTGCCTCGATGTCGGATCCGAACTTCGGCAGCTCGACCTCAAGTTCTCGGATGCGTGATCAGAAAACTTCCGAGATCCATATGACCTCAACTTCGGGTCCCATGCACGAAGTTTTTTTCTCCGTGTACTGTGCGTTTATTTATGTTTAATCCCTGGTTAAAAATTGGCAGTAGAATGTGTGTTCCAAAATACTATGGACCTAAAGCCGGCTGTAAGATTTCCAATAGCTTCTGTAGCCGGCTGTACAATTTCTTATAGCCTTTTATAGCCGATGGCGATTAAGCAACAGCCAGACGATAAAGTTAATGCTAAACCTTACTAATTACGGATACTAGGACTTAGTTAGTTTTTCGACTACCGCTCTCTTTTTGTGCCGTAGTATCTTGATTTATTTTGTGAGGAAAGCTCCGTACTTTTGAAGGATGCTTGTCATTCTTAATATGTTGGAGCGCCTTCATTTTCTTATGATACTGTGCAATACCTCTGATGTGAAATAGTTGCTTCAGACGCCGTGGCACGCTGCGGCGAGGCGGGCGGGCAGAGAACGTGAAACGCGCATTGGCGCCTACAAACCTAACAGGGATACTTCACGCATTCCGCAATGCGTGAAGTATCCCTGTTAGGTTTGTAGGCGCCAGTGCGTCGCCGCTCCGCTTTATGTTAGGCTCTAATATTTAATCTCGGCGGAGTCAGGGTTTTCAACATATGATTTTGAAATGTTTGCACACTCTGTATGGATTATTCTCATTTTAATTGATGAAAAAAAATATGTTTTAAAGGAAAATATAACGTATGTTTTGTAAATATTAAGGTTCCGTATCAAACTTAATGATTTCCAAAACACACGAATTCCTACACAATTTCTTATAGCCTCTTATATTCAATGGCGATAAAGTGTAAAGCCCGGCGATAGGAACTATAGCCCAACTGTATACTTTTTTTATAAGTTCGTATAGGCCGGCTATATGATTTGCTCCGCTTTCTACAGTCAGCCATATGATTTTCAAAAGCCATCTTTAGTCGGCTATAAGAACTCCTATGATATTTTGAAACGCAACTCCTATCGCCAATTTTTACCAGGGATTACAGAAGCAAATCTTGAATCAAAAGTCGAGACTTTTAGGCAAAACGTCATGCAACCAACCCCACTACCTCCCGGCTTTTCCAGGTCCCAGGCGCCGCGCTCAAAATCAACCTGGGAGGACTAATGATCGGCAACGGTCTGACCGACCCCGAGAACATGCTCTACTACAGCGACTTCCTCTACAAAATCGGTCTGGTAGACGATAAAACGCGGGCCAAACTCAAACAGTACGAGGACTACGCTCGCAAGGACATTAAGGACGAAGAGTACCGCGACGCCCTGGACTGGCTCAATTTCGAGTTCAACCACATCCTCGGAACCACCGGTTTTCAGTACCCTTACGATTTCACCAACGATAAAATCGGGATCGACGATCGGGTCATCAAATTCGTGCAGAAGGAGAAAGTCAGGAAAGCCATCCATGTCGGGAGTTATGAATTCAACGACTTTTACATGCCGTACAACTACTTGATGAATGACATGATGCAGTCGGTTAGGCCTTGGGTCGAGGAGCTACTCACGGCGGAGGAGTTTCCGATTATGTTCTACAGTGGTCAACTGGATATCATCGTCGCTTACCCCCTGAGCGTCGCGTTTTATGATAAGTTACAGTGGCCTCGTACTAGCGAGTATCGTGAGGCTAAACGATGTCAGTTCAGGGTGGGGGTTGACGTCGCTGGGTATTTCAAGACTGCCGGGACGTTTACGGAAGTCATGGTGAGGAATACGGGTCACATGGTGCCTCTCACGCAGCCTCGATGGGCGTTCGAGCTCATGGATAGGTTTATCACGAACAGTTCTTATTTTAAATGCTGAGTATTTATTTATATGTATGTTTTTTTAATAAACACAAACTCGATTGGTGTGGAATTAACAGCTAGTGATTTTCTTTCTTCAAAAATGACCACAATTTTAGTTGGGGTGGATAAAGAATTGTTTGTCATGCAACTAGACTGCCATGCTGAGGAAAAACCCCGTATGAACCTAAAGACGTTGCCAAATTTCCTTTGATAAACTACAAATTAACATAGAAATTTGTGATTATTTTTCCTCCAATTTTTCAGATAATTTCATTCGCAGCCAGTACTACATCATATGCAAAGTGCAAAAGAAAATATTCATAAATATCCTCAAAAATGATCATTTTATCGGAGGAAATTTAGCAAATTTCGAATGTTAATACGGCGTTCTTCCTTAGCACGGCAGTAATAGTCAGGTTCATTATTGAGTTACAGCCATTTTTTTCTTGAGCACCTTTATAGAGAGAGTACGGACATGTCGAAACAGAGCTCTTAGGGCCCAAAAGGGCAGCCAACCTTCTAACACAAAAAATGCCAATGGTCAATCTTCAGATTCTAATATCAAAAATAGATGGTCAAGAATGTCATGAAGTATAAAATACGCAAGCTGACGTAATTAGTTTTTTGTCCAACTCCGCGTAAAAATGCTGACGCTTCGATGTACATAAAAAAAATTGCAAGTGTATAACCTGAAAATGTCAAAAACGACGAAGTTTTTTCTCCGTCCTGCTGTAGGCAATATCGTCAGTGGACGTATTTATGCTAAAAGGAACTGTGTGCAAGTGGAAAGATGGGGTGTGATCGTGGAAGCTAGATAAGAAACAATGTAAAAGTGAGTATGGTTCCTTTTAAGAAAAATAAAGAGCAGGATTTGATATTAAATAAAAAAGGACTGAGCGCTAACTCGTGAGCCCTGGACATGTGACAAGAGCGTTGTAGATAGGGCTCATGAGTTAAAGCGCCCCGACCACGAGCTCGCCGTCGTCGTCGAGCACGGTCGTCACAGCTGACGTCACTGGCGCTTTAAAATCCCTATTCATTCTTATGGCCCTCAACTAACGAGCACACCCCATCTTTCCACACGTAGAAAAAAACCTCGTGCGAGGGACCCGAAGTTTAGGTCATATGGATCTCTGAAGTTTTCGAATTGAGCATCTGAACACTTTAGGTCTAGCTGTCGAGGTTCGGATCACATATCTGAAACTTCAGATGTGAGAACCGAAGTTTTTCGGATGTGAAAACCGGAGTATTTCAGATGTAAGAACTGAAGTTTCAGATGTGTGACCCAAACCTCAGCAGCCGGATCTAAAGTGTTCAGGTGCTTAATCCGAAAACTTCAATAATCCATATGACCTAAACTTCAGGTCCCACGCACGAAGTTTTTCTCTCCGTGCACTTGCACATACTTCCATTTAGCATAAATACGTTCAGTTTGCTGGTAGACAGTATTATTTCTCAGCCATCGATATCTAAATATATGTTTATTCCGTGTGCAACGGACAAATTAATAGCGCCAAAATTTTATTCCACGGATTTACGGCCGGCAGCGGAATTGACAGCGCGGCCGCCCTTGAGCAGGAACTAAACACCGGTGACCCTAGATGCAGCTCCCGAATTTGAGTTGTAAAACCACCGCAAGGTGAGCGTGTGGTGGTAGTTAAAGCATTCAAAATAGCGCAACATCGGCTATGCAAAACACCTCACACTTCAGATGGACTGCGTTTTGCAATTTGGAACTATAAATTCTGGCTCACCCGTAAAAACACTTATGTGCGTAGGGAAACTAATGGCACATACGTTGTTTTTAAATTGGGCCAGAATTTATGGTTCCTAATTGCAAAATGTAGTCCAGATAATCTTACGCCGCGCCGTACGGCTCTGGCCACCACCGCCGCCTATCATTCGGCTCGATTGCAAAGACAGCTGAGATGAGAATTATCAGTGGCGAGGCGTGAGTGATTGATTATCGATATTTCCCCATTTGCAGCTATGATAAAAGATCGATTATCAAGGGCTTCGTCGCAAACACCCACTGGAAAAAAAAAACTCTGGCCGTGAAAACCGTACTCACAAGCTGTATATACAGACATACCATCCGCGTTCCGGACTCAGGGGCCGAAAATTCCGGGCGTGGCACCCGCACTGAAAACAAAAATCTCGGTAAATCCGAACTAGTTAGGATCATATGGAACCAGGTTTTGTTCGGTACACACAACCGAATTATTCGGTCTGTTCAACCGAATTGTTCGGTTTGTGTGACCGAACCATAGAAAATTCTCACAGTTTGGTTCAGTGGACCGAACAGTTCGGCTGAGCATACCTAATAATTCGGTCGTATGTACCGAATAAAATCGTGATTCCATACGGTCCTAACTAGTTTGGATTTACCGAACTTTTTTTTTTCAGTGCGGAGCAGACGAAGCTACGGCTCCACCACCCGGAACTTTTAGCCTCTGAGGCCGGAACGGATAGCACGTTCATGTAGTCCAAAAATTGTATTTCAGTGCCCTGTTATCGATCCTTTTCCATAGGTTTAAATGGCAGATCAATCGATATATCGCAAAGCACGCCAAGCCGCCGGGTTCGTCTTTCCTGCGTGACCTTACTGGACTACATTTTGCAATGAGAAACTAGGTACTATTTTTAGCTTCGAAAACCTTCATTAATATCGGACGTAGAAACTTAGCGTTAGAACAGATTTCACTATGTTTTACTATTCTACAAGTATAAGCTAAAACCACCAAAAGACGATTCTGTGTCAAGTGCAACTGATTCTTTAGAGGATGATCTTCTAATAGTGTGTGTTCTTCGCATTGTTTGCTACGTAAAATTGTTAAGAAGTGACAGGATGAAAGTAAATGCTGAGATTTAGAGCTTGCTTAGTGGCCCACGCGGTAAGACCTAAGAGTGAATTCGATGAGAAATTCAACTTTTGCGTGTTTTGACCATAAAAGCCTTGTTGGGACATTCTGGTCCGCTCGTAAAATCCGCGTGATGCTCGCATTAAACACAGATAAATCGCTTAAATTGAAAAATTCCGCGAATTCGATCAACCGACAAACGACCTATTTTCGACATATGTCGCTACACACTTTTTAGTTACATCTTTCCCATTGGATTTTTTTTTCCTCTTCCTCTTTCGTGCGCGGACGAATATAACTTGCCTCTAGTGGCGAGGCGTGAATGATCGATTATCGATATTTTCCCATTTGAAGGTATGGTAAAGAGTCGATTATTAAGATTTTCGTTGCAAACACCCTGTTTATCGATGCTTCCCCATTGGTTTCAATGTTAGTTCAATCGATATATCACGAAGCACGCCACGCCACTGCTATTTGTTTGGTCGGCGGAGTTCAAATCTGAAAGCGCTCCGATGAACATGTAACACACCTCTGTATTGTACCTTGTGTCTATTGGTCCATATTGCAAATCCCAGAATTAGGTGGACACTGTACCACCCAATAGGACCGGAATCTGACGCAGACCAGTGGCGCAGGCGTGACGTGCTTTGCGATGTAATGATTGAGCCGTCATATAAACCCATGGAAAAGACTCGATAAATAGGGTGTTGCAACGAAAACCTTAATAATCGATTCTTTACCATAGCTTCAAATGAGGAATTATCGATGGTCGATCATTCACGCCAAGCCACTGACGCAGACGTAACGTAACAGATCAGTTAGCACGCATTACAGACATTTTAGGCCGTTGAAACACACAGTCTTGAAGTTGAAAGTTGTGGGGCCACCGGACTTGTATGTTGTTATAAAACTAACCTAACCGAACGATATTTTGGCCGAAACAGCCTGACTTCTTCTAACCTAATTTAACCTAACCTAACCCAGCAACCTAACCTGACCTCTCGGACTTCTTTTTTGGCCAATAAATGTCGTTTTCTGTCAAGATTTTGGTTGTATGGTCACGAAGAATGGCCACACAACCATAGGGAGGCTCCACAACCCGGAGGAAAAGCGTGTGGAGGCCCCATAACCATATTACCGTGCTAAGAAAAACACCGTATAAGCCTTCAGACGTTGCCAAGTTTCTTTCGATACAAACCAAAATTACTGGGAAATTTGGGAATATTTTTTTTTTAAATTTTCAGAAAATTTTGTTAGCAATTCAATCTAAAATATCTGAAAATTTCAAGGGAAAATGTGTATGAACATCAACAAAAATGCATGTTTTATCGAGGCAAATTTGGCAACCCTCGAATGTTCATACGGCGTTCTGCCTTAGCGGGTTGGGGCGAATGCCGAGCCGAGTGACTCGCCTCGCGTCAACACGAGCCAAGTAGACGCGAAAGTTCCATCCAGACTACGCGGGACTTGCCAAATATTCGGTATTCGGCGAGTAATATTCGGCGAATGCCGCGTAGTCTGGAGCCGGCTTTACCACGGCAGCGTGGATCATACAATCCCAGAGCTGACTGACTGGCTGCGGCCACACGCGGCACGAGGCGGCCATCTGGCCGTCAGTGTCTAAGTTAGCCTGCCTGGTCAGCTGGCAGATGGACACATGACACTGGGCAGTTGTAGCGCAGTGGTGGATGCCTTTGGCCGCATTGTCTCATTCACACTCGCCGATGTAATTAGCAGTACGAGAGGTATGCCATTAATTCCGCAGCGTCACGCTCTGCCGTACTGAGGAAAAACGCCGTATGAACCCTCAGACGTTGCCTCATCTCCGTCGATAAGAAGCATATTTAGTGGGAATATCTTGAATAATTTCCCTCGCGTTTTTCGGACAATTTTGTTCGCAATTTATTCTGAAGTCTATGAAAGTTTCAAGGGAAAATATGCGCAAATTTTCTCACAAATACAGGTTTTACCCGGGGAAATCTGGCAACATTCGAATGTGCATACGGTGTTCTTCCTTAACGCGACAGCGCTCCACTCTGAGATCGGTCCGCGGCCTTCGATCCGATCTCGGCGAGCTGCAGGCGCCACACTAAAGAGGAACGTTTTTTGAACCCTCAGACGTTGCCAAATTTCCGTTCATAAAACACGCATTTCCCGGGAAAATCGTGTGCTGTGCTTGTTTTCAATTTTGTACAGGATTTCCGCAGCAATTTGGTTTAAAACATCTGATAACAGCGAGAAAAATTTACATATTTTCCCTCGGAGTTAAATATTTTATCGGAGAGAAATTTGGCAGCATTCGAATGGATGTACGGCGTTTTGCTTTAGCATTGCGGCACATGTATTTAGACTCGATCAACCAAATAAAACAGTTCGCTTAGGGATAATGGTGGACTCTCATTGACTGATGATTGACTGCGGGCCGATTATTGAAATTGATGGGCAAAGCTATAGACACAGAAGACAAAATGTGTGTGGCAGGCTCCTATTGGTGGAAACGGGTGGTTGCAATGGACAAAGGAGGTTGGTAATAGACTAACTAACGGCAACCCACCAGAGACCCTATACTTAGATCATCATTTTCTTTCTTAGTCTACAGGAACCGCCCACTTTAACTGATAGGATCGCTCCACACTACCTACGTCTTCTTTGTCTATCGCTTTGTCTATCAATTTCAATAATCAGTTGCTGAGCACAGAAAAATATCCGCTGAACACTCGGAAGGAAAACCTAAATTTTAGGACAGACCTCAGATCTTATGGAACTGGAATCACTCAGTCCACAAAACCGGAGTCTTCTGCAAATATTACAAGTATTCAATATGGCTGCCAAAACGTGTGTGTTTTGTGCCGACAATAGGGAAAATCCTAAAAAATTCACTTTTCATTGCCATTTATTTTTACTCATACAAATCGAAAACCTATCTCAAGATACCTGTTCTCTCAGATTCCTCAATTGACGTTTGAGGTTATGATTACATGTCAGAGACAAGAGACCCTCCACTGGCCTCTTGGCGACGGGTGGAAGCTTTTACTTTCGGGGATTCAACACATCCTTTTGGACAATTGGACAGAGTTTAACGGAAAGGAACCAAGCCACATCAGCTATTGCCACATTTAACTGGGCAATTTAATTTTATACGAGAGAACTTTTGTGCGGATTCCTTTGAAATTTTTAAGAAATTTGCTTCAAACTATGGAGAATTTCCACTGAAATTTGCACGAAAATCCGCACAACCGTTTTCATGAAAAAAATTATCTTGCCCGATTAAATTTGGCAATAGCTGATGTGGCTTGGTTCCCTTCTGTTTAACGCGGTCCAATTTATCTCCTTGAAAATTTTTCCTAGTTTGTGATAAAAAGAAATGTTCACTCTCTGTCCTTGGAAGTTACCAGCTAAGTTCGACGTTTTCCGGACTATGGAAGGTGACAGCATTCCAACTTGAACAATTTCCACTTGTAAGTTATAACAAGACATAATAAGGATTGCAAATTCTTTACAATCCTGTGATCCTAGGATTGCAAACTCGCGGTGCGGTGTGCACTATTCGGAAATGGGATGTACCGGGATACGATTGACACCAAGAAAATACGACTTTTCAAGGACTTGAGCGCGCACCGCGGTATAGGCGCAATGCATGAAGTATCCTGCTGACTTGCAAGGCGCTACCAGGCGCTGCGCGGACCCGTGCTGTACGTGCAATGCATGAAGTATCCTGCGGTCTTATCAGGCGCTACTATGCTTTCTGCGCCAGCCTCGCGCCGGCCGCTCTGTGTTTGACACGATCATTCAAACTTGCGGAATTGAATTGCCCTGTCAAAATTTGACAGTAACAAATGTGGCTTGGTTCCTTTTTGTTAAACGCGGTCCAATTATAAGAGAGCAACAGTCATCGCCCTAATTTCGATTGTTGACCTACCTACATGGTAGATGAGCTTCGGGTGAGTCATGAGTCAAGGCCACTTCGGCCATTTTCGGCTTTTTTGCAAAACGAAACTGCCAAAACGTTGTTGAACATCAATCATGTAGGTAAGTCAACATTAGAATTCTGAAGGCCCGAAAGTAAAAGCTTCCAAGATGGCCAAGATACTAGCGAAGGGTCTCTTGTCTCCGTTACATGTTGAATCCATCGATATCGATACAATCTCACCTGTTTGACGTATCGAATACGATCCATATTTCTGCGTTTGATTTATCGACGATGACAAGTGATCTGATGGTGCCGGGGCAGCCCTGAGTGTCACTGCGACATGCCATTGACGTGTGGAGACCTTAAGAGCTCATAAACAACGCTGCGTTAGCGGACCTGTTGGCTGGTGGCCGGCCAACGAGGTGCAACGATGCAAGCGTGGACCAAAGTAGTTAGTCATATCCTGTTTGTTGACTGTTATGACTGATTGTGACGTAGGCGTGCTGCCGATCTGGACCTGGCTTAGTTGTCAAGTTTTCGCGCCACTAGCCCTCGTGGTTATTCAAACCAGTTCTACCAACATTGAGAGTTTAAATAAAAAAAAAATTGAATAAAAAACATACATATAAAAAAATCTTAGGACTCAAGACGTATGATCGATAGGAACATACCAGAGATAGGAGAACTGCGGTGAAGGAAATAAGAAGAAGAAGAAGAAGAAGAAGAACACTGAAAAAAAAGTGGAAGTGGGATTGACCATTATGGTATAGTAAAAAAAAATATGGTGATAAAAAGCCAAATGATGGTCGATTTAAGCATCTAGATGAAAGTGAGAATCATACTCGATATAAAAATTACCATACCCGGATTGTAAATATCAGTTAGGTGTGTCTGTCCATCGTTTAGGTATTTCTCACCATCAGCTGGGTATTTTTTACCATACGATGAGTTAAAAGTATGGAATAACATGGCAACACTTGCGTTTGATATCTGTAGGCATCTGTATGCGACTGGTCATGGTGTTGGTAGGTTAAATTTACCATACTGGTATAGTCAGCGTGGTGAGAGCTCCCGCTTGACTGCGCTGCNAAGCTTTATAAGGGAGATGAAATATAAATTTTGAGGTGTGGAAGAAAGACGGTCCGACTAGTTCAAACCATGGATTTTTGGTTTCGCTAGTGTATAACACTTTCTACTGGTGAATTATACTCTCTCATGAACGAAAACTCTGGATGCACCCGGATTTATCCCAAATCAGCCGGAAAATTAAAAAGTAGTCACAGCAAAAAAGAGGCAATATACCTAGTAGAAAATACCCGAAACCAGCCGAAAAAAAAAAATTTAAATATATTTTTGAAAAAAATAAAAATTGTCAAGAACGTGCATCTTGGCAACTGTAATCAGAAGTGAGGGACGATGAGGGGAGGATTGGAGGGAAGGGGAATGGAATAGAATGGATGCAAAAGTGCAGTGAGAATCATAAGAGAGGGTGCAAAAGACGACAAAATAATGATAAAAAAATATTTGATATAAACTGGAAATTTCAAAACCGTTCATCTCTTCAGCTGTAATCAGGAGTAAAAGACAGGGAGGAGAGGATTTGAGGGGAAGGAAAGACGTGAAAAAAGGTGGTGGGAATCAAAACACTCGGAAAGAATGGAAATCGACATGACCTAACGAAAAAATGGCCCAAAAATAAATGAGTCTTATTTAAAGTAACTCAGAAAGCATAAATGTGGCATCCCGAGCTGTCGGATGTGAGAAAAAGAGGTTTCGGTGCGCGAGGCGAGCGGCGCACAGTGGATCGAGTCAATTCGAGAGATCGGACTTGAAATTTATGACTAAAACTGATGTTTACTTCATCACATTTTAGATTTTCAGGGGTGCTTGTTGAAGCAAATTTCACGAGGAAACCAATGGAGCCACTTTTAGAACCTCGATGTTTTGTATAAACGGTGTTAAAAGCTTTTAATATTTCCAAATTTTGTCCAACTTCTGCTATCGACTCGACCCATTGTGCGACGTCGTCGTGGGTTCCGCGCCGCGTTGTACGACACCGGTTTCTCACTGGCACTGAGCGCGGTCGCCCGGCGCGGCGCGGACAGGTCGACCGGTCCATTACGGGCTTAGCCCCCCACAACCCCCCTCCGCCCCCACCCTGTCTCGATCGCGAGGCCTTTACTCGCGTATCCTCCGCACTTGCCGCACGTCAATCCGTTTCCGCTGAATCCGTCCGTAAAGCCGAGGATCGGGGAGGATGGGCCCGACACCAAGGTGGCAAAGTTTCATGAAAAATAAAATCTTGAAATTTTAGGGATGTTTGAGAGGTATTGAAAAGTATCGGTTTCTTTTCATGTTTTGTAAAATGTAAAAACTGTGACTTTCTACTGTTTGTTTGTGTTTGACTGCGGGTTGCATACTCTAGCCCCTGAAAAAGATGACATATTTCACAGCCTCGTGAAATTTCGTGAAATATTTCACTGAAATGTCCAATCTTTCATTTTTTCCTTACGTTTCATGCCACCTTGCTGAGCACTCAGGTGCGTAAAGAAGTGAAGAAGAAGATTTTTACAGAAACTCGGAAATGACTTGATTTAGGCCAAAATACTTTTTTTGGCCTCAGAAGAGTGCCTCTTGAATCGAGAGGAAAAGTTGGACTTCATTTTGCATTAGGACCCATTATATATGGTTCATCCGTAAAAAAATTTATGTAGTTATGCAATCTAATGGTATTTGCGCTGTTTCTAAACTGAGCCAGCCTCTGTAGGCTCGCAGCGCCTGATAGAGGTCGGACCGCGGGGCAGCCAGGAAGGGCCCCTTGGTTATTTCAATTTGTGGCATTCTTATGTGGTGTCGAGATCTTAAAGTATCATATCACGGTCAGCGAGGATTTACTCGGAAAGTGCACGCAGTGCTGCAAGTCGATCTAAGAGGAAGACGAAATAAAAACGCCTTCATTTTGTGGATATGTAACCCGCACATCCATGGAGCACGAATAGTTGTATTCAGGCGTTGTGACTATCTTCTCTTCGCAAGACCGCCATAGTCCTCGTCATATTCATAATTTTTATAGTAAATTTTCTAGAACAAGCCTTTTGCTCTCTTCTAATCATGACCTAAAGTCAAAAAGAGTGTCGTAAGGACATTTCTTGGAACCTCTTTGATCGCACCCCCGGGAAGATATATATACTCGAAGGGCTTTTTTAAAAGAGCAAGAGAACCTTGGAACAATTCCTAAAATTTTAGAATGTCACATTAAGTTAGCTGAACAACCGCCTGAGAGCTGGCTGCTGGCTCTCTCCTCTTAAGGATGATTGAATATTTTATTGTCGTCTTTTTATTGATTTGACGAATCCTTTATTTTTAACGATTTTTGGATTTAATAATATTTGAAGTCGATACTATATGGCCTGAGAAACGTGGATATGCCGTATAGTCGTTCGTAGAAGAAGAATGATGCAAGAACGACACAAGAACAACGCAAGAACGACGATTTTTTCTCCAATCTGTTCTTTTTCCTATGTATAGAGACCTCAAACAAATTCTGGTTAAAACTGAATTATTTCTGACATGACGTAAGCAGTTCAGTGCGGTTGAATGACTCGGGTGTGTTCGTCTTTTTTTAACCCGGCAATGGGACGTCTCGTCGATAAGATTTCAATACTCTATTGCCCCATTCGCCAAACTTAACCGAGAAAGCGATATTCGAAGGGCCCCACGCAAATATTATACTGTGAAACTGCACTTTTTTAAACAAATATTTTCTGTGCCTATACGGGCTCATTTTTTGCAAGTTACCGTTCTTAACGTTAAACGGTATTGGTCAGAGTTGATAAGAAGTTTTGAAACGAGTGAATCATCAAAACAATGAAAAACCGTCCACTTCTCAGAACTATTAACTTTAAGCTAACTTTAAGCTTAACTATTAGCTATCAAACTTGTAGCCACATTAAACCATCAGATTAGGCAAATCATGAGAACTAAGGAGCCTTCAACCCTCAAATCAACCTTTAAAAATAGTCAAAACGATCAACCTATCCAAATTAGTGAGCGTTAAATCATCCGACCATGAAAAACAACGCATTTTTGGGGAGGGTGCCATTTACAGAAATGTGGGAGGGGGGGGGAAGACGAGTTTTTTTGCGAGAGACAATAATTTCTGAAGAGCGAGGGGAAGAAAATTGGACGTATTTATGATAAGAAGAACTACGCACGTTGGGTTTGCAAATAACATTGTTCCTCCCAGCATAAATGTATACAATTGAAAGAGAATCAATCTCAACATGTCTCCAAGTTGATCGATATCCCCCCTTAAAAATGTCACTAGGAGTGGCAGTCACTCCTCTTATCTCACCCAAAAATGATACCCCGCTGACTTTAAAATTTACAAAAACATTAAGAAGAAATTGAACAGTCGGAGTCATCAAAATCATAAAAACCAGCAAAGTCAGAAAAACATTCTAATCATCAAAGCCATAAAAATTGTAAACATCGTCTAAGATGTAAAACCTAGAAAAATTGAAAAAATCGTGAGAAACGTCAAAACTGCAAAAGCTGTAAGCACTTTTAAAAACCTCAAAATTTTAAAATCATCTAACTAACACTATCATAAAAACCAGGAAAGTCATAAAAACCATATAAACCGCAAAATTGTCAAAAGCTCACCCTTATCATCAAAGCCATAAAAATTGTAAACATCGTCTAAGATGTAAAACCTGGAAAAATCGAAAAAACCGCGAAAAACATCAAAACCGCAAAAGCTGTAAACACTTTTAAATACCTCAAAATTTTAAAATCATCAAACCATCACTATCATACAAACGAGGAAAGTCATAAAAACCATAATAACCGCGAAATTGCCAAAAGCTCACCCTAACGGCCTTTCCGTCCTCAGCAAATGCAATCTGGTAGCGCGACAACCTCGGAACCACTTCGCATCGCGCCGTTGCCGCCCAGCTCACAAAAATCGTAATTTTACCTATCTCTTAGCGGTAAAATTAACATATATCACCGCGATTCGGCGCCGCGGCGCCAGTCATTCATACCTGCGTGCCCGAGTCACGACGCGTTTCGATTCCAATTTTCGAGTCAGTTTATCGCGATGGGATCTCCCGCGTTGCCCGCGCTCCCGCTTACGCCCTGAGGGGCTCCCCCCCCCGCTTTGCCGCCCCCAAGGGTGCGCCAATGTGCGTGCGTAAGTGTGTCAGTGTGTGAGTTTTTCGGAATCGCCGAAATCGTGACGGTGGTGACAGTGCGGAAAAAATTGCGGGGAAAAAAACCTCGGATTATGCTCGAATCGGTGCGACCAAAAACGCGACCGAACGTTGGAATCGAAATCGAAATCTGCGGGGTGTGAACTTCTCGGCGAGCTTTGGGAAGTTCGGTTTGGTGCCTTTCTGAGTTTTGAATGGAGCAACCGGTTGGATCCAAGATGGTCCCCGAAAATGGCATAAATAATTTTTGAACGCCTGCAAATTTAGGGATATTTCCTAATCCTCGAAGCTAATTTTTCTTCTTTTTGTCAGTTCTGAGATCAAAATCAGTGGATTAAATCCCTTTTGATGGTTATATTTTAAGCAATCTAATTTTATATCGAGGTATTTTAACGATAATTTTGAATTAAGTGGTGCCCGCAACACGAGTGCTTTTCCGCGATTGTTAATTTCTTTAACTTCATTAAGTCTCACCTGACGTCGCGTCAAGCATCGAAGATTACGTCAGCCTAGGCATTTGACAAAGGAAATTTCAAAGCCCTGAGGCGGAATTTTTAAATCTATTTCTGGATCCTTAATCAATTGCAAGGATCACTTTGGCCCTTCACTGTGTTACAAATTGTGTGTTAGTAGAATCATGGATTTATGACCTGGAAGTGAATCGACAGCTACTTTCCCATCATAATAGAAGAATCAAGAAATATGTGTGTCAATATCTACCTACGGATCAAAGTATTGCTAAACGAAGGAACAGTGCATTCGGAAATCATGTCACCACCTGCTTTAGTCTTAAAACCCATCTAAAAGTAATCAATCCTTGCATTTTAACTTCTTAATTGGAATAAGTAAAACTCGCTAATCACGATGACTCGACAAGAAAATCACTCACTGTAAAGATTTTTTAACAGGGAGACAAATATTACAATTTTGACGACCATCTTTTCAAGCCGTAAAAAGCCATGGTTTCGAATTATTAACGAATTCAAGTGTGATTCCAAAAAGCGATTTTTGCCAAACAAAATATCTGTGATTCTAGGATTTGTTTTTGTCCAAATCCCCGCCTCAATCGTCATAAGCTTCAGTTTCCGTTTCAATGAAATTCGAGGAGGAAAAAGTGCTTCAGAACGTCGCCAAATTTCTTTCCCATCGTGAAGATTTTTTCTCCGTGACATAAAAGGAATAAAACGAATGACCATCCGTTGAAGCGTAACCTGTTTTTATTTTAAGCGTCGGTGTGAGGGTTCATTCAGCTTCCAGCGTCTGAAATCAGATCGGCTGAAAACTTCCTTGCAGAATCAAATAAATCTAAAATCACTCGCAAGCCGAGTCAGTGGTCTTCAAGTTGTGTTTTCATTAACAACAAATTGGAATTTTCGGCCGGAAGAAAGAAACGGAACCAAAAAAAACGCATCAAGTTGCCCTACGTTTAAAATTTGCCTTGGCAGTTCTCGACAATTTACTGCAGTTTGAAAGGAAATTCGATGGAATCTTTTCACTCAAGAAATAAAAAATGCAACGTGTTTAATCCTTTAATTGGCCATTATGAAGCAGTTAAAGTCTTCATCATTGCCGCTGAAGGTATAATAAGGTCAGCTGTCGCCAGATTTCCTCTCTGCTACGGATAATATTCCAGCAGCATTATAAAAGACGATTTATAAATCGAAAAACAGACTGACATGAAGTTCCGTAAATAATACAGCACACACTTCTCCACAACTGATCGATAATTGTATCGAAATCTGGAGAAAAGCCAATTTAATGTATCGATGAAGGGAAATCAGTGCAAAAAACAAAACGAACAATCGATGAACAAAATTACAGTTTTCATATCAACTTGAAATGAAACTCTACGAATGAAGTGTCGTAAATACTTAGAAAAACGCTACAACTAATCGACGTCAAAATGATAGAACATTCAATACGGGAATTGTTAAAAATATTTACGTTTGAAGTAACCTTATGTATCTTCTTTTTTCGAAAAATGAAGTTCCGAAGTTCCTTCATCACGATTGTTCATCAATAGTCCTCGTGATTCTCTAAGATGTTTTAACTGAAATGACCTCTCCGAAGGTCAACGGTAAATACGTCTCCGTGTGTTCGATTTACGAGACCAAAGGCTCCGGGAAGGACAAGAAAAACACCTCGACCCTCTTCGTGGACCCGGCGCTGCCTCCGCCGGAAAAGGAACCCAAGCGGCGAAACTTCGTTTCCGCTTTCCTGACCAGCTTCGCGTTTCCGCTTCAACGGAAATACGAGCGCAAAGATGGCGGCCCGGTCGACCCGGAGGGCACCCATAAGGGCTCCTCCAAAGGGGTCAAAGGCCAAGCGACTCGCCGGCCGAGCGTTGCTCCTGAGGATGGTGTCTTCCGCAATGCCGTTGAGATCGAGGTCACCGGAAGTGACGTCGTCGGAATTTCCCCAACCGGATATGATGTTCCTGGGACCGGAAGTAACGTTGATGGGATCGGAAACGACATCGAGGAATGTCGAAAACGGTCAGTCTGCACGGCACCCAGCCTATGCGTCGAGGAAGTGTGCTATTGGCCTGGGAATTTCGCCAGTGCGGTTTTGGAAAGGTACAACCCTTCGAATGTTGTCTTTAGCGCTAGTGATGTGACCGGAAGTAGCGGCGCCGGAAATGATGTCGAGACGCAACCGGAAATCGAAGAAGGGGATTCTACCGTTAAGGAGGTTCCTACTTGTACGTGTGTTCGATGTGAAGCGGACAAAAAAAGCCCGGATGAAGATGTTAAAGCAGACGTCAGGAGAGGTTCTAAAGTCTTTGACTCAAAGTTCTGGACCAAATTCGTAAGTGATACGTTGAATGCAACCAGCGCATTCAGCGGGAAAGCTAAGAAACCGGAAATACTCGACGGCGATCATGAGCATAGGGCTTTCGGGTCCTTCGAGGAAACTCTGGACTTTTTTAGAAGTCAAGCTTTCGGCGGTCATGGTGAAAGGCGAATATCCGGCGCTAAGCACCAGAGAGAGAACCCAGTTCCTAGCAGTGCGTCATCGGAATGCACCGAAGGCCTCAGCAACGAGCGCCGTTTCAGGCACACCCGGAAGAGAAAATCAGGAGCCAATGAGCCTGATCTCGATCTCACGCCGCGTAAAACGAGAAATGCACTTTGCTTGAATTGCACTTCCGGAGGATCCCGTTTCAACCGGAAATCGTCACACCAAGCTGGTGTCGACGAACCGGAAACGCCTACTTATCAACCGAGTACCGGAAATGAATCCTGCTTATCAGAGGCAGAGAATTCCACAACCGAATCAAGGGGATTCCGTTTCCGCCGGAAAACCTCCGATGAGGGTACTGCGAGCGAACCGGAAACACTCGCAAGAGTCGATTTCCGGTGCGAACCGGAAGTGGAAAACAAAGACTTGTACATCAACTGCGTCTCGCGGTCCGGCAACTTCACCTACTCCCGAAGGATCTCCCTCGAACCGGAAGCCGAGTCGCAGCCGCTGACTTCCTGCGGGGGCAAGAAGGGGGACAAGACTTTCTTCAGCAAACTGGTGATGCCTTGTCCCCAAGTGATGCCCCCGGAGCCGCCCCCGCCCAAACCGCCCGAGAAGATCGCGAAACTCATCCGCGAGAACTTCAAGAACTTCTACTACTTCTACCAGCTCAGCTTGAACCACCTCCGGAAGCAGGAGAAGCCCGAGAAGAGGGATCGTCAGAGGAGCCGGACGCTTTCCGGAAGTGCGTTCCCCGGAAACGCGTCCTTCGGGAGTGAGGATAGGTATTTCCGGTCGCGGGCGGCCTCGACTTCCGGCCGGGCTTCGTTCCCCTCTTCCGTGCAATACCGGAGGAAAGTGGTCCTGAAGTCGTACGCGCATCTTTTGGATGAAGTTCCTTCGCCTAGAAACTCGACGGCTAGGTCTTCAACTTCCTCGCTAGCTGTAAGTTATCATTTTTTCTAGCCTTTCTGAGAGTACAACGGAAAAAAAAAGGATACTAATTTAACATTCTGGATGTAAAAAAGTGCCACAGCAATTGAATCAGTGAGAACGAAAACACACCGACTCGAAAAAATGAAAATAATCAAGACACAAGCAAAACTAGACAGTAGTTAAAAAAGTTAGCACAAGAAAAAGATTTTTGGTACCGAAAGACAAGACTTAAGGATACTTTAAAGGTTCAAGATGGAACAGATGTGTTAGCTTCAATGACCTTTTTGAAAACTGACTCTCATACATGAAAATTGAGCATTTTTGAGATACCGAGTTGGTGTGTTTTCGTTCTCACTGATTCAATTAGCGTTACATCTTGACATTGCTGAAGTAGCTGCTGTAGCGGTTAATTCAGAGTTTTGTAAGGCAGCACACTTTTTTAATCCAGACTGCTAAATCAGCATCCTTTTTTTCCGGTGTATATCGTCACCAGCAGGTCAAAGTATCGCAAGTGCCGTGCGAAGTTTCAAAATTTCCGCCGCCACTTTATTTTTTACAGAGATATTGTTGGTTGAATCTGTTTGAAAATTTTACTGAATTTTATCGGCAGCCCGAAGGAGATTCAGTGAAATTTTCGGACAGCTTCGTTGAACAAAATCTCTGTAACAAGATAAAATGGCGGCGGGCATTTTTAAACGTCACATGGCGCTTGTGAAGCTTTGGCTAGAAGGTGACGATATGCGTGTCACGGTAACTGACCGACTGCACTGCGTTTGGCGTAATGCGAGAAGTATTCATGCAGTCTTGTAGGCGCTAAAACGCGGTACCCGCCGACCGCACTACTTGGCGCAATGTGTGAAGTATTCCTACTGTCTTGTAGGCGCTAATATACATTTAACGCATTTTTTTTTTTCGGACCTCTTTGTTGAAAAATTTCGTTGAAAAAACATTTAATGGTGACGGAAATTTTCAAACGTCGCATGGCGCTTGTGATAGTTTGGCCGAAAGATGACGATGCATAGCCTCTTGAATTAACCAATCAGATACGTTAAAATGCGTTTTTTTTCAAACTCCAATGACTGGTTTCTCTGGAGAATTTGTCATCTCAAGAACGGAGGAACGTACCCCAGTGGAACTCCATCCCGAGGTTTCAAAATGCACTCAGTCAGTAATGAATCTTAATTGTTTTCTCGAACGAATATGATCTTTCAATATGAACCCGTTCAAAAAATGTTTGAGTTTTTCCCAGGATTAGAATAAAAGGTGGTGACATTTTCAGGCAGAAATGCTTATGCTCAGTAGTTTCCTGAAGAAATTGCAAGTGGAAATTTTGCAACGTTGAAATGAAGTAACGTTACTTTGTTGTGGGAACAACGAATTTTTTGTGTTATGAATGCAATTTTATCCTATACATGTATCATGAGTGGCGGTAGCCACCACCGGGCAAGTAACCTATCTTCCAACAATTGGCAACACAGCACAGCCCGGTCGAGGCAACGACACCATAGTTACACGAACTTGGCTTATTTGGGTTTTTAGTTGCGGTCTCAAAAGCTTTTCAAAGCAACGGAGCGACGGATTTTAGAAATTTTGGTGTCTAAAGATGCGTCTTGATCCCGTCTAACGAACTGTTGAGTTTCAAGGAGGTTGATGATTTATTAAACGAGATAATTACGCATATGTGCCTAAAATAGCAAAAAGTATCCACTTTGACCATTTTCACGCTCTGTCAAAGCTATGGAGAATACTAGACATCGGAGCCCTATATAATGTTATATCAAAAGAATTGTCATGTTCCCGTGTAGTGCGCGTTTAAGTTTCATTAATAACCAAGGCATCCTAAGAAAAATATTGCGTCTAAACTGCTTTTCGGGTGCAATGGGCGACCCGACCTGCTGACGTTTATCATTGAATTTCTCGCTTACACTATTCTGGAATGAAATTATGGTTATTTCGAGGGAACATCCTGAAGTTATGAGGATTCTAAAAATTATATATGAGTAAGGGTTTACTTTTACCGTTTAGGCTGTAGCTTTGATTATGTCCCAAAAATCGTAAAACCCGAATTTACTAACACATACACACGGTAGAGTGACAATGTTAGTGCTCTCTGCAGTCAACATCTCACCAGCGGAAAAACAAACCACGAATGTTAGGTTAGTTCCTGTTTCACAGAGCAACAAAAACGATCGAGACAATATGAAATCATTTGGTTTCAATGATTTCAATCCATTTACGACTTCAACGATGTTTGTGACAATCATTATCATCGTGTTTTACAACCTGGAGCAGAAGTCTATCGCCTCATTGTGAAGTGAATTCTGAATATCCAATCTTAGAACTCAAAACCTCACCATTCTATTCTCTCATTGTTCTCTCTTCATTTTTGTGGCTCAAGTCAAGCGATTTAAAGTCGCTTCACTAAAATTATGTGATCTTGAATCCATTCAAGAGTGTGAAGCTCACATTTTTCTGGCATTGCAGCCTTTTTACTCCTCAAATTCTACGGATATGAGTCCATTTCGCTCAAGGTTTTTCTGAGCGATACCAAGTGTTTATACATTTAAGATAAGTGAGGTTTGTCTTTTGGTTCTTCTTTTAGCAGTTTTAAAGTAAATTAGGTATTACAGTACCTTCGTCCAGTTTTGTTTCCTTGTTTAATGTTTGTTAAGAGTCTTTCTACGTGAACACTCAAGGACATACATACTTACGCTCAGGTACCAATACCATTGTTTTTCTCTCACGTCAGGATGTACCTTTAAGCATGCTAATTTACCAAAGAAACTCCTCCAGTGATAAATAATTTTAAGCTTTATTACGAAGTGAAAACCTCTCTGTGTGGTGTCGCTAAATTTCTCAGATAAGTCTCAGTTTAGACACGTAGATCAGACGTTCACTTTTGTCCGTTACGATCCCTGCTCTTATAGCTTCACATCTTACTTTGATCTCTGATTCATCGATTAATGGCACTTTTAGTTCCATTCATCATCAATCAGTTCAAAGCTATCTCAACGATGAATCATCAAACGTTATATCAAGGAAGACATTTTCTGCTGAAAGCTACGACGGAATTGACATTGCAACTCAACTTACGAAAGCATGAACCAAGACATAAGAATCTGTCTCAAAGTGAACATTTTTTTCAACTCATCAGGCAGTTTAGCAGGTAAGAAATCTACAGTTGATTAATTAAGGATTACCAGATTACATGCACACTGGTTTTCCAACATTTACGGTAGATAGGGATATTTTTATTGATAATGATTAATGATGAAACGAATATATCAATACCATGGCCAAACTGGGAAACTACTTACCGCAATCCACAAAGTTCATCCTCAAAGACTTTCAGAGTATTTTCATTTCTCTGCTGATAAATAATTCAACATAATTTCTGAAAATTGTGTAATTAATGACTTCGATGCGCAGAATATTCTTTTCTGGGATTTTAAGCGTAGTGGTCACTAACTTTTCCCTGATTTTGGAATGTCCTCTTTTGACATTAGGTGTCTCAGATAAAAATTCTTTTCACAAAAATTTCAAGTTTTTACTTGACTTAATTTTAAGTGTTTAGTCTCTTTAAACTGAAAAGTCCAATTTTTTTACTGGGAGAAGGAATTTCAATGCTCCGCAGCAAAACTACCTGACATATTTTCACAGTGAGGAGGGCTTTATTTCCTAACTTTTACAGAACCTGTCACCCTGTCTATCCCTCAGAAATTCAGTGAACCAGATGAGATTCAATGAGGGTCGTTGATAACTTTACCACTAAATTGATACCGCTTACTTAAAGGATTTTGGAGGGAGCAATTTTACCTACTAACATTGTTGTCAAACAGGGTTTATTCATCAGAGCCCTGAATTGAGGAACCAAGAGAAAATAATTTGTTTTCATTTACTCCTCAAAGATGATACTATGACCATGATGCAGGTCAGTACCTATGAGAACTATATAGATCTCATAAAATTTCAGTAAACCTTGTCGCTGGGGGAAAGATCTAATACATACTGAAGATAATCATCGAATAATGTACTCTCCTAAATATAGACAAAAATTACAATGAAAATGTTCATTATTTGATGAAAAATAAAGTACACAAATTTTCAGAGTCTCAGAGGACGCCAAGAACGCCAAAAAATCTTAAAATAATTTCCTTTCACAAACAAAAATAAAAATGACACTGAACATTTCTAGCAGGGCTTCTTGATAATCAGAGAACAATAATTTTGAGAGCTTGACACTTTTAATCCTTACAATTTTTAGATTGTAACACTAATGATGTCAGGGAAGCTATTGAATGCCCTAATTTCCAAACTTCTATTACTCAAGCAGCACACATTTCTTTGGATTTCAATTCCATGGTAAAATTATTTCTATTGCATTGTAGTGTTGAGAATGTTGCCTATTTACTCATTGAAGGAACAATTTTTAGAGCAATTAATTTGAAATAAGTACCTACCGTAGTTGCAATTGGACGTATTTCTACCAAACAGACCTATGTGGAGGTGAGAAATGTGGGGTGTGCTCTAGAAATCTGCATAAGAAGCAATGTAAAAGTGGGCGTGGTTCCTTTTGAAGAATTGGCAAAGCGGGATATTGCATTCTATCAAAGAGACCTATGTGCAACTGAGTGCGGAACTCATGAGCCGCGGGCAGGGCAATAGAGCCTTGTGGACAGGGCTCATGAGTTAAAGAGCTCCAACGACGACGACGACGTCTCACCCCCGCTTTTTCATTGCCGCTGACGTCACTGGCGCTTTATTATTCTCATTCACTCTTACGGCCAGAGACTAACGAGCACACCCCATATTTCTCACTTCCACATAGGTCTGTTTGGTAGAACTACGTCCAATTTATCATTGAATTTCTTCGTATTTCTTTTCTTTCTTCTTTTTCTTTTCTTGGGATTCTACAATTGTATTTCTTTTCAGGGATATCTACAGTTGTGTAGATTTTGATTTTTAAAACTAATCTCTTTTTAAAACTAAGAGAGCGTTGAAATAATTATCACTTACCATGTATAACTTTCTGCAAAATTTGCCTCAGTTGATGTTCTCACAAGTTCAGTTGTAAAGTCAATTCAGCCATAGCTTTCCGAAGAAAATTTCTTCTTCGATCTAACAATTAATGATTAATCGTCGAAATAGCTTTGAACTGATTAATTAAAAATGACAGTCAAGGGTGTAAAAAAATAAGACGGATCCGAGAAACTTTGCTACACAGCAAGGAGATATCCACTTCATAGCTATAAGCATTAAATGGATTACATTTTGCAATTAGGAGCCACTATTTCTGGTCCATTTTAGAAACAGATTACATGCTATTGGTTTCTCTATGCAGATATGTGTTTTTATGGGAGAGCCAGAGGTAATGGTTCCTTATTGTAAAATGTAATCCAATTCCTTCACAAGTGGGGGACTTCATTTGGTAAAATAACAGTTTTCTTGCAAAAATGAGATGATATAAACTCCAAAAAACCCAAAAACTTGGGTAAAGAGACTCCGGGCAAGTCACCATCCTCTTGCCAAAAACCTCCAAAAGCTCTTCTTTGTTCCCCTCTTCAGTGGAAAAAGAAAATATCACACTACGACAGTTTCCATTTCTGTCATAGAGTACCCCAAGCGGACCAAAGAACGGAACTCTTAGTCGTTTACACATTTACCTATTTAACAAAATCTCCAGGAGGTCACAGACAGGCTGGCAGCCCCTTATTGGACCAAAACGCACACCGTACCATTTTTTCCTTGTAGGTATGTGCCTCCAAAGTACATGAAATGACTCCTTGAGGGGCGGGCAAGTTTGATTGAAATTCACGTTGTCCTCTGAAAATGAGCTAAAATTTTTACCTTGAAGAAGAAGAAAATCGAGTTATCATTTTCTTCCATACACGGTAGGTATGCCTATGAGGTATGAGAGGCACCAGGAACGCCTTCCAAAATTATTGATGCAACCCGCACGACTCCGAAGTCAGCGGAAACTTTCTTGAAGCGTCTCCTAAGATTTTCCCTACGCAATAATCCCCTTCAAAAATGAATGATGCAACAAGCGCGTCCTGTTTGACCACGAAAGCTCCTCAGATGAGAAGTCTTTTGGTCTGGTCAGAAAAATATTCGAACTTTATTTTTCATCTTCTCTTCTCATTTCCTGCATTGACGGAGGCGACATTTTTTGGAAAGCATGACGCGCCCGGCTCAATGCGTAAAAAAAAGTGCGAATAGAATATGACCTTCCATTATGAATGATCGTTCAGGAATACTTGTACAACAAAGACGGCACTGTTTATTTGGAAGTGTACAAAGCCTCCTCGTAGTCATAATTGACTTTTTCCATTCTGATCCCGTACTATCAGTTCGGAAATTGGCCTCATTCTCAGTGAGCCCGAACATCTGTTTCCTAAATATTTTTAGTAGTCTATCTACAGGTTGATCCTCAGTGAGAGCATTGGGCCGGGCGCGTCATGCTTTCCAAAAAATGTCGCCTCCGTCAATGCAGGAAATGAGAAGAGAAGATGAAAAATAAAGTTCGAATATTTTTCTGACCAGACCAAAAGACTTCTCATCTGAGGAGCTTTCGTGGTCAAACAGGACGCGCTTGTTGCATCATTCATTTTTGAAGGGGATTATTGCGTAGGGAAAATCTTAGGAGACGCTTCAAGAAAGTTTCCGCTGACTTCGGAGTCGTGCGGGTTGCATCAATAATTTTGGAAGGCGTTCCTGGTGCCTCTCATACCTCATAGGCATACCTACCGTGTATGGAAGAAAATGATAACTCGATTTTCTTCTTCTTCAAGGTAAAAATTTTAGCTCATTTTCAGAGGACAACGTGAATTTCAATCAAACTTGCCCGCCCCTCAAGGAGTCATTTCATGTACTTTGGAGGCACATACCTACAAGGAAAAAATGGTACGGTGTGCGTTTTGGTCCAATAAGGGGCTGCCAGCCTGTCTGTGACCTCCTGGAGATTTTGTTAAATAGGTAAATGTGTAAACGACTAAGAGTTCCGTTCTTTGGTCCGCTTGGGGTACTCTATGACAGAAATGGAAACTGTCGTAGTGTGATATTTTCTTTTTCCACTGAAGAGGGGAACAAAGAAGAGCTTTTGGAGGTTTTTGGCAAGAGGATGGTGACTTGCCCGGAGTCTCTTTACCCAAGTTTTTGGGTTTTTTGGAGTTTCTATTCTAACATGAGCCCTGAGATTAATAATAGTACACGTACGGGAGAGCTCATGTCTTAATGAATATAGATTTTTTTTTAATTGCGTCAATTTTAAACTGCGCCGCAAATGTAAGCCTGAGAGAACATTAGAAGTGCATTTCGTCCTGTGTTAGTTGCGCAAATACATGTGTGTATGTCTAATAGTTTTAGAGCAAACATCGTTTCGATGCGTAATTTTACAAAGAATATTCTAGGTATCGTTTGCTGTTTTCGTTGAGATAAGATAGCTCCACCTTACTCACGCCATAATGGAGCTCAACCTGCTAAATTAGAATCGGCTAACCGGCAGAATTCCATAATTTTTCTAAGAATTGATGAAACAGGGATAGCCTGACAATGAGTCAGTCACTTCCATGGGATTAGGGGCTTAGTCCAAGGATACATTTTTTCAGGCATATTGTTGGTGCGCATTTTCTAACAATATTCTTTTCATTTTCTACAGTTTTTCAATAAATATGACCTGACAATCATAGATGGCCAGTGGCCACCCTACCCTCCCTCCCAGTTTAGTGTTTCTCTTAGTGAAAATTCCTCGTATTAATGAGCTCTCATAGTGATTTATGATTCATCTGTGACATTGAACTGACACCAACAGTATTTGAAAAAAATATACCACTAAACTACTACTACTATATAGTATTCATTAAAAGTATTTTGGACCCGTGGCCGGGAGCCCTTGAATTGGGAACAGTCAGTGGCGTGGCGTGCTAATGCGATACATCGATTGATCTGCCATTTAAACTTATGAAAAAGAATCGATACACAGGGTGTTCGCAATGAAAACCTTAATATTCCATTCTTTACCATAGCTTCAAATAGGGAAATATATCGATAATCTATATCGATCATTCACGCTTCACCACTGGAAACAGTACAATCCACCCCCTTGTAAATTCTGAATTGTAGAAAACAACCCTACACACTTTATACATACTTGCTGCGTTGCAAAATGATATGAGACAAGGGTGAAACATTTTTGCCACTTGTCTAGAATTTATGCATGTTTTTAGCCTAAAGCTCTCCAAGTTTGGCATCAGTGTAGTTTCAAAATGCGTCTCATGAAGCTGAATTTTTAATTTATTTCTGTATTTTTAGGTATTTTTCTTACTTTGAAAAATACGTCGTAAAAATGAATAAAATAGTGTCGTCAAACAATATTGGCAGTGTTATTATTGTTACGTAAGGTGGGCTGATAATGGGTCAGTTGCGCTCGTCACAGAATCGTGTTATGATTCTTGATTCTTGTAGATTGGCGAAAAATAAAAAGATCTGTCCGAACCCTACTCTCTACGTTTAATACGAACCGAGATATCGCCCTTTGAGAAGTCAGGTTTTTGATGTGCATCCATCGCTGCAGTTACACCCTTCCTTGGTTTCCTCCTCTTTTGTTCGATCAGTGATGCAGAGGGTGCAATGCAAAACTTCAGCGACGTTAAACGTAGAAAAACTGAGGTGACCTGATGACCGCCGAATCTCTTCGCGGCGAGTGCGTTATCTCCTGATAAGAAGATATTTAGAGTGCGAATCCGTCTTTTTCTTGAGTTTGTTTACGTTTAACGTCGTTGAAGTTTCGCGTTGTACCCTCTGCATCACTGATCGAAGATCGAACAAAAGATGAAGACACCAGAGATGTCACTGCAGCGGTGGATGAAGTCAAAAATCTGACCGACTGCACTGATTTTGCTGCAATGCGAGAAGTATTCATGCAGACTTGTAGGCGCTAATGAGCGGTTCACGCCGACCGCACAGTTTGGCGCAATGCGCGAAGTATTCCCACAGTCTCGCAGGCGCTAATATCATTCATCCGAGTTACACGTTGAGTAACCAGTGCAAAACGCGCGTCACTAATGAAAACATGAGTGTCGCCACCGCGGTGGATGACGTCAAAAACCTGACTTTTCAAAGGACGATATCCCGGTTAATATTGAATGTAGCAAGTTGCGGCTTGGACAAATCTTATTATTTTTTTGCTAATCTGCATGAATCAAGCATCAAAACACAATTCTGTGATTAGCGCAACTGACTCATTGACAATTTGGAAAATACTTTCCATTGTATTTCTTGAATTTCGGAAATTCATGAAATAATGCATCCTGCACGTAGTGTCACATTTGTGCCTCTTTTCAACCATCCGAAATGCAATAATTTCGACTTTCAGACGCACACTGAAAAAAAAATTCTCGGCATTTTTACCAGGGTCCGTTGGTACCTTCACCATCTCTCTTTTTTTTACCAATAATTGGTAATTTTACCAAGACAGACTGGTAAGCTTACCTCAAAACCGGTATTTTTACTGTTTTTTTCAGGTAAGAATACCACTTTTATTGGTAATCGATTCCCGGTAACTTTGCCATTTTATCTCGGTAATTCTACCACAGTCGATAAAAAATATTAGCGTTCTTACCAAGGTCCAGTAAAATTACCGAGAAAGTTCAATAATTGTACCGAGATTTCTCTGTAAAATTACCACTTCCATAAATGGTAATTTTACCAAGAAAAAACTGGGATCAAATAGAACCCTGAATTCTTGGTAATTTTACCCTTTTCTTTGTAAATACACCGAGATTTTTTTTTCAGTGCACGTGACATGACTTAACATGCTCAGAGGGTTGCGTTTACCCGGGCGACGTTCCCATTCGACGGCGTGACTCATTTTTCGCGCAGACTCTGACCAAATCGCGAGTAGAGCCACGCCAGCCCCACGTTGCCAATCCGTCCGAAAACCGAATCAAATTCCGCCGTGGATTTTTACATGCCGAGCCCCACGTGGCAGCGTCCGCACGGTGGAGGATCGTTGGCGACCTTTCTTCCCGTTTTGGCGCAAGATTTGAGACAAGCGTCAATCAATCAGAATCCGCGAGCGGAGTCGGCGGGCCGCGCCAGTAAATCAGCCGACAATTCAACAATCAGCAATTAAACGGCGGCGGCTCGGTGGCACACATTTCCAAATCCGTCCCGTTTCGCGCCCGGCCAGTCGACCACCCTCCCGCGGGAGTCCCTGAGCTCGCAATATTATGACAATACACTCTGTAAACATGTCAAAGGCTAGAACAGGTGCTTAATGGACCATTAGACAGTCCTCACTGGAGTATCTTTGTAGGAAGAGCATGGGCACTGGGTCCTGCAGGCCGATCGTTGAAATTTATAGACAAAGCTATAGGCAAAGAAGACAAAAAAGATATGGAGGGGGACAGTTTCCATTGCTGAAAGCGAGTGATTGCAATGGACAAATTGATTAGGTAATAGACTGACTAATGGCAGCCCTTAAGAGACCCTATGATGGAGATGTTGCATGTGTGAGGAATTCTCGATTTGGCTGCTGATTCGTATGTAAAACGTCGCGAGAAACACGATGGTGCCACCGGTTTTCTCTGAAATTAACTCCCAAGCTCAAAAAAAGCTCTAAGTTGAGGCCAAAATGGAGGGGATATCCCTCGCTATCCTGATAGTCCACGTCTACATCAAGACAAACTCTCCATGCAAAGATAGGGAGCAAATACATTGACAGGGCTGCCATTTTATTTGGGGCGACTCTAAAATTTAAAACACGGTATCACTATGCTAATGTATTTGCTCCCTATCTTTGCATGGAAAGTTTGTTTTGATGTAGAAGTGGACTCTCAGGATAGCGTGGGATGTCCCCTCCATTTTGGCCTCAACTTGAGAGCTTTTTTTGAGCTTGGGAGTTGATTTTAGAGAAAACCAGTGGCACCATCGTGTTTCTGGCGAACTTTTACGTTGGAATCAACAGTCAAATCGCAAATTCCAAACACATGCAACATCTCCATTGGTCCACCATTCACCTTCTCAGTCTATGAGAACCACCCATTTCAATCAATAGGATCGCTCGATCCATACTCCCTATGCCTTCTTTGTCGATAATTTTGTGTATCAATTTCAATAATCGGCCCGCTAGTGCTTTATAATTTCCATTCATCCTGACAGCCCTCGACTAACGAGCACAGAAACGCTGGAGCAGGTGCAGAAGTAACGGAAATAGTTCAGAATGGTGGCCGATGCAAAGAAGCTCACATTTGGACTACATTTTGCAATTTCGGAACCATAAATTCTAGCCCGGTTTAAAAAGAACGTATGTGCCATTCGTTTCCCTATACACATAAGTGCCAGAAGAGCCAGAATTTACAGTTCCAAATTGCAAAATGCAGTCCATTTAGGGGTAGCAACAATGGGAATCAAGAAGACTTTCGGAACTCAACGCTCAGACTTGCCTAATGATGACTAATTCAACTAGGAGTATAGTTGGGATTGTGATACTTTTTTTCTTCGTGAAGATTTGGCACTCCACGCAAACGCATTCTTTTCTGCACCCCCGACGACGGGTCAGCCCTTTAACCATGGTAGAAAACCATCAACATTTCGTTGTCGACTCTCGGTTCAAATCTTTGGCAACGAGGCTTCGAAGCGATAGTGTTGGGCTTTTTTAGTGTCGGAGCCGAATCGAAGTTTAGCCACCTCAAGGCTGATTCGAAGAGGATTGAGTCTGAATTTGGTCGGGCTTTGAGCAGGGCGCGAGGGAATAAAAAGCGTTGACACATTCTTTGAAGACATGACACGCTGGGAATGTGACACCGTGCGTCCGCTGGTCGCCGCGTCGTGGCCACTCCACTAATTGACCGATCAAATCCTACGTATTAATGTTTGGACGAGCAAAAGATTTAGTGGCTGCGTCATTTCTCCGATGGATCGTATTCGACAGTGGTTCGATGCATCGTTTCGTTCAAAACAATAGAAATAACCTCAAACCAAAATTTTAGGATATTATGGAGATGTTTTTTTAAAATTTTTATGAACTTTTATAATCTCCGTAATGGACCATAAGACATATGGACTATAGTCCAAGACCGAGACGTGTACCGTAGTCGTGTGTATAAGACCAATAATAATCTTACTAGCTAATCATAGGTTGAGAGGGGTCAGGAATATTACCAATGGAGAAGTTGCACCCAAATTTTTTATTGCTCCACCTAAAAGTGCTTAAGGAGCTGATTTTGCAGTATTTTTCATAATTTTTTTTCTGATATGGGAAAAAGTATAAAAATTGATACAAAAGTGAGAAAATGCACCGCCTAGTGACGTCATCTGGTGGCATGTCCCATTTAAACGCATGTATTTTAGCAGATTAGATAATTTTGTCATATTTCCTCCAAATTGTTCAATTTATAAACCATGGGTATCTTCGTGTTCAGCTCACTTGGTAGCGTCCATTCAAACATGGAATTCATCAAATTTCAGACACTTGCAAATTCTCCATTGCTGTAATACAGCACATATTCTCTCAGCATGTAAAGAGGGTTCGGAAAGCAGACTTTTCCCAATATCGGGGAGTTGTTTTTACGTGGACAAGAAACATAGCGTTTCAGACGCATCTAATTTTGATGAATGAGCTCCTAAGGCAGTCCCTCCGCTTCTGTGGAAGTTCGCCGTTGGTCTTCCATTCATCAATTCCAATGCATCTTTGCCAGATCCAAGAAATGGATCTGATTCTTCATTTTCATCAGAAATCGTATGATTTCCCGTGCGAGCTTGCTACTCTCGTAATATCTTGTCGTGACCTCCAGTGGCACACTATTAATCAAGACGATAGAACAGCTGTATCCGTTCGATTTCAATGCAGTATGTCAGATAAATTCACTTTACGCGTGTCCGGTTCGTAAAAAATGCATTTCATGATCAAAGTATCGCTGAAATCGATGCAAAACGCGAGTGTACCTTTAGCGCAATGCGAGAAGTATTCATGCAGTCTTGTAGGCGCCAATATGGGCTTGACGTCGACCGCACTGTTTGGCGCAATGCGTGAAGTATTTCTAAAGTCTTGCAAGCGCTAATATACGTAGACTTCTTGTTAATTGGCGTCAGAACATTCTGTCGGATTTTTTTTTTTTTTTTTTTTTTTTTTTTTTTTTTTTTTTTTTTTTTTGGGTAGTCAAACAACTAGCAAAATTAGAGGTTAATAATGACCGTCAGTTCTTTGATTGGCCAGTGGTGCATTGCGGTTCATTGATTGTTTCTCCTTTTTTTCGTATGACTTGATTGTGTAACAAAAGTGTTTTGACGCTTATTTCTCCTTAATATTCTCCGAAAAACTAAAAAATGAATAAATGATTTAAAAAATGTTATCGTATGATATCCATCCCCCAAATTAGTTTTGGAACCCTACGTTCATCACTAGAATTGACTGTGCGGGATTTTTTCTAAGCTTTTATAATGCATTTCTTTCTTTTGTCATTATTGTTCAGTCGATCATCCTTATGCTCAAAAATTAAAATCCCGCGGATAATACCACTTTTACCAGATTTGCATCGTTAAAACAAATATTTACGTGACATAACTAGTTTTACTGAGGCATAATTAGACTTTGAGCAGGGGGTACATTTTTACTAGTTTTGACGGAAAACGATTTTTATCACTAATGCCGTACGCTGAAAGCCATATTAGGCAATTTATCAAATGGCCGGGCAAATAGTCAAATCTTATAGGTTTTTGGAGCTATCCAGGTTTCATGTCGATCTGTGAATTTTTTAACGCTTTAAATAAAAGAGAGAAAAATTGGCATAATAACTAATATCCTTAGATTTGATTGTTTTTTATACTGTCCTCCAAATTAATTACCTTCCAACTTTCAAATAATCTCTAATGAGAAAATTTTGAGATAACTGCTTACTGTAATAAATCTGCTAAATATCGAAAATTGGTCAAATATTTCACGCGTTTTTCTTATCTTTTTTACGGCATTTGGAAAAGTTTTCTTAAAAAATCAGAAAATTCCCAGAATTATCTTTTGCAGATCAAATATACTGTCTATTTTTCCTGGCACTAGGCAAAATGCTTGATTTGACTAGTAGCCTAACACATACATCCCTTTAATTTATCTGCCAATTTAATCCAGATTTGTTAAAAAAAATTCTTAAAATTCTCGCCAGATGTAATACAAAAATAGAGCTACTTTACATCTTATCTTACCGAAGAAATACAAAACCGCGCACCAAGCGGCAACGCCGCACATATAATCACCGTGATAAGTCGACCAGAAAATTTGGACCATCACTCTGCCAAGAGAAGCAGACGCTTAAATGAAGCTTAAAGTCAGAATAAAAGCGATTTCCTACTCTCTCTAAACGGAAAAAAACAATCGGGCAGTTTTCCAAGAACTCCCGGAGGGTATGCAACACGTGATACTTCGATGCACCCGTTTTGCGTGCGCTCCACCACGTGGCTTTGTCGTCGAGCATCCTTGACCGGAAACGACGGATATCCCATCTGAAGAGCATTGCATATACGTGATTTTCACTCGAAGGGATTCCGTTGCGGTCAATTGGGCCGGCGAGGTGACGATTCGTAAAAACAGCCTATATCACGTTCGAACCGCGTTGGACGTATGCGATTTTTATCGGAAGGGTTTCAATATCGCGGTTAATCGGGTGGGAAATCCGTCGCGGCAACGATTTCCGCTTCCGGTGGCTCAGATGAGGCGTCGATGGAAATTGGTCAAAGAGTGCGCGGTCAAGCGGGCGCGCTTTCCAACACTTTAGAGGGTCAAAGGGTGAAAGTGTATTATCCACGGTTGAGAGTGACGGCCATCGCTAAAGTCTATTGTAAGCTTGAAATTCCTTTGAGCGTAGTGGCTGATACTGACCGCTCCGGTAGTGTGATATTTCTCCTCGCTGGAGGTTTCTATGCTTTTTTGTAGGTATTTTTTAAACTTTTGCTGGAGCGAAAGAAAAGATGCTTCTAAATAATGACAAAAACCGCATCGGGAGAGCCTGTAACTTACTTCAAATGTACATAAAATTCTGTGTAAAATTTTTGCAATTTTTTGGCCGGCCATTTGCAAAAACATTTGCTACGAATGAGTCATCCTGATCTCACCGGTAGTGCAGTGGCTCAATTACCACCCCTGCTGCCTTTCCTTGTTGGGGGGGAGGGCAAAGCGTTGTGAGGGGCGCCTCATACGTGTGGGGGGCACAAAGATCCTAAGTTTAACGGCGTCAAATCTCACAACTCCACGTAAAGCCAAAAATGGCCCCCATTTTGTAATACAATTACTTAGTTAAAAACAACCAACTTTTCTATCTAAAACGTAGTTTCAAAAGCAAGAAAGAGGAAGTTTTGATCGAATAACGTGTTTTTTGTTTTCAATTGAAAAACTGCGACCTAATTATGACATCGGTCATTTTCCGTTAAGCTGGTGATGTCAAACTGGGTCGACTCGTCTGACTCAAAATATGTCTTCGCCATGGTATACTTTTTGAAGCGAGAAAATGTAAATGGGCGTATTTTCAACGCAGATTTATCTCTTTGGGGTGAAGTTGGCAAGCCTGGAATTTTTACAGAATATTCTGCTAATGGAGAAGAAAATTCAAGGAAGTTTTCTACGAATAACGTAGACCAATTTTTTTACGAAAACCTTGTTGTATGACAGGAAGTCTGCAACGTCACAAAGGGAAACACGTGGTTTCGCACTTTGGCCAAGAAAATTATTTGTCATACATATCGACGGCGTAAGTCCGCAATCCTAAATCTCGTTTGCGGTGTTTGAAAATCCCCGCCTCTATGTTATTTTTTTAAAGGAGAACAAATTGACATCATTCTTTGAAGTTTTTGCGGAATTTTCTTCGCACAGAGAAGAAAAATCACGGCAGTTTTGAAGAATTGCCGTTGAGTAGTTTTCCGGTTAAGAAATGAAGTATAACAGGAAGTCTGCGACGTCGCAAACCGAGTTATGTGATTCCAGACCTATACCGTCGATATGCGTTTCACGCTGACCGGCGACTGCAGTGTGTTTGGCGCAATGCGTGAAGTATTCCCGCTGTCTTATAGGCGCTCGACGCTCGTATGAATTTCGTGCCGTACAGCGACCGCACTGTGTTTTGCGCAATGCGTGAAGTATCTCCGCAGTCTTGAAGGCCCTAATATGCGCCCCGCGCCAACGGGCAGTCGCACTCGCACTATGCATTAGATTTGAGAGGAACCGTAGAAACAGAGGAGAGATATTAAGTTTGAAGAATGGCTGGGTAAAATTGATGAAATGATTCATGCTAAGTGCAGACAAAAATGTTCCTTCGAATAAAAAATCAATATATTATAACCTCTCACCTAAGCCCAGGAAAAAGCTCTTTTTATTTTCAATAATAGAAAAAACGACTTAATCGGCCTGAAACTTTAACAGAGAAACAACTTAAAACGGGACTAAGGCCGCAAATAATAAAAAGAAACACATAAAATAAAATAAGAAACCCGGGACGTTTCGCAGGAATCACACCCGCATTTTCAACTGGCAAAAACAAGAAAAATTAAAGAAAGTAGTGCGACAAAATTCATACGAGCGCCTACAAGACAGCGGAAATACTTCGCGCATTGCGCCAAACACAGTGCAGTCGCCGGTCGGCGTGAAGAAGCTCATAGTGTCTTTTCTTTTAATTTTTCTTGTTTTTGCCGATTGAAAATGCGGGTGTGATCCCTGCGAAACGTCCCGGGTTTCTTATTTTATTTTATTTTATGTGTTTCTTTTTATTACTTGCGGCCTTAGTCCCGTTTTAAGTTGTTTCTCTTTTTATTTTCAATCCTAACTAACACGAGTTTGGAAACTTCATCAGTGACGTTGTTTTTGCTCTGTCTGTTTCAGCTGCTTCAGCACGTTGTCGGGGGCGAACTCCCGTGCAGCAAGGAAGAAGCAGCAGCCTTAGCGGGGATTCAACTTCGCATCGAGGAGTCCTGGGGCCCCCCCGCCGTCCACATTCCCATATCCCCTGATGACCCCTCGGGTACCCTCAAACCCATCGCCGAAGACAAGGTAAGACAATTGCATCGCAAAAGAGCATCTGTAATTGGCCAGTAGCGCAAGTCACGGAATGATGTTTTGAAGCTTGATTCTTGTAGAGTCCCTTTATACTGAGAGTCAAGACAACACCCACTCATAGAGTCACAAACGGGATTAAAAATTTTACAAATTGAAAGTTTTTGTAATCTTTGATCAGCCCATTCTCAAATTCCTTTCTCCGTTCTTTCTCTCATTCCGTTGGTTCCTTGCCGAACCTATGATTAATTGGTCGATTCCAGATTATAATCTTTGCAATTGGTAAAAATGTAATCTTTATTCCCGTTTGTGACACTGTGGAGGCCTAAAATACGGGAACAAATCAGAAATGGATTCACATTGTCTTGACTCTCAGTATAAAGGGGCTCTAGATTCTTGTAGATTAACTAAAAATAATAAGATCTGTCTAAACAGCAACTTTCTAAGTTCAATACTAGCCGAGATATCGCCCTTATAAAGTAGTTTTTTTCTCCTTTTTTTTCGACCTAATTTTTGTTTCGATATTTTTATTACTTTTCTCAATTCAATCGTCCTTACTCTTTTCCTCTCTGTGTCGCATATTTAATCGCAAATCTGGCAATTTATATCCTTCACAAACGCGTCAAAACATCATAATAAACGACAAAAAACTTGCGAGATGACGGGTCAATCAAATTTGTCCTTAGGGGGCGCTAATAAATCAAACTTGCTTGCCGCGCGTATCGCTGCATTCACTTTTTTTATAATTTATGCTCAGGGGATCCAGCCCCCTCCCCTCGTTGGTTCGTGCCGATCTTTCGAATAAATTATTTGGACTGCATTATGCGATTAGGAACTACAATGGAGATGTTGCATGTGTGAGGAATTTGCGATTTGACTATTGATTCTTATGTAAAAGTTTGCGAGAAACACGATAGTGCCACTGGTTTCCTCTGAAATCATCTCCCAAGCTCAAAAAAAGCTCTCAAATTGAGGCCAAGATGGAGGGGATATCCCACTCTACCATGAGAGTCCACCTCTACAGCAAAACAAACTCTCCATGCAAAGATAGGGAGCAAATATATTGACAGGGCTGCCACTTTATTTGGGGACTCCAAAACTGAAAACACGGCAACCCTGCCAATGTATTTGCTCCCTATCTTTGCATGGAGAGTTTGTTTTAATGTAGAGGTGGACTCTCAGGATAGCGTGATGATATCCCCTCCATTTTGGCATCAACTTGAGAGCTTTTTTTGAGCTTGGGAGTTGATTTCAGAGAAAACCAGTGGCACCATCTTGTCTCTCGCGACGTTTTACATAAGAATAATCAACAGTCAAATCGCAGATCCTCACACATGCAACATCTCCATTCCTGTCTCAATTTAGAAACAATGTGCGGACCTTGTTTTCCGACGCACATAAGTGTTTTACAGATGAGCAAGAAATTTCAGTTCCGAATTGGATAATATAGTCAATTTTTAATATACTTGTGTTCAACACCGCGCCTGCTGGATACGACTGGGTCGTTTTTGGTGCGTTGTCGTGAGCAAAATTATGCCCGCCTGCCCCTTCAAATCTGTAAAATTAAAATACTTGCGCCGGAAAGACGGGGAAAAAAGACTTTCCGGTTTTGAAAAAGAAATCTCACGAAAATTCCCCGAACATCGAAAAAAATGAGAGTATCAAAGTTGTAGTCTTTCATGTCTGAACTCTTAATGGTAGTCATCATACCAAGCATCGTGGTATTTTTAAGATCAAGTGATAATTTGACCAAAGTTGCAGTAAGACTATCCTTTAATGGTAAAAACACTCCTATTCACTGAAAAAAACGTTCGGACATAAGTATACCGAAGTTGGTGTATCATATTATCCCAACTAGTTCGGTTCTTCAAACTGAATTTTTGGGTTGTCAAACCGGAACCGATTTTGGTTCGTGTAACCGAACTCGTGTGATAAAGTGAACTGACAAGCTAAGTTTGGTCATATGTACGGAACTTTCGGTTACACGAACCGAAGATTCAGTTTGACAAACCGAATGTTTGGGATGCTATGGAACACTGGACGTTCGGTTCACAAGGCTGAATTTTTGTTTTCAGTGCACTGATAGTTTTCAATCATGTATTAACAACTTGCGTACAACTTGAGTTTAGAATATATTTTTTGCGGCTTGAAGTCGAATTTAGAAGTTAGGTCTCTCGACTCGTAATCGACCGTAAACAGAGTCAAGAGACCCTCCACTGGCCTCTTGGCGACAGGTGGATGTGGAAGCTATTACTTTCGGGGATTCAACAATTCCTTATGGAAAATTATAAGGGAGCAGTAGTCATCATCCTAATTTCGGCTGTTGACCTACCTACATGATGGCTGATGAGCTTCGGGTGACGTCATGAGCCAAACAAGTTTCCCAAACTTCGGCTTGTTTGCAAAAAGGAACTGCCAACACGTTGTTGAACATCAACCATGTAGGTAAGTCAACAGTAGAATGCTGAAGTCCCGAAAGTAAGAGCTTCCACCATGGCCAAGATACTAGTGGATGGTCTCTTGTCTTTGACCGTAAATCAACGAGATTTGGGCCAAATTTTGTCACTTTCAGCGGCGGGATCGCTCGAGCTCACAGTTCTTTGAACCGACGCGCGTCTACCGAACTATTCGGTTTCTATAACCGATGTTTTTTGTTTGTTTGTTCTTTGTCTCTGTATATCCACATTGCAACTTAAATGTCCGGCGAGTGGAGACTGGAGCCCGAGTGAGGATCCGCCAATATGAGGATGAAAGCGCGTAATCGGTTCTGTCGGGAGCCGTGCGCTCGTGGTCCGACCTTGCTCTGATAACAACAGCAGCCGCGACCGACGCAGACCTCCTAAAGCCACGCTCTCACAAGCAGCGCGCGACGTCACCTTGTCCGCGCGACCAGAGATGGAAAGCGAAATTTCATGTTTTGAAATTTCATAAGGCTGGAATTAATTTCACAAAAGTTGAAATTTATTAATTTTTTCTAGAATTATTGATTAAACCTTTGGAGGTCTGAAAGCGTTTCAGATGGTCTTTCTGTTGATGCTGCGGTATTATGCTACTCTACTGAAGGTGCCAGACACAAAGAGGGGGCAAAAAGGGGAGTTTAGAGAGAAAAACCCCAACCTAACCTCTATACTGAACGAAAAAATTTACAACGCGCGAAAGTTTTAGGCTTGAGGTAAAAAATTTCAAAATTTAGAATCACTGTTTCCAGGCTTTTCTTAGCCTCTTGAATGTATCCCCAAAAGTTTCAATAAATTTCATAAAATTTCATGGAATTTTCCATCTCTGCGCGCGACACAATTGGCGCGTTTATATAGAGTCTCTGAAACTAAGTCCCTTTAAACTGAGAGTTGGGACATGAGCTATCTTTAATAGGCTGTAGAGTACCTATATAGCGAGAGTATAGATAGATGTGAAACTGCGAAAATCCATCGGGCCTTCACCGATGCCTCCGCGAATAAAGTAAGGGTCCAGGAATGCAGCCAATGAATTTCAATTATCCAGAGCGATTTACTAACACAATTGTCAGGAACCCTCGTTTATGAAGCATGTATTTGACTCAGTTTTTGCATACATTTACTCATTTTTGCGGAAGAACGCTCATTTATCTACATTCTTGGTCATTTTGGTTAGAATTTGAATCTGCAGACTGTCAGTGAAATTTTGTGTGTTAGAAATTGGTTATAGAGGAATGGCTGCACTTTTGGGGGCAGATTGTGAAGTCAGGAGTGTATTTTAGACTTTCCCGATGCGCTCATCGTAATTTTGGAGCTATTTTCTATGAAATATCCTCTCTTTTGGTCTAGCTGTGGTTTGCAACAGGTTCATTATGGTTGCAACCGGTCGCCGCGCCGGTCGCGCGGCGGTCAACTCCTCGTCGTCGGCTGCCTGTGGAACCGCGGCTTAACCGGCCGTGGACCATGGAACGCGAATGCTCTTCAACCGTCGTCGACCGCGAGCAAGCGCCACCGTGCACCGAGCTGTCCAGCCTCACAATGTTGCCAGATTGAGCTTTTATTTTGCCATCGTCGCTGAATCATTGTTTTGTAGAAAGTTTTAGATGTTTACTGAGGTATTTAGAGGTTTTTAGAGATGTTTAGAGGTGTTCATAGGTTTTTAAAGGTGTTTAGAGGTTTCTAGAGGTTTCTGCTTTCAACGACAGGGTTGTCACGGTCAGGGAATACCGAGAAATGTCAGGGAATTTTCAAAAGTTAGTTAAAATCTGGAAATGTCAGGGAAAATGACGAAAGTGTCAGGGAAAAATGGTTCGTCCACCTTTATGTGCTTCTTGAATGGGTCTGACAATTCGAACATCAGATTTTTTGTGGAAACTATTTCAAATTGCGTATTTTAAATCATCTGGCAAGTCTACAAGTGTCAGGGAATTTTACCAAAATGTCTTTGAAAAATCAGACAAATGTCAGGGAATTTCATTATGTGAATTCTGTGGCAACGCCGGCCATAATAAGTTACTAAGAATTATGTACGAATTTAGACTTGCAAATACTATTTTCAAATGCAAATGACGCGTAGAACGCAATGCACACATTCAAAACGCGAAAAAGCAACTCGGAAACCGAGAAACGCCCCATGCGGACAGTGCAACTTATTACTCTGTTATACACAACTTTGAGGCTTTGAAAGTGGTTTTGTTGTGAAAAGTTCTTCTTGAGGCACCTCTCTAAAAAAATGTGACGGAATAGACATCGAAATCCGCATTTGTAGTCAACAATTTCATATCCAACCTCCCTGATTGACTCTATCCAGCGTGCGTCATCACAAAAGCGATACACTNGGGGGGGGGGGGGGGAGGGTGGTGGTGTCATCATGCCGAAAATGTGCGTCACGTAGTTCATGAACACTTCCTAACCGTCGAAATGGATCCCTAGACAGGGTTAGAAATGAACCACAACAGCACATATCGATGGTGAGACTGCAGAAATGCGTATATCGGTTTGCGGCGTTGCAGACTTCCTGTCATACTTTATTTTTCATATGGAAAACCACCTAACATCATTTATTGAGCACTTCGGATATTTTTCTTCTCTATGTGAAGAATATTCTGTGAAAATTTCAAGCCACGATGTTGGTTCGGTTTCCTTTCAAAAAATAAAATAAGAGCGAAGATTTTCAAACACCGCAACCGATATACGCATTTTTGCAGTTTCACCATCGATATTGTACAATGTGCATGTACCTGTTCACGTTATTTCTACAGCGTGCGATCAAAATACTTTTCTTTTCGCGTTTAACCACCCCCCCCCGCAATCCCCATTCGATTTACGTGGCATCAATGTCCATAATTAAAAATTCCCGGGCGGCAGTTAGTCACAATACGGTTGCAGCGCGGTTGGAAGCAGCGTAAGCAGCTCTGGTCGAGGTTCAGAATAGATTTAGTGCCGTTCTGCGAAGAGCGGCCCACAGGGTTGTCATGTTCAATGTGTCTCTACGTAAAGCGGCGATTAATCGTCACGTATTTTTGGGAGAATCGGCAACCTCCGGATGCAACACATGTTGCGGCTTATGAAAAGCTCTGGAAACGACGCTCCGAAACTTCCGAATTCCACGGAACTGCCGTGAAGAGGGTAAGCGGATTTTTGCCATCGGATATGATCCGTTTTTAACCCTGGTCTAACCCCCCAAACCCCCTAAACCTCCCAAACCCCAAACCTCCAAACCCCCTTTTTTCAACGAAAACTCCCAGGCCGGGCCCTGGCTCGTATACGAATCATATTGATTTGCTCTAATTTTAAAACCGCACCTGAAATCAATTGGACGTATTTCTGTTAAACGGAACTAAGCGCCAAATGGAGATGTTGCATGTGTGAGGAATTTGCGATTTGACCATCTATTATTATGTAAAAATTCGCGAGAAACACGATAGTGCCACTTGTTTTCCCTGAAATCAACTCCCAAGCTCAAAAAAAGCACTCAAAGTTGAGGCAAAATATAGTATATAGTTGAGGCAAACCCTGCTAATGTATTTGCTGTATCTTTGCATGGAGAGTTTGTCTTGATGTAGACGTGGATTCTCAGGATAGCGTCGGATATCCCCTCCATTTTGCCTCAATTTTGAGAGCTTTTTATAAGTTTATGAGTTGATTTCAGGGAAAACCAGTGGGACTATCGTGTTTCTCGCGAACTTTTACTTAAGAATCACTAGTCAAATCGCAAATTCCTCACACATGCAACATCTCCATTGAGTTCCTTTTGAGGATTTTAGAATCCCGGATAGCGCGTTCTGTCAAATGGAACTAAGTGCCATGGAACTGCATTGCGAATATAGGACGGAACGAGCAGCGCGTTCCGCAAAACTCGCCAATCCAAGCCCCCCTCTCCCTTCCTCCTCCAATGGCGCTTAGTTCCGTTTGATTCTGCCATTATCCGCATCCCGAAAATTTCGGCAGCTTGATCCGAGATTCTCGGTCCAGGTTACCATTAAGCTATCATGATGAGGAAAAACGCCGTATGACGATCCATCAAGCGTTGCCGACAGTCCCTCGTCACGTCGGAAGTTTTCATAAAAATTTGTGAATATTTCTCTATCGATTTTTAGAGTATTTTGTTCGTAATTTGATCTAAGAAGTCTGAAAATGTAAGAAATATTTATAACTTCCTGAAAAAATAAGCATCTTCTGAGAGAAAACTAGGCATCTTGCAAATGCTCAGATGGTGTTTTTACATCGCACAGCAATAGAGCTCTGTAGCATGCCTTATCGGAATTTGTGATACAAGTTGGTACAATATCCTGCATAAAACTTTGGACTAAACGCGCAATACTAGTGAAAGTAACTTTTTCTGAAACGAAATCCCAAGCTCAGAAAATTATCTCTAAGTTAGGACCGCGATAGAGAGGACCCCTTCGGTTGTGGAGAAAGTCCACCATATCCATCTAACTTTCCAGGTACCAACAACATGGAGCAAATACATTATAGTATTTTGTCCGGAGACTGGCTCTCGACCCCTAGATGACGTTTAACTGGAAAAAGACGTGTGCCCTCCTGTAAAAAATAAAGGGATCCCCTTCATCCCGGTTTCAATTTTGAAGAAGGCGGCGAGTCCGAGAGTTTGCTATGTACAGAAAAAATCATTGGCTGTATTTTGTTTCTGGTGAAAAATTACTTAGAATGAAATATAAATCACAAATTCACGTGTTATGCAAGAGCTTTATTCAATTGCCTTCATTTTTGGGTAATGTGCAACGGACATATCTTGAGCACAAATGGTTGCATTTTGCATCACCATTCACGCTTATCCATCGCGTTTGGCATACCCAATTTGCATTTTAAAATTATTTGTGAAGTGTAAAAACCGTAAAAAAGATTCTTTCTTTAAATAGTGAAAAAAATAAATTCAGAAAAAAGTATTTTATTGCAAATTCACGTGGCATGCAAAAGCTCCGGTCAATTCCGGCAGCTGGGACCGAAAAGTCTATCAGCTCCAGCTGCGGACGGGTTTTTGAAAAGGAACCCCCCGTCTCTTTTTCTTTTCTCGGGATTAAGGAACTTTTCGGAAGACTCTCTTGAGTCTCCTCTTGTTGTGCCGTGCTATAAGCAAGAACGCCGTATGAGCATTCAAGAGTTGCCAACTTTCCCTCACTAAAATGTTTGGTTTTGAGGAAGGTTATGAATATTTTTCCTTGAAATTTTCAGAAAATTTAGGTGAAATTGCGAACACAATTACCTGAAAAATTGGAAGGAAAATAATCATAAGTTTACGAAGGAAAATCTTGTTTTATCAAAGGAAATTTAGCAGCTCCTGAAGGTTCATACGGCGTTTTTCCCTAGCAAGGTAATATTGTGCTAGGCATTACTTTAATCGCGGCCTGTCGCGATGCCTCTATAATTTCAAAATTTATATTTTCTGCGAAGTATGGCAACTTTGCCTCAGAGTGAATGTAAGTAAGTGAAAACAAATATACCGTATCGTTTCAATCGCTGAGAGAGCAACACACTCTCTTGGAATGCTTTGTTTCATCGGAATCGAGTATAAAACCTCAAGTAAACAGTATACAACCTATGATTTTACGATTGATTAAGCTATAAAATCGGTAAATATTGATTCCTATTGCCTCATAGTTTCAGTGACGTAGTCAAGCGTTTGTTTTGACGTGAGTGCGTCAAGACACACGTCACCGCCTAAATTACCACCATGTGACCGGCAAAATGTAGGTTTTCCCGCGCTAAACGGTCATTCTGCAGGAACGTGTTCTGTGAGTCAAAATGAGACTACTTTCCCTTTAAAAAATTTTTCCCAAGGACGTCCACAGTGGAACCTCTTTCTCCTCCCGCAATTTTTTACACGGTTTTTGTTTTTTCTGACTTTTGGTGAAAGTTAAAGAGCAGAACTAATGAAAAGTGGGCACCTGCCTCTATCTTTACCTCTAAATTCATCCATTGCCTCCGGAATACTGAAATCTCAAATTCTGGAGGGATGGAGGGTTCAGGGTTTTCGGACTTTACAGAGTAAAGAAATCCATCCCTCTCCTTATCGCCTTTATTTTTGAGCAGGACTACCTAAATTTAACTACCAACATCTGGAATTGGGCTCTCGTACTTGAATCAATATTTTTAGAATTTAAATGGTGACGACGAGCTGTTAATTTTGGATGTTTGGCTCAATTCCACGCATTGTTCTACAGCGAAATTGACGTTAGAAGTGGTTACAATTTTCTACATTCTCCATTCTAAAAAATGAATGTTTGTTTATATTTGTTTCGGTTATAATTTCAATTATTCTATCCTTAGTTCTTCTTTTGACAGAGATAAAACGAAACACTTCATTTAATTTCAATTAAGGGCCCAGCTCAAACGTCAAAAAAGGCGTTGTTACCTCTTTGCTCCATGTCCGGAAGACTAATGCGGTACACTAATGTGCAAGGGCCAAACGCATATGGGGAATATGGGCGTCTCCGATCAGTCTCCAGCAAGAATTAAATGACCCCAATTGTTTTGAGATTCGTTTTGAAGTTTACAGTTGCGGACTGGATTGCCAAAAATGGACTGTGCAATCAATTTAACAAACTTAAACGGAGCAGACCTGGTCAAGTTGAAAGATTTTGACAAGTTAACTCGTGCTTTATAATTATTTAACATCATATTTTTACAATGCATACGGCTTTAGGTTGCCTTAATGATAAAAGCCTTTCGGAGCGATTCAAAGTGGAATGATTTTGAAAAGCTGATTCGGAAATAAAGTCTGAGAGGAGGAATTTGTAAAACAACTTTAATTGCACGGAAAAAATGGTTTAGTGGTCATGCTATGAATGGTAGGTCAAATGGCGTCACCTATAAATGGACTACATTTTGCAATTAAGAGCTATAAATTTCGGTCCGGTTTAAAAACAACGTATGTGTCATTAGTTTTCCTGTGCACATGGATGTTTTTTCAGAGGGGTTAGAATTTATAGCTCCAAATTGCAAAATGCAGTCCAGATTGTCGATTTGTATCAGTTCGGTCCGGATTAGTGTCTAGTCCACTCAAAGCCTGGGCGATTACATTTTAGAACTTATGCCGAGATTACAATATTTCCTACCGTGTAGGTGACAGTGGCGATCAATTATCGATTTTTTCCCATTTGAAGCTATGGGATATGGTCGATTATTAAGGTGTTCACCTCAAGGTTAAGGTGGACACCCAGTCTATCGATTCATTTCCATAGGTTTAAATATAGCAGCTCAGTCGATAGATCTAAAAGCCCCTAATAAAAATTGGCAGGAGAATCTGTGTTCCAAAATACCATAGACCTACAGCCGGCTGTAAGATTTCCAATAGCTTTTATAGCCGGCAACACAATTTCTTATAGCCTTTTATAGCCGATGGCGATTAATCAACAGCCTGGCGATAAAGTATATGTTAAACCTTACTAATTACGGATGCTAGGACTTAGTGAGTTTTTGGACCACTGCTCTCTCTTTGGGCCGTAGTATCTTGATTTATTTTGCGAGGAAAGCTTCATACTTTTGATGGATGCCTGCCATTCCTAATATATTAGAGCGCCTTCAGTTTTGTATGATACTGTGCAATACCTCTGGTGTGAAATAGTTGCTTCAAGCGCCGCGGTACGCTGCGCTGTGGCGCGGCGGGCGGGCACTCGGGCAGCCAGCGCTGAACGCGCATTGGCGCCTACGAACCTAACAGGGATACTTCACGCATTACGCAATGCGTGAAGTATCCCTGTTAGGTTTGTAGGCGCCAGTGCGCCGCCGCTCCGCTTTGTGTTAGGCTATAATATTTAATCTCGCGGAGTCAGCGTTTTTCGACTCATGACTTTGAATGTTTGCACATTCTGTATGGATTTTTCTCATTTTAATTGATGAAAAAAAATATGTAGTAAAGGAAAATATAATGTGCGTTTTATAAATATTAAGGTGATTCCGTACAAACTTAAGGATTTACAAAGCACAAGAATTTCTACACAATTTCTTATAGCCTTTTATAGCCGATGGCGAAAAAGCAACAGCCAGGCGATAAAGTATAAAGTCCGGCGATAGGAACTATAGCCCGGCTGTATAATTTTTTATCGCTTCGTGTAGCCCGGCCGTATGGTGTTTTCCACTTTCTACAGCCAGCTATATGATTTTCTATAGCCTTCTTTAGCCGGCTATAAGAACTCCTATGGTATTTTGAAAGGCACACGGAAAAAAATTAAATGTTGATTTAGCATTTATATTGTTGAAAACATGTCCGACATGTTTCAAATGCTGAGTTTACATTTGGAGAAATGCTAACTTGTGATGAACTTGAACATCGCCCACTGTGAAACGAACAAATTAAAATGTTGTGTTAGCATTTTTGTATCGTAAAATCAGCATTTGAAACTTGACGGGCTTTTTTGAACAATTTAAATGCTAAATCAGCATTGCAATTTTTTTCCGTGCAGCTCCTATCGCCAATTATTACCAGGGGCAGGTTAAAGATTGGTATCTGTTTGCAGATTTTTTATCTCCACGAGAAACAAAAAAAAAAAAAAAACTCTCTATTCACGCACTCTAGCACTAGTTTCCTCTAAAATAAAAAACAAGCAGTTCCAACGCCAACGCGTTGAAGAGCGCTTCTTTAACACTGCGCATGCGAGGAACGTTTTCATACGGCCAAGCGAGAGTATTGCGGACGGACGATGTATAACAAATTGCCTACGTGAAGGTGGTCCGGCAGCAACATACCCGCCGCTAGTCTCTGGAAAACAATAGAAAATAGTAGTTGCGTACGTTGCCAGCGAGCGCGCTGCGAGCGCATCTGTTTCAATTACCTAGCATCGAGTCGGGCCTCTAACTTTCTATTCTCTCTGACATAACCTTAAACCTTCAACCCGTTGTTCAACCCAGAGCCGCAAACAGCTGACGCTTGACGATGCTGCGCCGAGAAAATTAACCAATCACAAAATAGCACAGTAATACGTCACTAAAATGAAGAGATCACGTGACTGTTCGTGATTTTTTCGAATCAATCTGAAACTACAACTTCGAATATGAGGCATTTAAGCATAACGAAGCCCCAAAATAGTTTAACCAGGTAATACGTCTGTGCGAGATTGTTATGCTTAAAAGCAAAACATTTCACGAAAACTTTTACGAATACCAGATGCAGAAAAAAATCAAATTTTCCCGGGTGTACCAGAATGGCGTCATTACCCATAAGGCAAAACGGTATGTAGTATAGTACATGTTACATCGGGGGAGTCGAACGGCTGGAAAGGGCGCATCTGGTACCCAGAAGCGCCCAAAAACTAGCAATCTAGTTTGAGTGGCATGGCGTCTAGCAACAGCGCCCGGCACCAAACGCGGCGCGTCGGGGCTTTCGCAGAAGCCCCGCGAGTGGATTTCATGAATGGCGGGATTTATTCGCGGAGCTTTGATCGTACTTCGCATTGTGTTCGGCCGCGGCCACTCGGCGCCCGTCGTGACCGGCCAAGGCTCACACGCGGCTCAGTCTCGCCCAAACCACACGCAACTTCTCGCACGCGGTTCTCGGTCCCGAAAACTCCGGAAATCCCGGAAAAAGTGCGGAAAAAAGTGCATGTTCCCTGTTCTCGCGAAACCCGCCGAAGCAAACGATACCTGACTCATGAGATTCCGGAACCGTATGATCCGGTATTCTGCCGCCGTAACTTCACTCAAAATGGAGATGTTGCATGAGTGAGGAATTTGCGATTTAACTATAGATTCTTAGGTAAAAGTTCGCGAGAAGTACGATGGCGCCACTGGTTTTCTCTGAAATCAACTCCCAAGCTCAAAAAAAGCGCTCAAGTTGAGGCCCAAATGGAGGGGATATCCCACGATATCCAGAGTCCACACCTCTACATCAAGACAAACTCTCCATGCAAAGATAGGGAGCAAATACATTAACAGGGTTACCGTGTTTTCAGTTATGGAGTCCTCAAATAAAGTGGCAGCCCTGTCAATGTATTTGCTCCCTATCTTTGCATAGAGAGTTTGTCTGGATGTAGACGTAGACTCTCAGGGTAGGGTGGGATATGCCCTCCATTTTGGCCTCAACTTGAGAGATTTTTTTGAGCCTGGGAGATGATTTCAGTGAAAACCAGTGGCACCATCGTGTTTCTCGCGAACTTTTACATAAAAACCAGTAGTCAAATCGCGAATTCTTAACACATGCAACATAGTTTCCTTTTTCCAGCCCTCACGGCTGTTTCGTCCGAAACAACTTCAATTTTTGCGCACTTACGGTTTTCTCACATGTCTCGCTTTCATACAAACAAGACGAATTGTGCTAGTTTAGCCATTTAAGTGATTATATTTTAATGAGATTAGACAGATTTTGAAAGAAACCCGATTTCGAAAATTGGAAAATAAGTTCGGCTCTCTTCGCTATCACGGCAGAAGTGCTTTCTGTCGTGAAATCCGGAGAGAGGAATGCATTTGTGATTTGCATTTGCTGAGAATGCTCAAGAGTGCCGGTCTCCGACCACGCGATGAGCCTGGGGTGAGCGATTTTTAGGTATAGAATCTTTGCATGTGTGTGTTTGTCACAGGCAATTAGTCAAATCAGGCATTTAATCAAATACCTAGGCAGATTGCCTTTTGACAGTTTACAAAATTTCTTGAAAATTGTTCAATAAATCGGGGGAAAATAACGCATCAAATCTACGAGCTCTCCTTGTTTCCCCCTTATTCAAATGTCTCCCACGCATTTAAACGTTAAAAATTTAAAAATTCTGTGTTTTCCGACACGCGGAAAAATTCAAGACGTTCGTGCAGGAGCTATAAATAGTTTGTAATACTATTGTAAGGTGTATACATTTGCATAGATGATTCTTTCTTAACCCATCATTAAAGTATGTTACCTATAATTAAAATTTGAATCAGAATTGCAATCATACATTTCAATCATGACTTAAACATATCAGTACGCAGAGTCAAAAGGCACCCAACTTCATTTTAGTCTGTTCGAGGTATCAGGAAAAAACCACGTTTCAGCCCCATTAATTGTTTCCAATATAAATCCCAATTTTTGAAACTCCCCATCTCACAATCACCGTGAGATGGGGCTACCAAATTATCCACAAACGCAGAACCTTTATTAAAGACTTGCAAAGCGCTACTAACTCGGTTTCTCCTATAATGTGGGTCAGGTACCTTTTGACTCTAATTAAGGTACAATTAAGGAACAATGAGGCTGTAACGGGAGTGAGCAAGCATCAATCTAAGTATCGCTGGTAATCGATGGAAAAAGTTATCCTAAAATATATATTTCACGTACAATTGTTGGCGAGTAACAGATCCATTCCTTTCTGAATCACATTTAACTTATTTTCTCTAAAATTTCGTTTTACAAAACCAGAATCAGAGGAGATAGGATGCGAAAATTAACCGTTCGATTTGACTGACTGAATGCAATATTTCGCGTCCATGTGCTCTCAGCTTTATTCTGAGGCCTATGAAATGGACTTTTTTGAATTACATAACTTCTTAATTGAAAACTTGGGAAGGGATGTAATTTCTTTCGATCTCTTTTTTCTTCCAGATTATGCAAAAAATTAATTATCAATGGCAGACATGGATTATTGCTCTGCTATAAATGGAAATATACATTCAAATATATGAATTGCAATATAAAACGCATTGAAACCATTCAATTTACAGTGCTGCAATTTCATTTCACCAAAGATTCCGGGGTTCCCGTGCTTAATTCCGATTTCCCAAAATTCCAAAAAGAAAATCTGATTTTTTCAAGAGTTCCGGGAAAAATTCCTTAATACACCCGGATATAGTCACGAAGATCGTCAAATCCGATCAAAAATTCATCAGCTTTAATGAAAATATCGGGGAAACTGAGGATTAAAACACCAAATTTTGAGAAAATCCGGAAAATAGCTGAAACTTTCGGGTATTTCGAAGATTCCGAGTTCCGAGGAATTGCGAGAGTTCCGAAATTTCGGAATCAATTCCTGGAAATGGCAGCACTGTCAATTTAAGAGGATGTAGTAAAAAACAAGGGGGGGGGACGGGAAACAAGGCTAAAATACACAATTTATAAAAACCGAGACGTTTTAACTCAAAACTGATCCATTTTCAGTCGGAAATACAATAAAAATTTTAAAAAAATAATGTTCAAATCATCAAATTTCATTGTTTTTTAAAATTTTTACTGTACAATGTACATCCAACTGAAAATGACTCAGTTTTTAATAATGGAGCACTAGACAAGGTACGAATTTCAGCATTCTGATTCATGTTTCTGAACCAAAATTTCACGTAAAACACGATGCGCACAACGAAAAATACCGAAATCAACTCCTTACGAAGATATTTCATGATTCCTGATGCGTAAATTCAAACCACCCGCTCATGAAAACTCAATACTCTACGTGATTCACATCGCGCGCTAAACGTTATCATGACAGTATCTGCGATTTAAAAATGTGGCAACCTCAATTTTGACGCTTTGGCTCAGCTATAGCAAGTTGCTCATAATTTGAACAACACATGGTGGGAAATGAACATTACTCAATTGAGAAGTTTGCTGAAACCGTTTTAGTGCGCGATTTGACTCACGTAGAGCTTTGAGTTTCTTGTGAGCGGACAGTTCAAATTCCTCGTACCCAATGTGAAATAAAAACGTTGATATCTTCGTTAGGAGTTAGTTTCAGTAATATCCATCGCGCTAATCGTGTTCTACGTGAAATTCTGGTTAAGAAACATGTATCAGATTGCTTAAATTCGTACCTTGTCTAGTGGACCATTGTGTATTTTAGCCTCGTTTCCCGTTTTCCCCCCTTGTTTTTCTACAATTACCATTGTCTCGGGCTGCTCTTAAACATTTGTATATTTAAGAGGATGTTCGTTTAAAATTTAGACTCTCTTTTATATGCCATCTCTTGATTCGTCACGAACTTTTCTGATATGACATGGCAACTTAATGAGCCCAAAATGAAAGACGCAGAAACATTAATTGGGATTGATCCCGCAAATAATTCCTCGCGACTCCAAAATTTTCCGAACTCGTTTGGCGCAGGCTCCCCCTAATTCGATGCGTTCGCTACCATTCGTTAATTAGTTGTTGATGATGCAAGTACATTTCCAGGAAACGCAAAATACGCACCCTCATTTAATGAAATAACGCCGCATTTAATGAAAACACTAAATCAAACGTTGCCAGAGAAACTGCAACTGCCACGACTGAATTTCGAGAACTTTGCTTCGCAGAGTTGATTGGACTACGTTTTGCAATTAGGAACTACTATTTCCGGCTCATTTTAGAAACATCACTGGAAAAAAATAACTTGGATCTAGAGTCCAGACTCCAAATAACATTGACAAGAAAAAATACTCTTGATTCAATCCTATTTTTTCTTGAATCGAAGAGCCGAGCCTCTTGATTTGGGAGGATTTCCTTTCGATTCAAGCAAAGATTGAATCAAGAGTATTTTTTCTTGTCTGTGGATTCTATATCCAGGCGATGTTTTCTCCAGTGATTGCATAAACCGGTAGTTTCACTGTGCACATAAGTGATTTTATGAATAAGCTAAAAATACTTGTTACTTGCTGCAAAATGCGCGGTCCCAATACGAGGATTTTCCAAACTGCACGACGGTCTCAGTCTTCGGAACCGAAAAGATCATTGGGGCTGTTTATAAAATACGTAATGCTAGTAATTTGAATTTTTTCATCCCTTCACGTACTCTCCCTTGTAACGCGCCTGTAGTTCAAGTGGCGTGGCGTGTCTTGCGATATATCCTTGACCTGCCATGTAAACCTATAGAGAAGGATCGAAAAACAAGGTGTTCGCAATGTTCACCTGTAATCGATTCTTTACCACAGCTTCAAATGGTGAAATATCGATAATCGATCATTCACGCTTCGCAACTGGTCTTATACCTTTCTTTCCTGACAAAATGTACAACCTCCCCATGGTTTCCCCTCTCTAAAAATTAGATGAATCTTTGACGAACCTCAACTTTTCCCATTCTATTATTTAATTTATGAGAAATCTAATACAAATACAAAAAGAAATGATAGAAGTAATAGGAAGTAAGGTGAGGATTTCAAATATGTTTTATTTCTAAAATTTAAAGAGGAAGGATAAGCAAGCAAAAGAAAATATTAAAAATATACTTAAACATTAAATCCAATTAAATTAAAATATTTCTTAGAAAAAGAAATCCTCTTTAACCTTTTTTTCCAAAAAAATCACTTAACGCTGTCCAACTCCCTCTACCCCCTCCATACCGTTGGCTCAACCACCTAGAGTGTTGCGTATTTTGAAAACGGCTGCCCATCATCGCCTCTTTTTACCGAAGTTTTTTCCCCGTGTATCATTCAATCTCTGTGTTTAGACTTTAATTGCCGGATAATCCAGTCGCTCGAATACATAAATAAATGCATAAATCTGACAATACGAGGCCAATCAGAACTGTTGCGCCGACATCGATGAGGAAAATCCGATTAGTTTGTCATCGCCTTATTACGAGTGTTGATATGTTGCGTGTGCTGCTGGGCCGAGGAAGAACGCCGTATGAGCATTTAGACGTCGCCAAATTTCCTTCGACAAATCACGAATTTTCGCTGATATTTGTAAATATTTTTCTTTCAATTTTTCAGAGAATTTTGTTCGTATTTGGATGCAAAATGTCTGAAAATTTCAAGAAAAAATATTCATAATTTTACTCGAAAAAGAAAATTTTATGAGAGAAAATTTGGCAACATTCGAGTGCCCATGCGGCGTTTTTCCTTAGCGCGGCAGTATGGCATTCGCGAGCCGCGTTCGACTAATCCGAAAGCGCGCGTGTAGCTTTTGACCAGTGCGAGTGTTGGAATGATCGTCGCGCCGAACACATGTGCAACCGCGAGACACACGAGGGAGGGTGTGTGTGTGCCGGTTTTCGAGTGTGCGTGTTTCTCCGGCATGAATTTCAGCAATGATTAAGGTAGGATTAATGAGTCACCTCTTAAAACTAGCCTGGTGCAGCGATTGACTCGCGTTCGGATGAAACCACTCATCTCTACTGCCGTGCTAAGGAAGAACGCCGTATGAACATTCGAGAGTTGCCAAATTTCCTCCGATAAAATGTGTATTTTTGAGGCAAGTTTTGAATTTTCCTTGAAATTTTCAGGAACTTTAGGTGAAATTGCGAACAAAATTATTCTAAAAATTGGGAGAAAAGTATTCATAAGTTCGCTAGAAAATTCGTGTTTTATCAAAGGAAATTTGGCAACGCCTGAAGGCTCATACGGCGTTTTTCCTCAGCACGGCAGTCTAGTGGAAGAATATGTGCAGATGTGCTGATTTTAAATGATCCTTTTCGGGAGTCGGAATGTGGCTATGCAGAAAGATCTTACGAAGGGCGAATTTCCAATTCACGGTGCCTTCCGGTGTGATTCGGTGATGCATAATAATGCTCGTGGACCAGCTGCACGTGTCGCAGGATTGTGTTTTGATGGTTGGATCCACACGGATAATTTACAATGTCAATAATCATTAGATTTCTGGTTTAAAGTGTATGTCATCGAATTCGTTGCGTCCCCTATCAAAAGAACGTAACTGAATTGCATAATTCCAAAATTTCCATATGTTTATTGTGTCTGTATACTGGAAAAAAACACATTGGATCTAGAGTCCAGACTCTTGAAAACATTGACAAGAAAAAGGACTCTTGGTTCAATCAGATTTAAACTTAAATCAAAAGGAAATCCGCTCAAATTAGAGGCTTGGTTTTTGATTTAAGCAAAAATCCGATTGAATCAAGAGTATTTTGTCTTGTCGATGTTTTTAAGAGTCTGGACTCTAGCTCCAATGTGTTTTTTCTTTTTTCCAGTGTACCACGTAACTATGTTGGATGCCTCTGACTGAAAATTTCGACGACGCGCCGAAACAGCGAAATTTTGGGCAAAAGTCGGTCCTTCTCCTCTAAAATTTGAATTATTTGGGTCAGTTTTGCAACGTCGAAATGGATTTACGTTCCTAAACGTGGGAAACGGTGGTATGATCCCCGGTTTATTCGTAACTAGTAATAGATTTCTCGGGACTCACATTCTGGGGGCGATTTTGATTTCCCGGGAAACACTCTCCAGGAGCCATGGGAACAAGTCATGCGCAGTTTTAATTTAATTTTCTCACCACAAAGGACGTTAGCTGTTCTTTGTCTGTGTATTTTTGTCAGAATTCTCATTATGTTAGAATTCCCAAATTTAACCTAAAACTTGGGAATTGTTGTTTTGGAACTTCAGAACGTCACATCTCCCTCAATGTTCGAGCTTTCAGGGTCTTTGCATTGAAATGTTCAGATTTTCTTCCTCGAAGCTTGATACGAATAACTCGATTTTGAATGAATGGAAGATACGAAATAGGCGGATCCGATGAAAGGGGGGGCATACATCCCTCCCCCGTTTGATCGAAATAATGGAAACGGAAAGAACGAAAGAAATAAGGAACTGAGGAAAGAAGAAGAGAGGACGCGTATATTTGGTAAATATTTATGACCAAATTGACTCAAACAGAGGCGTGGGTTGAAGTATCGATTATCGATTTTTCTCCATTTGAAGCTGTAGTAAAGAATCGATTGTCAATGTGTTCGTTGCGAACACCTTGATAATCGAGCATTTTCCATAGATTTAAATGGCAGATCAATCGATGTATCGCAAAGCACGCCACGCCACTGGACTCAAACTGCATGTTAGATGCATTTAAATTTCGATATCTGAAAGAAGCCTCCCGGTACTCCTTTACACCCTTCCCGTTCGAAGTGTCTGGATCCGTCCATGAGATAAGGTCCCTCTTCATAAATCCTACACATCCTCCACAAAAAAAAAGTTTCGGGCTTACCGTCCGCATTCCGGGCTCAGAGGCGAAAGTTCCGGGTTCTGAAGCCGTGGCTTCGATTACTCCGGGCGCCACGCCCGGAACATTCAGCCTCCGTAATTACGACTTCCACGGCCGCACTGAAAAAAAAACACATTGGATCTAGAGTCCATACTCTTAAAAACATCGGCAGTGAAAAATACTTTCGATTCAATCGGATTTTTGCTTAAATCAAGAACCAAGCCTCTTAATTTGAGCGGATTTCCTTTTGATTTAAGTAGAAATCTGATTGAATCAAGAGTATTTTTTCGTGTCAATGTTTTCAAAAGTCTGGACTCTAGATAGAATTTTTTTTTTTTTCTCTCTCTCTCTCTCCAGTGCGTAGCTTTTACCCCAGTGTATCACATTTTTATTTTCGTCCACCAAACTTTTTCCACTTGGCTCTAACCCTCGGACCCCGATTTGTTGCAGGAATCCTTCCTGTTGGAGGTGCCGACGTTCGGTCCGGACAGCTTCTCGCGGCCGATCTCGCTGCTGGTGGAGTACCCGGAGCGGGAGGAGGATGTCCTCAGCGGCTCGACGATCAAGGTGCCGACGCCGGCGGGGGCGGGGGCGGTGGGCGCCAAGCCGAGCGCCTCCCCGCAGATCCGCGCCCTCTCCAACAGCCTCTTCAAGACCTGCTACTCCGGCAGCAACAACCAGCAGCCCCTCCTCCCCTCCGCCCGCCTCGAGGACTGCCTCCCGCCCTGCTACCACGGCGCCAAGACCATGGCCAAGCTCATCAAGGTAGGCAACCACCATGGATTTTCCGTCGCCAGGGACCGACCCTAACAGTGGCGTGGCGTGCTATGCGATATATCCATTGATACCCCACTCAAACCTATGAAAAAAGATCGATTATCAGGGTGTTCGCAGCGAACACCTAAGTAATCGATTCTTCACCATAGTTTCAAATGGCGAGATATCGATAATCGATCTTTCACGCCACGCGACTGGACCCTAAATCGGCCAGTAGCGCTGCAAACCCACACTGAAAAAAAAATCTCGGTGTATTTACCAAGAAAATGGTAAAATTACCAAGAATTCAGGGTTCTATTTGATTCCAGTTTTTTCTTGGTAAAATTACCGTTTATGGAATTGGTAATTTTACCGAGAAATTTAGGTAAAATTATTGAACTCTCTCGGTAATTTTACTTGACCTTGGTAAAAACGCCAATATTTCTTATCGACTGTGGTAGAATTAACGAGATGAAATGGCAAAGTTACCGGGAATTGATTAGCAATAAAAGTGGTATTCTTGCCTGAAAAAAAAACGGTAAAAATACCGGTTTTTAGGTAAGTTTACTAGTCTGCCTTATGGTAAAATTACCGATAATTGGTGAAAAAAGTGAGATGGAAAAGGGACCAACGGACCTTGGTAAAAACGCCGAGAATTTTTTTTCAGTGCGAATCGTGTTTTGGTGCTTGATTCTTGTAGATTACACTGGAAACAAAAAAAAAAACCACATTGGATTTAGAGTCCAGACTCTCGAAAACATTGACAAGAAAAAATAATCATGATTCAATTGGATTTTTGCTTAAATCAAAAGGAAATCCGCTCAAATTAAGAGGCTCGGTTCTTGATTTAAGCTAGATTCTGATTGAATCAAGAGTACTTTTTCTTGTCGATGTTTTTAAGAGTCTGGACCGTAGATCCAATGTGTTTTTTTCCAATGTAGTTAAAAATAAGAGGATCNTTAAAAAACCACATTGGATCTAGAGTCCAGACTCTCGAAAACATTGACAAGAAAAAATAATCATGATTCAATTGGATTTTTGCTTAAATCAAAAGGAAATCCGCTCAAATTAAGAGGCTCGGTTCTTGATTTAAGCTAGATTCTGATTGAATCAAGAGTACTTTTTCTTGTCGATGTTTTTAAGAGTCTGGACCGTAGATCCAATGTGTTTTTTTCCAATGTAGTTAAAAATAAGAGGATCGGTCCAAACAGCAACTTTCTACGTTGAACATTAACCAAGATCTATCCATATAGATCAGTCATTTCGCAGATTTCCCCACTCGGAGTCGCCCTTGTCTATTGGAGCAGTGGTGTGGCGTGAATTGCGATATATCGATTGTTATGCCATTTAAACATATGGTAAAGAATCAATTATTAAGGTGTTCGCTGCGAACACCCTATCTATCGATCCTTTTCCATAGGTTTAAATGGCAGATCATTCGATACATCGCAAAGACGCCACGCCACTGCATTGGAGCGTGACGTCCCGTCGGTATTACTGCCGCGAAAACCAGAAAGCTGGGAAACGATGCTTTTCTTATGGGAGCACTGTCGCGCTTCCTTTTTTCAATGTGACTTTCCAATGGTATTTTTCACTATCACTAAAAAAGCATGAACTATGAAATTTCGCCAGTGTTCATGTGAAAGAGCAATTATACTTATCGGTAAAAAATTGAAAATATTTAGAATAAATAATGGCGTCCTTGTGTAGAACAGTACACGTAGAGGGAATTTTACATCGTCTGATGTCCAATGCTGCTCTAAAAAGTGCGACAACACTCGAGCGGTAAACTTACTGGACCGCTACTTTGTTCAAAACGCCTTGATGCATCTATTCGTACTCCGGGAATGTCTGTATTGCATAGCCTGTAAATTGAAGGCGTTTTGACTTTCCTATCCCTTGCAATGCGCTATCCGTTTCACGGAATTCCGTATCCGGTGGGATAGCTCACGATCTTGCTGATTGATCATACTGCTTATGGTCAATAATGTGTAGACATAGTCGTCGACAAAATTTTTTATTGGCTTGTTGGTCTTTGACATTTCGACAAAATGGGTCCGTTTTCCCAATCACAAAATCGCGTTTTCATTATTTTGCTTATAAATTATAAAGAAATAATAAGATCTTTCCTGGCGCCTATTTTCTATGGCAGATATTAACGGAGCGTTTGCATCTCAAAAAACACGCGTGTGACGTCATCCATCGCAGTTAAGCACACCATGATTTCCTCCCCCTTTAAATCATCAATTGATACACATATTTGTATTGGAAGCTCCATTTCAAACTCGTATGAAATGGAGGAAGGAAATATGGTATGCACCACTGGTAATAGTGATGTCAGCGAGGTTGACAGCACTGTAAGTACTCCATTTAAATTTATTAAATATATCGATTGTTTGTGAGGCTGGCTGGTCTCACCTATAAAATTGATTGTTCATCATTTGAAATGGAAAAAAGTGTTACCTTTTTGCAAGAACCACCACTGATCACCGCGGCGGATGACGTCATAGGTCATGTTTGTAACGACCAAAATTTTCTTCGTCATTATATACCGGGGAACTTGGTGTTTGTGTAGATCTTACTTCATAGTTTGTTGATCTATAATCTATAGTAATCAAAACGCCTTTCTTACCAACTCAACCGATCCGTGAAATAAAAAGGAACCAAACTGTTTCTTTTCATTTTTCAATTTTTTGATCAGAAATAAGTTCGGAAAAGTTTGTGCCTACCATATTTTTGTGCTCGGAGTTTCGAGTAACGTGAGCCCTATCCGACGCCCAATCGAGGTCATCTCAAAACAAGAAAGGTCAGGAACGCTTTTATTCTTCTTCGGCTCTGGTTCCTCTGAAATTATTATTGACACAGTGAACCGCTGACCTTTCAACCTGCCTGGTTCCTCGCATAAACGAGAATTTGAAATCCTGATTTACTGTGAAAGAAACACATAGCGCTAGTATAAGCTTTACGAAGATATGCTGTTTTCTCTCAACGTAACTGATCGCAAAATCGCATTTCAAAGTCGAAGGTGACTTAGATCCACGCGGATTGTGAGCAACTACTTCGCCCGAAGATCTGTTTTCAATGGCGCGACCCAGGCATTGTGAGACCTGTCCCATTGTCACCCTCTTGGAATCTCTTTGCGTTTCTCCGACTCGCGGGCAAAAGCCACCACTTGTTGAATACAATCAGATGCGGTCGGACACTTGTTGCGAAAGGTCAGGCAATCAGACAGGGAATCAGTAGCACGGGTCTCGAAGAAGAAGCTTTTCTGAGAAAATAGTTCTGTCATATTTATACGTGTTATTTTTAACCTTGTTTCGCTTGTATTTCTTACTTTGCACTGGAAAAAAAAACACATTGGATCTAGAGTCCAGACTCTTGAAAACATTGACAAGAAAAAATACTCTTGATTCAATCAGATTTAAGCTTAAATCAAAAGGAAATCCGCTCAAATTAAGAGGCTTGGTTCTTGATTTAAGCTTAAATCTGATTGAATCAAGAGTATTTTTTCTTGTCGATGTTTTTAAGAGTCTGGGCTCTAGATCCAATGTGTTGCTTTTTCTGAAGCCGTCGTTTCCCGGGCGGAGGAACGTAGCTCCATTCCAAGGTTGCAAAATTTACTGAAACGATTCAATTTTTTACGAGAATGTCACCGTGAAATATATTCCTAAAATTTTCCTGATTTTTGCATGAATTCAGGGGAGAAATCAGTGAAATTTCCAGTTAGAAATATCCAAGATTCACCCGGTAGACCTGTAATATGCAATGGGAAATTTGGCATCGTTGAAATGCAGTTGCGTTCTTTTGTGAGGGGAACGACGGAAAATCACAATCTGAAGATTTGAGGGTAACCGTTTGAAAGTTCGGGAAGCGGCGATGAACGGTCCGAGTTGAATTAAAAAGGCCCAAGTCACATCGTGTTCGTGGCGATTCTTGCACGTTAGCAACTTTGTTTTTTTCTCCACTTGAATACATGTTAAACAATCTACTCTAGATGCGACAACCTGTCTCGATATCGAGACAGGCTTAGAAAATAATTAAAATTTAGGCACTCAGGAAGCTTAAATATGTTCTACTATATGCCAACTTTTACGAAAAAATTAAAGTATTATGCTTCTCACCTTTTTACTGAAATAAAATCAAAGCAAAAATGAAATTAGACAACGTCGTAATTAAACAACCCGAGATGCGTTTCAGCTGAGTCTGGTATGAGCCATTCATTAACCTTTTCCATAACTGCAACAATAACCGTCATTTTTTAATCAGTCGTAATTTTGATAATTAACTCCAACAACTTAAAATTATCTGGGTCAAGTGCCATCTACTGCAAATCCCTCTTATATTTGACCATAGGTTTTGATTCTATTTCCTTTCGTCTTTAGCAAAGCCAGACTGTACTCCCAACCACGAACGACCTCCTACTAGACAAAGATCGATCAAATTCAAACGCAATAACGTAAATGCACTTACTATAAAACCGCCATTCTTGTCTCAAAGGCTTCCGGACCCGCCCCTCCTTTCCTCTCGAACCACCCCATCGCACTCCCCCTACCCCCCTTCTATTTATCTTTGCACTCCGTTCGCACTTTTGACAGCAAGTTTCTGAGTCGGACAAACATTGATGTAGCCAAATTGTATCGAAAAATGTTTACTTGTTGTTCAAGAGTGGTTCTTTGCAAGTCTCGAATTTTTATGCAAAGTTCAGCGAAGTACACGATTCGGCTGAAAGTTCTGTCCGAAGAAGCTCACTCCCTTGGAGAGCGAGTCCACCTCAATTAAAATCTGCGAATATAGAACAAGGTGGAGAAATGGTGCTGGGTCCACACCATTTCGCGGGGAAATCAAAGCCAAGGAGTTCCAAAAATTAAAATTAGAGTCAAAATTGGAACTCCTATTTGGAGTAATTTTTGGAACTCCTTGGCTTTGATTTCCCCGCGAAATTGTGTGGACCCAGCACCATTTCTCCACCTTGTTACATACAGTTTCGGGTCACTTCTTAGTGTTGTTTTTCTTCATTAGCGAATATAGATAGGGCTGCATATCGTCAGATCCAGATAATAGGACGTAATTATATTCCAAAGTTACAAAATATCCACTCGCAGATTGTTTTCTCATCAGGTAACTTTTGGACGTTTTTAATGGGAAATGTATCCTGACATCCCTTTGATCATCATGAAACTTTGGACACCGCGAAGTCGTATTTTTGTGCAAATTCCATTCGTCGAATTAGTATCATATTCCTCATAAGGAGGCTGATTCCGTTATACGGCGTTGTTCCTCCCTCACAGCCTCAATTTGACAGGTTTTTGTAATTTTGAAAGATGATTAACTAAACCAACAGCTTCTTTCAGTTTTACAGTTTTACGGAATATTTCATAAAGGACTATTTTAATAAATAAAAAAAATAATAAAAAAGCAGGATTATTCGCTGGGATCTAAAATCCTCTACTGATCCTCTCTCTTGCTCATTGCGGTGTTTTTTTGTTATTTTTTTAAAACGCGGCATCACTGTGAGCGATCCTGGCGGTCGGGTCCAAAGCAGCGTAAACTTTGCCTGAATGCACTTACGGGGTGCCTTTTGATGATGATGCCCGGCCTGTGCCTGCCTCGCCTTTGTATAGGCAACCCTCGACACAGCGATCTGTTGCCAGCTTGGTTTTGTATTTTCCTAGAAACGGACCCCAGGTTGAATCCAATAAATTAGCCGTCTGCATACCAGGCTGAAAAATAGAAAGTGAGCCTGATTCATTGCAATTTTTCCGGATTTTTGAGGGATATTTAATTTTCCCTTTTTATTTGCTTGTTTTTTAAAAAGTTCAGACGTGACCATTAGAAAGCTTCACGCAATTAATATATTTTAATTTTCTGATTTATACAGACTTGTGCTCTCTTTGATGGAGATTTAATATTTCCCCCACCTGTTTTATCCGTTAAGTGAACACATCTGTTAATCTTAGGCTTTTTGGAGGAAGATTTGAGATAGTCCAACGATCAATAGATGATTTCTAGATTTCAGGACTCTACTTGAGAATTTCCAAGCATCACCACATTTTGCAATTCAGAACTACAATTTATGTTTGGGTTTAGAGACAACGTATGTGCCATCAGTTGCCCTATGCGCATAAGTTTTTTACCGATACGCGAAAAACCGTTTCTCAGAATTGCAAAATGATATCCATTGATATATCCATTGATCCAATGATATGCAAATTTTAATGTTTATTTTGTCACGAGTTCAATATCAAGGGAAGTTCCTGAAAGGGAATTTCACAAAAAAACCAATGAAACCACCCTTAAACTCTTCTGTTTCATATTTTCGAAAATATAAGCTTTAAAAGTTTCCAGATTTTGTTCGAATTTTCCTATCGACCCGGTCCAGTGTGCGGCACTTCAGCCAGGCACATCTTGTCATATTTTAAAATCTTACCTCCGCACGGTCTGGCAACATGGCGCGTGGCTTTTGCATATGCGTGCGCGCGGCCTTTTCGCGGGCTCTCGCGTGCCTTTATAAAAGTGCCCTGCATCCAGGGAAAACTCGCAGTATTTCCCATCTTGACCGCGACAGATTAGCACTTCCTGCGGGCCACGTGTAAGTCCTCCATTTTTCACCCTCCACCCCCCCCCCCCCTCGCGGCCGCAGTTTTAATGAATTTCCGACCGCCGTTCGTGGAAAAAACCCGTCTTGTTCCTCCTCTGGGGTGTGAATTTCAATTAGTCCGCGAATGAAATTTCAATGAAAGAAAGGACGGAAGGGTAATAGCTTTTGCATACGATTGAAGTCTCCTCGTGGGTTAATATGTTTAGCCGGAATAAAATTGAAGTGAACTTGTTGGTGGGTTTAATGTAAGGTTTAAAGTCGGTTCTCAGATTCGATCGAAGGTGTAAGTGTTAGTGGTATGTTTAGTGGAGAGCGTGGTCACGTGATTGGTAATGTAGTTTGTATACTCTTATATTATTTTGTTAATCGAAACATTGCAGTCAATGTAATTTCTCTCGAAAAACGAGTTAAAGAATATTTTTTCGTTGGCCAATGAGTGACTGTCACATTTTTTCATTCATCTTAAAGTGTCACTCAATTTTTCGTTTCATTTTTTAATAAATTACAGCCATGAGCTTTATTTAAAAAAAAAATTAAAATAGAATTTTTTTTCAACAAAATTAAACACGAGTTGAAAGGTATTTTTTCAATGACCAATGAATGACAACCACATTTTTTCATTCATCTTATAGTGTCACTCAATGTTTTGCTTCATTTTTCAATAAATTTCAGTCGTGACTTTAATTTTAATTTAACTACAATAGATTTTCTCTTTTAACAAAATTGAGTAAATTTAATTTTTCGGGGTAATCTCTTAAATTGTGCAATTCAAGCCACTTTTTCCATTTTTTAAAAAAATCATGGTACATATTTATTATTTTTTTAAAAACTCAAATCAATTTCTTCCATTTCTCTAAAAATGTCAGTAAATTTGTCCTCCACCCAAAGTTTTTCTTTGTTCTGTTTTTGTTTTGTTTTTATTTGTGTATAATTTCATTTTCTTATTTTCCCTGAAACCATGAGTTTTTCAATGGGTACTTTCATTTGCCTCGAAATCAAAATCAATTTTAAAAAGTTTACTGCATGTCTATCTCCTATAAACCGGCAGTCAAATTTTAATTTCTCCGCACACGATCCGACCCCAGCAGTAAAAGAGACGTAAAAAATTAAAAAAGCTCAGACTAAATGTGCACTATAATTCGCAGAAGCAGCCAAACCGCGAAACGAGTGCCCTCAATTGTAAGATATTTAGCACAAACCACTCGCGTACAACTACCCGTACACAACTGTGATATCTGCTTACTCTCTTCACTTGAGATGCCAACGAAAAATCTCCGATAATTTTACACTTATAAATTCAATCGTTGTAAAAAATGTGTTTATGCCTATTTTAATACATGGAGAGTAATTAAATGTTAAACGGCAGAAATCACACTTATGGAAGATTGAAACAATTAAGTAATGTAATGTGAGACACATATGTACACATTTTATTGAAGGAAATTTGGCAATTCTCGAATATTTATACGGCGTTCTTCTTTAGCATGGTAGAATACGGCCCTTAGTTCTTTCATTAATGATCCGACATCGTGTCCGCTCAGTCAGTACGTGGACTAGACGTAATAAATACCGTTGAAAGAAAAAAAAATCACGATTAGAAAAAGCATAGAAACGAGGAGAGGCCCTCGTTGAAAAGCCTGAAAGCTACTGATTAGGAAAAGTTCACTCTCGTCTGGGTGTCTAATAGACACGTTTTCGGACTGTCCGGGGGCATTGGCTGAAGCGAACATGCTGATAAAGAACTCGTGGTCCTCAACTTGAGCTTGGACTCCGGGTGTGGTTAATAGCAGTGGCGTGGCGTGCTATGTGATACATCGATTGATCGGCCATTTAAACCTATGGGAAAGGATCGATAAATAGGGTGTTCGCAGCGAACACCTTACTAATCGATTCCTTACCATAGGTTTAAATGGCCGATCAATCGATACATCTCAATTCAAGCCACGCCATTGGATAGTTCCTCCTCACAGGTGGAATGTTGTATATTTAGTCGACTCTTTTGGTATATATCATATGCGGCCAAATGAGCATTTTATGCCTCGGTTTCTGACTGGACAAAGAAAATGGCTCGTGCAGACCCTGGAAAATACTTTTGAGTATTTCCTTGGTAGCATTGACTGTTAAATTTAGGCACAGAGAAACGTAAAAAATATTTTAAAATGTACGAGTCGGGGAACTCTCACTGGAAAAAAAGTCGCTTGGATCTAGAGTCCAGACTCTTGAAAACAATGACAAGAAAAAATACTCTTGATTCCATTGGAATTTTGCTCAAATCGAGAACCAATCCTCTTCATTTAAGCGGATTTCTTTTTGATCTAAGCAAAAATCCGATGGAATCAAGAGTACTTTTTCTTGTCATTGTTTTCAAGAGTCTGAACTCTAGATCCACGCGACTTTTTCCAGTGTTTTTGTTCCGTTTTAAGTAAAATTTACTTAAAATTTACGTTTAAAAACCCGTTTAAAATTTGACATAAAAGTGTGTTAAATTTCATTAAGTACATATTGACAAAATACGCATGACCAAAAAATGTAAACATTTTCTTGACATTTTTCAAAATACGGTATAAAAAATTTGTAAAGGTATGAAATGGTATTTTTACATGAAGAACAAAACAAAATGGGTTTCCTGACTCAGATATTTTAACAGCTTCTTTTTTAAAAGTGTTCCGTTTTAGAATTAACGAGTTCTTTAAATGTTTTTTTTTACGGCAACGTTTCCAGGGTTGGCTCCTCGGGCCGTTCTTTTTATACTTGAGGATACTTAAATTCTAAAGAATAAACAACATATATGACTGTCCTCCAAGAAAAATTCTTTGGACCACTAAAACTCAAAGTTAAGATAAGATATTAGAGAAAAGAGAAGAATTTCACGCTCAGCATTTTGGGACAAAAAATGTTTGAGAATGAAATGCTTGGAATGTTGTCTGAACGGCATCATATTCCTAAACGGATTTGGATCGCTTTTCTTTTGGAAGTCCTTAGCTTACGTCAGAAAACGGGAGAAGGTTGTAAAATAATGTATTTGTTTTCGGGAAATATACCAAAAGAGTATTGCTTATTTAGGAAAAAAATGTAACGTTATTTTTTTGATACAAGGCAACCCAGTAGACTAGTTAAAAATTGTGAGATGGAAAATGAAACTGCAAGCATATTGCTTTGTTTGCTGAAGCAGGCATTACATAAGTAAAGATTTAATTAAAAAGCTCTGTTGTCATTTATCTACCTTTTTTTTCATTGAGGTCTGAATTCTCGACTGCGGAAAGAGAAATTGAGTTAGGATCCACCGGCGAGATTTTTTTAAAATTATAGCATTGGCAAACCAGTGAAAAGTTTCTTTTAAAATTTTATAGCATCATGCCTCTCTGTACCTATCTATCTATTTACCCATACTGAATCAATATTGTTTCATTTTGTTCGGAAGTCCCTTCGTAGATGAGGGAAAGATAAGCGACATGAAATGTTGCTGCGCTGATTCTGGCTGAATGCGGCTTTCAATTAATCAGTGTATAATTGTAAATTGTAAATTTCAATGTACAATTGTAGTATAACTGTTAATTCAGACTCATCAAATGTCTGGGCCGATATTAACAAATGTTCGTATGTTTCGACAAAGAGCTGTCAAATTGTCATTAATCTGATCTGAATCATTACACAACGTGCTATCCTCATATTTTCTTTTTCGAAATGTTCATCACATAATTATTTACAACCATCAAAATTGTGAAAACTTTGTTTTTTTAACGAATGCTGCGGCTTTTGAGATAAATGTTCATTTTACGGCCGGAAATGATTTCAGTGACCCTAGAATGATGCATTTCTTTACACATGATTCCTATCTATAAAACAAATAATTATTTTGTGCACAAGGGAGGATTTAAAGGTGTCTGAAATTGTGTGAATTTCGTGGTTAAGAAGAAACTATTAATCGAACTGAGCATGGAAATGTCTTTGGTTTTTAAAATGAAGAATTATTGGAGGAAATATGTCCAAATTATACCTAATCTGCTAAAATACAAGTGTTTAAATAGGAAATGCCGCCTGATGACGTCACAAAGCGGCATGTATTATCTCTTTCATATCGATTTCTCTACAATTTCCCAGTTGAGAAAAAAAATATGAAAAATACTGCAAACGCAACTCATTAAGCACTCTCGGGTACAAAAATACAATTTTTATGTGCAAATTCTCCATTAGCATATGAATTAGAATTTCAATCCAAGTGAGATGTGACTCAGGGATTTCATAAAATACCTGATTTTACTGTAAGCTGCAACGCGTCCAATTTTCAATTGAGCAAAAATTAAATTTCGATAATTCTGATATTTAAAGTTCGGTTCGGCAAGGTAGAGCAAGCGGGCGGCATAGTATCTACAAATTGGCTCGCATCAGAGGCCTCTACAAAATTGCCACCGTTCTCCGGGAAACGTTTGGTCAAAATTGAGTTGAAATCCACCCTCAACCCTCTCCTGCTCGGATTGGCATTTACGTCGAGACAAAAGGTATTCAAACGTCAGAAGCCATCTAGCTTTGTCGGCGGCCGGCCGCTGCACTTTTGCTGCGCCGCACAGTGGATCGATTCAATTAGAGAGGTCGGACATGAAATTTTTGACTAAAACTGCTAATTTTGATGTTTATTTCTTCAAATTTTAAATTTTGACGGGTGATTCCTGAAGAAAATTTTACGAGACAATCAATGGGACCAAGTTTAAGGCCTCAAAATGTTGTGAAAACGGAGTTATGAACTTTTAAAGTTTCCAAATTTTGTCCGACCTCTCGCATTTACTCGATCCACCGTGCGTCGCCCAGTGAAACGAGCTTTTAAAACTAGGGAAAGAAAAGAAGAGATATATGTCGAGTCCACTCGATTGCATCAATCATCAGTTAGCCCATTAGTTACCACGTAAATCTATGTTGAATGGTGCTGTTCTCTGATGAAAAAAAATGCAAATTTTGAGGTTTATCTACTCCTAATAATAATGAATCTCAAAGGGGATCCGTCGAAGAACATTTTACGAAATAAAAAGTAGAACTACTCTCAAACGTCTACTTTTTGTATTAATGAAGATGTAGGCTTTTGCATCATGCCCAGCAGTGGCGATATTGCAAGTTGGCAACACTGATTTTCCTTCATTTAAATCAGTTAAAAATATCGATTTTACGTGAGGTAATGCGTCAACAAAAATCGATTGTATCGATTATAAAACAATGTTGCACGTCTTTTGCTTGTTTCATTGTGCTTTAAGATGGGTCCTTAAAAATTTTGCAGTCCGTACAACAAAGGTATGCGTGTAACTTTTCTATCATTTCTCCCTGTGCAATACATGTATTCAAGTAATTTACTCTACAACTTTAAATTCTGTTTCAGGAGCAAAAGAGGAAGTTATTTCACACGTCCGTCTACGAATCTGAGCTTCAACTTAAAAAGCTCTACATTCAAACCTGCAAGCGGCTCCCTGCGTTCGGCTGTAAAATCTATCAAGTGAAAGAACTTTTGAGAGGAAAGACAAAGAAAAAAGTTAGTATCTCATAAATACTGGAATCAGCTCGTAGCAACTAAAATTGAATTGGAATTTACAATTTTGAAACTAATGTCTTCTTGGAAACGAGTAACATTTGTAACTAATTTAATGTAATTTTTGTGTAACTAATTGTAATTTGTTTGTTTGAGCCTAATTCGTAACTTTGTAGAATTCTGGGTACCTAATAGAATTCGTAAACTTTTTAATAATTTTGTCTTAAATGTATGACCTAGGGATTTGATTTGAGCTTTACATTTAAATTTTTGTGGTCATATTCTTACTTTTTTCATGTCACAATGTTTGTAGCATTATTTTGTCTACGTAGTCATAAGTACACCTCTTTATTCAGAATTTTGATAGACTAAGGGTGCCCCTTTCCGCAAAAATGTCACAAATCTATTACATACACGTAGTTTAACTTCATCAAAAATTTTCGCTCTGGAACTTTCCGCTGAAGATATGTTTTTTTTTTTTTTTTTTGTATTTCAGACAGCCAGACTTCTGGGGCTTGGACCCGAACGCATCGTCCTACTAGATAATAAAACTAAAATACTAGTCAAATCTCAAAACACAGCTGATCTCTTACAGGTAATTGTCCCTATATGTTATCCGCCAACTCTGTAATGTTAAGGAAAAAAGTTAGAAACGCGGAGATCGGCAGATCTCTCCGCCAAGCCGAAACTGTAAAAACGTGTGCAACACAACTGAAAAAAAGCCTGGAATGAGATTTATATAAAACGCCTTCAAACTCCTGTGCAGCAACCACAGCCCACAGCAACAAGGGGGCAGTAAGCCGTGCCTTAAGTCGGTTGACCCTAAATATATAAACCCAAATTATTAAGAACTGCCGATTTTTCCGCACCAAAATAATAAACCCCAAATTACCTTCTTACACGAGCAGCGTTTAGCAAAAAGGAAATAAGAGACACGTTTTTTTAAAAAACTGAGTTTAGAATAGTTTTCAACTTGTCTTGAGGTTTTTTTTATATCTTTAACAAAGAACTAGATTCAAAACAGGAACTTTTGGCTCAGGCATGAATTTATACCGGACGGGTCCCTTTCGGCGGTTTTACAAGTCGCGAACTCTATTCATTTGGGCGTATTTCTGCCAAATAGAACTATGTGCGAGTGGGAAAGATGGAGTGTGCTTCAGAAATCTGCATAAGAAGCAACATTATATGGGCGTGATTCCCTTTGGAGAAATGAAAAAACGGTATTTTACATTTTATCAAACGGAACTATGTGCCAAATGAATGCGGTACTCGTAAGCCATGGGCCTGTAAGGGCGTTTTGGAAAGGATTCTTGAGTTAATGACTCCCACGTGGAAGCCACCTGCAGGCCGATTATTGAAATTTATAGACAAAGAAGACATAAGGAGTATGGAGCTATCCTATTGGTTGAAATGCATGGTTCCTATAGACTAAGGGAGAAAACGATGGACTAACTTTAGGGTCTCTCTTTGCCGTTAGTTAGTCTATTACCCACCTCCTTTGTCTATTGCAGTGGCGCAGCGTGAATGATCGATTATCGATATTTCCCCACTTGAAGCTATGGTAAAGAATCGATTATTGAGGTGTTCGATGCGAACACCCTGTTTATCGATCCTTTTCCATAGGTTCAAGCAGATCGATTGATACACGCCACGCCACAGGTCTATTGCAACCACTCGCTTCCACCAGTAGGATCCCTCCGTATCCCTTTTGGATCCTTTGTCCATAAGCATTGTCTATCAATTTCAATAATCAGCCCTTTGGTGCTTTATAATTTCCATTCATTACGGCTCTTGACTAACGAGCACGCCCCTTCTTCCCCACCTGTCTCTGCTTCCGTTTGGCGGAAATACGCCCATTTATTTGTGAGACCCATTCGACTTTGGTTTCTTTTTTGAAAATGTGTATTAACGTTAATTTGTTGGCTATAGTGGCGGACTGGCGGCGGACGATCCCACGACGGACTCCAGCTGGAGTTCCGGGCCACCCGGTGGTCACTGGTGGTGCCTTCCGTGGCCGAGCTGCGGGACCTCGGCCTCGCTCTTTGGCACATCCTTCAGGATCTCGACTCGGACTTCCTCGAGAAGTACACCATCCTCAAGCGCCGAACCCAGCAAGGTACGCATCCAACCGTGCTCACATTGGGCCAACTCCCATGAAATATCAAATTATTAATCAATTATTTATAGTCCAGCTCATAAGCCTGGACCTAGAAATTAAGTAAATTAATAACAGCTTTATATACTTCATTAGATAAGAGATCTGAGTGATCTATAATTGAAATATGAATCCAACAGCTTAGATCCTTAGTCACCTTCCATAGCCAAAATATTACAAGCGCCATGCGACGTTTAAAAATTTCTGCCGCCATTTTATTTTCCTAGAGAGAAATTTTTGGTTGGATCTGCTTGTAAATTTCACTTAATTATATCGGCAGCACAAAGAAAATTCAGTGAAATTTTCTGACAGCTTCGTTGAACAAAATCTCTGTAAAAAGATAAAATGGCGGCGGACATTTTTAAACGTCGCATGGCGCTTGTGATGCTTTGGCCGGAAGGTGACGATATGCGTTTCACGGCAACTGACCGACTGCACTGCGTTTGGCGTAATGCGAGAAGTATTCATGCAGTCATGTAGGCGCTAATACGCGGTACCCGCCGACCGCACTGCTTGGCGCAATGTGTGAAGTATTCCTACTGTCATGTAGGCGCTAATATGCGTTTAACGCTGGCCGCACTCTGTTTGGCGCGAATATTTGAACTCGCAATAGACTAATCGATACGATTATCTCAAAAATTATGGGACAAGTTTACATTTGGTCAATATTTAGGGGCTCCGAACTTGATTATAAAGGTCCATTTTTGTCACAGTTTGTTCTTCCATCCTTCCGAGTCACATTTCCTGATTTTTGCGGTAATTAATACTAAGGAAAAACGCTGTATGAACATTCGAGATTTGCCAAATTTCCTTCACTAAAGTGTCTATTTTTGAGGAAATTTATGAATATTTTCCCCTGAAATTTTCAGGAACCTCGGGTGAGATTCAGAACAAAAGTATCTGAAAAATTGGAAGGAAAACATTCATAAATTCACGGGGAAAGTCGTGTTTGGCAAAGGTTTGGCAACGCCTGAAGGTTCATACGGCGTTTTTTCTTGGCACGGCAGAACAGGAGATAGTCCCCAAAATAACCCGATTTATTTGGATTAACTCATGAAGGCCCGCGAAGAGGGCCTTAGAAGGCCTTTTTGGGGTTGGACCGCGTAACAGCCACGCTGCCGTACTAAGGAAGAACGCCGCATGAACATTCGAGAGTTGCCAAATTTTCTCCGATAATATGTTTATTTTTGAGGAAAGTCATGAATATTTTTCCGTGACGTTTTCAGAGAATTTAGATCAAATTACAAACAAAATTATCTGAGAAATTGACCGTAAAATAATCAGAAATTTTTCTACGAATTAGCGATTTGGCAAAGGAAATTTGGCAACGCCTGAAGGTTCATACGGTGTTTTTCCTTAGCACGACAGCACGGGCGTGCCCCCTAGTATTATATTTTACGGCTGGAGGCAGTGCTCCCATGACCGTCAAAAGTTCAAGGAATGTTCCGGAAAAAGCAAAAGATCCGGAATATTTCTGAGATCTCAAAAGTTCTGGGGAAAATCCAGGAAAATCTTGAAACTTCCGTAATCTGGAAGCACTGGAAAAAAACACATTGGATCTAGAGTCCAGACTCTTGAAAACATTGACAAGAAAAAATACTCTTGATTCAATCGGATTTTTGCTTGAATCAAAACGAAATCCGCTTAAATTAAGAGGCTTGGTTCTTGACTTAAGCTACATTCTGATTGAATCAAGAGTACTTTTTCCTGTCGATGTTTTTAAGAGGCTGGACTCTAGATCCAATGTGTTTTTTTCCATTGAGTAGTTCCGGGAAATGAAAGCACTGGCTAGAGGATATCTTTGAGAGTGTAATTTGCAGATTTTTTGTGAGATTGGCTAGGTGTGGCGTAATGGTGAGTGTTTTTGGTGTGGTGTTCTAGAGGTAGTGCACAGCGATGAACTGGAGGCGGTGACGAAGCTGCTGCACTTTCCGGAGGAGGTGGCGCTCATGCTCACGGAGACGGAGCTGCGGCTCTTCAACCACGTGCCCCCGATCGACTACCTCCGCCAGGTCACCCTCAGCCTCGGCCACCAGTTCAACACCGTCAACCAGACCTCCGTCCGCTCCCTCGTCAACCGATTCAACGAGGTAACAACCCCTAATCTAGTCTCCTATCGTCACAGTTCAACGCACTCTCCTCGAAATGACTCGTAGGATACAAATAGGCGAAGAATATACTTTGCCGTGATAGCGAAGAGAGCCGTAAGTGCAAGAATGAAGTTTTGAGAAAATGGGCTTAGAAGCTTCCGAGTCGAATATTTTATTAAAAGAAGCCTCCGTTCTTTGTCGAATCGCAATCAATCATTCGATAGACTCTTAGAAATCATTTGGGGGATTAAAACTCGACCGATTTTATTTTAAAGTACATGAAAAAGGTGAAATTCAGTTTCATGTTAGGTTAGTATTTGGCAAGACAGCCGTAAGTGCTATCTTCTGCGTGCTTTTGTGGTAGCGTGTTGGACACACAACACACACATTTTCAGGTTAGAAATCGGCAGATGAGGGCGGCATTCCTCTTGAAAGCACTGTCTTCATTGGCTCTCATGCACTTACGACTGTCTTGAAAAAAACTATGTCATTTTTTGTGCATTTACGGCTTTTTCATACGTCTCGTTTTCATTAAATTAGGATGAATTTTGCTGTTTTAGCTGTCTCAGTAATTTCATCTAAAAGAGCTTAGACGAATTTTGAAGAAAACTCGATTTCGAAAATTTTGCGCTGACGGCTCTCTTCGCTAGCACGGCAGACAGTTCAACGTACTCTCCTCGAAATGACTCGTAGGAATACGCGTAAGAAAAATCGCCAATTTTAAACGCCCCAGTTTCGCGCCAAACCGAATGATGTCATCCGGCACCAATCATATTGCACGATTAAAGGACCATAATAAGGTCTCGTATTTTCGGTTATGACGCTCTCTTTCGGAACTTAATAACTGGCGAAAACATGTACCTCTCGCCGAACATTTTCCTTTCCTTTTTACGTTTTTTTCACGTATATAAAAAAAGCAAAAAAGAAAAACTGAGTATTCAATGGATAAAAAAGAAAAGTGGGAAAAAGGAAAAAATTCAAAACGATTTGATCTCCAGAGCTCTCACTCTCACAAATAAACACTCCTTAATCAGTCATAAGGCCTCGGTTAGAAGATGCTTCGACGGGCAAAAGCAAAAAAGGTTTGGGTTCAGCCTAACTTTTTAAAGTGACGAAGTCATTTTTCTTTCCTCCAGGTGAGCTCATGGGTGACACACCTTATCATCACACAACCAACCCACGAGGACCGGAAGGCCGTATTGTCGTGTATAATGAGGGTAGCTTTAACCTGCTGGAACACTGGCAACTTCAATACGGCCATGGAAATCGTCGCTGGCCTCAAGTAAGTCGCCTATACTTTACGTAAGATCTTCCTCGTTTTTTTTAAATTTGTTTACTGTTTCCTCTTCTTTATTAAATTATCGCCTATCTTGGGGCCACCTGAACCTGCTATTCTCTTTTTGTTCTGTATTACCTACTCATTCTGTAATTTCTCTGTAAACCGACTCTACTCCAGAAACGTCGTTTTCCTGTCTTGAAAATATTTCTCGTTTATTCTTTACTCTTTGCTCAATATTGTACATCTCTCTCCTGTAATCTCTTTGTATTCAAAAAAGAAAAAGGTCACGATTAAAAAATAAAAAACAAATTGTCGCTTACGAAATTACCAATTTTTTTTAAAAAAAAATCATCATTTAATTATTAAGAACATTGTAGTGGTAGTTAACTATGTAAATCGACGGTGTAAGTCGGCAATCACATAACTCGGTTAGCGACGTCGCAGACTTCCTATCATACTTTATTTTTTAAACGGAAAACTACTCAACGGGAATTCTTTAAAACTGCCGTGATTTTTCTTCTATGTGCGGAGAAATTTCTGCAAAAACTTCAAGGGATGATGTCAATTTGTTCTATTTTAAAAAAGTACCATGGAGGCGGAGATTTTCAGACACCGCAAATGAGATATGTGATTGCGGACCTACGCCGTCGAAATAGTTCTCTAAGGTGCTGTCTTTGTCAGCCAACCCCCGGTTGTGCAGCTGAACATTCATAGAAATTATTATTATGTTGATTTGCCGTGAAGGCATGGAAACGGTCAGAATTCTGGTGATGCACTGAAGCACTCGTTTGTCTTTACTGCCATACCAGGGGATATGATCCGGGATTTTTCAACGCACCAGCCTTTCCTCAACTCTCCACTCGAATCTTCAGAAAAAAAAGAACGATTTCAAAGGCAGGGGTTTCATTCGGCCTCCAGCCTAATTGAGATGTTGTAGGCCGGCGGAAACTACTTGCTTTTGTTATCAATATTCTTCGCTACATGCAACCGGAGCGTCTATCGACGGAAGTGTCCATCTTGTATGCGTCCATCCACAGTTTGACGATCTCCTGTAGAAAACATATATTCATTAAATATAAATGCCGATTTACACCTATTAACGTGTTATTTCTTTGCATTTCTGTGTGGGTTTTTTAAGAAAAAATATATATTTATGGTCTCTCTTACTCACACATAAAAAACCCTAGGCTTTACAGCTTGTTTTCAAGTAAAAAATGTTGAGACTCTAAGAATTAATGTTGATCGTTTAGAAGAAAAGTGTAGGTTATCGATAGAGGAGCAAGTTGTCAAGTATAGTGTAGGTCATATTATCTTTGTAAACATATTTTTTGGTGAAATGAAACTTTTGTAAAAATGTTCAGTTTTCAACACCTGAAAAAGCATGGATTTCACAAAAAATGAGAAACTACCCATGTGTTGTGATGTGGGGTCTCTTATCTTGTCCGGTATTCTGTCGTCATATATGCATGTAGGTAATCTGTTGATGTTATACTATTGTTATATTCCGCTTAACAATTTTCAATTGCAATATTGTTTTTTCAGAACATATTATGTATCTAATTCTGATGTTAAAGTTGCCAAGAGTTAGATCCGCCCTTTGAAAATTTTACAATTCGTTCGTAAAATCCAATGAGCTATTTTCAAAAGATGTGTTGCAGTTTGCTAGGCGTTTTGCCAGTTCCTAACATATCGTTTTAACATTTTATTTGGATTTTGTAAATGAAGTGCTTCATCCTGGAATTAAAATTTACTTTAATTTTATGAACAACGCTATTTACGTCTCATTACTATATGAAAAATCAATTTGTAGTTTAATTTAAAACACAGCTGTACCTCGGATTAGAAGAGCAGATTTTCTGACACATGAATTTTATTATTTTGTTTGTTTGTTTTTTAAGACTAATAATCACCAGTTTTCTCGAATTTTTTTTTTTTATCGTTCTTGTCTGTGCAAAACTTTTTTTATGTGTAAAATTTTCAGATTGTAAAATGCATCTGTCTTCGTCTACAAAAATATAACGCATAGATTGTGAAACATAGCAGTCAAGACCCTTGGTTTTGAAACATCACTGATGTACCTGGCATGTCTGAATTTAGCTTAACCTAGTTTACCCGAAATTTCAATCAGGAACTTTCAAGAGTTTTTATGTGAGATAATGCGTATTTTAAGGAAAAATATTCACAACTCTTCAAAAATAGATATTTTCTGAGAGGAAATTTGGCAACGTCTGAAGGCTCATGCGGCGTTCTTTCTTAGCATGGCAGTTACGTACAGTAGCAGCGCAACATTTAAAGAACTACGGGGAATTTTCCGATATCCCTCAGGTACTTCTCTGTTCCCCATCCCATTTCTGGTATTTGACTTCCCAAGAAACTTTTGACCCCTGTATATTCCGCCATGCTGAAGAAAAACGTCGTATGAACCTTGAGACGTTGCCAAATTGCCTTTGATAAAACACAAAATTCCTGGTAAACTTAAGAATATCTGTCTTCCAAATTTTCAGATAAATTTGTCCGCAATTTCACCAAACGTTCCTGGAAATTTCAAGGAAAGTTGTCCATAACTTGCCTCATAAATAAGTATATTCTGAGAGGAAATTTGGCAACTCTAGAATATTCATACGGCGCTCTTTCTTAGCGTGGCAGTATTGAGCTACACGCTAAATCGAGTCAATCAGAGAGGTCGGACATGAAATTTTTTACAAAAACTGCAAATTATGATGTTTATTTCCCCACATTTTAAATTTTAAGGGGTGCTTCAAGAAGAAAATTTCACGAGGAGACCAATGAAACCACTTTTAGAACCTCACAATTTTGTATATTCGGAGTTATAAGCTTTTAAAGTTTCCAAATTTTGACCGACCTATCCTATTGTCTCGAGCCACCGTAAGCCGCGTGTATTTCCCCTCGTTTATGGTAATACTTATTTTTGCAGATCGGACAAACTGAGGCCGTTCTGGTTGTCGGTGAGTGACAAGGGATCGCCGCCAGTTCTAGAGTTCCTATCAACAAGCTTGCTCTCGGTGGAGTATGAGCGCGCCCTAAACCGGGCGTTGGCCATCCCTGAATGCAAAGTCATCCCTTATTTCGGGGCTTTCCTCAAAGAACTGCGAGAGGCCCTCGCCTCCACACCCAGTCTCATCGCCTTGGCACCCGACGGAGATCAGACACGGCTAGAGGTAACCCTCACTCTAAGCGACTATTTAGTGAGGATAGAAAGTAATTTTATACAGGGTGAATCCTGGTGTTGGGTTCGTCCACAGCTGCATGCCTTTTTTGCGACCTTGGAGTTTTATCTGGTAACATTGCATGGTGTCAACGATCACGGTTAGGTGTCAACAAACAGAAAAATATCTTCCTTATACGTAAATTTAAAAAACTAAGTGCACAGGAGAGGTTTGGGTCTCGTATAGTTAGATTAGGTAGGTTCGTTTAGGCCAAGACATGTACGGTTGGATTGGATGGGTAATGTGATTAGGTTAGGTTAGGCTAGGTTAGGTTAGGTTAGGAATAACACGAAAAAAACAAGACTTGAAATTTGAAATGTGTAATAGAGGGAACTTTTAAGTTTCGTCGACGTCGTGATCGTTGACACCGTGATCATCTTTCATAAGAGTCAGAATTTTTTATTTTTGGATGATCATGCTGCCAACAAAAACGTAGAAAAACTGTTTGTTGACACTGTAATTGTTGACAACATGCTAAGTAATCTTTTATCCAAATATACTTAAAGAGAGACCCTTGATTGGTATCGTGACAATGGTGAAAGTTTTTCCTCTCAGGACTCCAGAATCCAACTATTTAGGGGATGATCACCCCCTAGCCCCTGAGCTACTCCGTATCTGATCACAGTTGGGGAATAATTGGAAAATACGGGGGGAAAAGGGGCCGTGGGGAAACCGAAAAAAGAGAAAAGTAGAGAGCAAAATAACTTGAAAAGGAAAAAAATTCGTTTATGAAAATGGCTAATTTTACCTGCCAACGTAATTTTTGGCATAATAATTTTTGATATCGTAGGATTTTACTTTAGTATTTTTTTTCAATAAAAAATGAACTAAAATTAAATTAATTACTTCACTATTTTGTTTTAGAACGTTGAATGACCATTCTAATATTTTTTATTTGTTTCTTCCTCAAAACAGTTTATCTCCGATTATAACGGCGAAGACCACTTCTTTTCTCGTATCGGTCCAGGCGGCCTCATCAATCTGGACAAAGTGTACAAAATCCAAGCCACCATGGACCGAATCGCAGCCTTTCATCAGCACTTTCACGACAGTGAGTTGGAGCGAAGGTAAGAGTGTGGTGAGTCATTCAAAGTGTGGTTTCAAGATCTCAGAAATTAAGTAATTCATATTATTGAGTCTTGAAGTCAAAGTAAATGTTTTATCAGCTCAGGAAGTAGAAAAAGAATCATGCTAGAAAATGAACGTGTTTGAATGAATTAATGATCAGTTAAAAATGGTATCACTTGTGGAATTTCTCTGTGTAACTACGTCCAGCTTTGAAAAAGAAAAGAAAAAAGAAAAGAAAAAAAGAGAAAAAAAATGAAAATTTTTTGAGAAATAATTTAGAGTAAGCCGTATTGTTTGCATTTTTCTGTTTAAAAAAAAAAAAAAAAAAAAAAAAAAAAAAAAAAAAAAAATTCGACCATATCTACTTTTAATCTATTTACAGCGGGAGACCTCTCAAAAGTGATACACTGCCACATGGGATTGAAGATCCAATGGCGGAAACGGACAACTATTGGCCAGTTCAGCCACTAAACAATGATCACGGAGTCAGTTTCATCCCTACCATCACTTTAAATCACCATGTTCTGCAGGTAAGTCAGTGTTAATCACATCATTTTGGGTGACGATCCACAGATGATAGTCCCCCATCAAAAATCATGCTGAGGTCACTTTGAAGGCTCTTTAATGCAGCGGACGGTGAGGCGTGCGTGTTCGGACTGAGCGCAAATTCGAATTTTGCGCACTGTAGAGTCTCTAATGCAAAAGCCAATCATAGATCAGGACTGCTGAAGGTTACCTCCTCTTCTCACCATTTGCGCGGGAAACTGTTTTGATTATTACCTGTCTAACCTGAAAATCCACCTTAATAATCTCGGGATGATAGTCCTCCATATTACGCGGAAGTCTGTTCACTTTGAAACTTCTTAAATGCAGTGCACGGTGCGACGCGTGTGTATTAAAAAGAGCGCAAATTCGAATTTCGCGCTTCCACCTTAAGTCTCTTAAGTCACAAATGCAAGAGCCAATCGGAGATCAGGATTGCTGAAGGTTACGCCCACCTCTGACTATTTGCGCGGGAAACTGTTTTTTGTTTACGTCTAACCTCAAAATACACCTGCTGTGCCTTCTCCCTAATTTCCATTATGTTCCATTGTAAGCTAGAGAATGATTAAAATCAGAATGTCATTAGTTGTTCCTGCAATAAGTTTCTCATTCGTATCTTGTGACTTCGCAGACATGTCTTTTGCTAAGTGTTCTTCCACTGGCTGTGTTAAATCATTGTCACTGAAATCGTGTGGCAAGTTATGCTTCGTCCCTCTTTTTTCCTTCCTCTCCACAATCACTACCTTCGCACTGTATAGGTGCATAGATATCCTGGAGACAAGGTACGTGGGCCTTCCTTCGATGTATTTTGACTGGTTATAAATTGTGTTCACCGTCTGGTACACTAATAATTAATCAGAATTGTCTGTCTCTTCACCGAAGAGTGATGAAACGTTTTACAATTTTGGAGTAGAGACCTTACCTACTTGTGTATACTCCTATGGCTCTCCAGGTACCCATTCTTAATTACATTCTGAACAGTCTAATTATATGTGTTTGAGGTTTGATTCAAGCTTTGTCTCAAAATTTCATCTTATATCATCCTTGTTGGAGATTTGTGCACGCTCAACGCCTCTTGAGGGCTCCCTATTTTTATCTGCAGTCTTTCCTAATAGCCTTTTCAAACCTCACAGATCCTCCACCATGGAACAACAATGGTTCACTGGGAGTCTGAGGGAAGCCGGAGTGCTCTGGTGTATGTCCGTGTGGAAAGGAGTTGCGTGACATTAACTTGGAATAAGCCAGCATGGAGCGGATTTAAAACTGGAACAAACTCAGAGTTTTCGTTGTTTGTAAATCCAGAGGAAATGGTGTCGCCTGGACTTGCATGTAAATGGGCTGGAGATATTGTCAGTTTAGGCCTCGAAGAAGGGTGAGTTGTCAACACATAATAACTTTTGGATTAAAAATCCTTTTTTATTGATTGAATCTCTCAGTTAGGAAACAATGCACTTTGGAAAACTGAAATTTTTCAGGAGACAATAGAAACTGTGTAATAGCTAGAAAAGGATTGTTTCATGCCAAAAATGAATAATGTAATAAACCTGATCGGAGGGTCGTTTTTGAACTGAGAAATTCAATTTCAAACAGACTAAGAAATTTCTCTGAATTGATCGCTTCTCACTTAGGTAAGTAATGATGTCAACCATGAAATCTGTCAATTGTGCTTTGTCTGATCTTATTCTGAAGAGATGGAAGTGAACTTTTCAGTGATAACTGAAAAGGCTGGTATCTCTTTTTTAGAGTGCCGAATGAGTAGAGCACCTTTAAAGGTAGAGCAGGTATTGCCATCTGGCCCCTTCACTTTCCCTTGGAGGCTGTAGGACCTAAAAATGGCTGCGAAATTGGGTTGGAGGGGAGTTATTGCCTACCTTTGACAGTCACTTGCAGTCATTCATCCCACATAATTGAACGCAACGGCAAAGCCGATTTATTTGGAGTTATCTTTACTTCCAAGTCTTCAAATTTTATGTTATCCGTTGCTTTCTAGTAGGACCATTCAAAAGATTGATGATTCTTTCTTTTGTGTTGAAGACTTCTGAAATGAGGAACAAAGTTGTCCATGCATCATACTTTTGGCTCTCAATGTAGATGGTCAGAGAATTGGAGTACACAAAAAAAAGAAAATGTCCACTTTTAAAGCGGTTTTTTACCTAAAAAATGTTTTACTCAGTTTGTCTTAGAAAATCTAAAAATGTTTTTAAAAACCTTGAATGCCCTCGAATTTACCGTTAATCACCCCTAAAATTTGTCTAAAAAGTCTTAAAAATCATTCAATTTTTGAAACTTTTATCATGAGCCCTTTTACTCATGATATCATGAGTTAATTATTAGATTGATTTTGCACTTTCTCCCTAAATTAATCCAGTGACCTTATACACAAAGAATTAATATGTATCTTTGTTCTAATTGGTCCTTCTACAGTTTTCTTGATCTCTCTTCTGTAAAAGAGATAAGTTATGGCGGCCGAGAAAGGGACCGCGACCCAGACCTGGCCTCAGCTTTGAAACGATTCGGACTAGAGAAGTACACTAACCTTGAATGCTGCCTGACACTAGTCTATGGCACAAACCTGAGTGATAACAGAGTTTTGTTCCTACTTTTACCTCCTCGACTCTGCAGGTTAGTAGCACTTTTCACACTCACATTTACATAGCAAGCATTCCTTTTGCACCAGAGCCAAAACCTCACAAGAAAATTTAAAATAAACGTATCAAAAACTCCCTCGTAAGGTCAAAATTAATGTGTCAGACACATTTCTGGCTCTAACTAAGCGGCATAGCAACTGATACTTGTGCCTGCTTCTGCTCTCTAAGCTCTATTGCTTTCCTAACTGTCACAAACAACAACAACACAAACAACTGTGGATTTAGTCATGCTACTCAAAGAGAATGTGTTAACAATTTAGCTGAATACATTTTCGCAAATCCCTATTCACCCAGATTTCAATTATTAAAGATACATCGACGGTGTAAGTCGGCAATCACATAACTCGTTTGCGGTGTCTGAAAATCTCCGCCTCTATGTTTTTTTTTTTAAAGAGAACAAATTGACATCATTCCTTGAAGTTTATGCAGAATTTTCTTTGCACAGAGAAGAAAAATCACAGAAGTTTTAAAGAATTGCCGTTGAGTAATTTTCCCTTTAAAAAATAACGTATGACGGGAAGTCTGCGACGTCGCAAACCGAGTTATGTGATTGCCGACTTGCACCGTCGACATGAGTTATTTTCTTGTTTTCAAATAGTCAGCCTTTGCTGAATTAAACATAACAATTGAGATACCCATTTTTCGTGAAATTTCATGATGTGAAATTTTAGAATGGACTAGCATACGGAAGGTTGTAATCTCAAGGTACCCGCTCTCTTTGAATTTTCTAAACTTTTCCCAAAACTTTTCTTCAGGTTGTGGTATCATGGACTGTCTTGCATAGTGCGGTGCATCAAAGCTCAATCCAACTACATTGACCGACGACTAATCTGGCTCAAAGAACAGTACCTCCAACTTTACTTCGAACGAGCATGCACAGGACCGTTAACAGCAGATGCCATTAAGGTAAGTGAGCCAAGAGTGTATAACTTCTGAGGAATATGTACCTGAAAACATTACTAGCACTAGCATATTGTTATGAAATTTTAAATTTTCCAGCAAGTACCATCCAGTTGCAAAACCATTGATCCTAAGATAATATTGTTAAATTATGAGACAGGTATAAAATTTTCTTAACAAGTCTGAGAGCATGCATTGAGAATCCCTTCCATTATGGCCTCAGTTTTAAGAGATTCCCTTGAGCCCAGGAGTTTGTTTCACAGATAACCAATGATATCATTGTCTTTCTCGCAAAATTTTGCATAAAATTATGTACTTTCATTGAAAATTTCTGATGCATGCAAGTTCGTTTTTCTTGTCATGGGTATTAGGCACTAAATCCTTGGATTAACTGGCATATTATCCTTTTTCAGTTCTTGAAGTTGTATAGAACACAAGCATGTGTGAAACAAAGCCCCACTTGAAACTAAATTTCTTTGATATTCTCTCTAATATTGTTGGTGTCAATTTTCAGATTTTCGGTGGTCGAGACTGGTCTGTAGCTGCAAACATCGCAAATGCCTCACCCCAAGAAAGTGGGGGTTTTAAAAGAGGTGCCTCAATAAAGTTTCGGAAAAAAAGGTCTATCGGAAACATTCAAGCTCTTAAGGTGCGTCCCTCCGTTACCGAAACACTCTCTAAAACTAGCCATGGCTAAAGTCGCAAAATGTATATCTCAGATTGCAACGTCATAATTTTCTGCAAATGTTTTATTCTATCAAAAGAAAACTAATCAACAGTTTCAATTGAAATATGGTGTAAATTTTTGAAATTCAGTCAAAAGAAATCGCGAGAAAGCATTTTTATCAGTATTCCTTGAAGAAAATAAAACTTAATCGGAGATTTTTAAACATTATAATTGAGATACCCATTTTTTGTAGTTAGCCATCAATATATGAAATAACTAATCTTAAGTAATACTAAGTTATGAAAGTACTATTCAAGGTTAGTATAATCTCAAGTGGAAAAAACTGAAGCAGGTAGCAGTGGAGTTCTTGCACAATAATACTTATGACTCTTAACCCTCTATGGCTTAGCATCACGAATTCATAACAATGTATTTTTTGGGTTTTTAAAAACTGAATCTTTCCTCTGTGACATGATTTTGCAAATTTTTACTAGTCTTTTCTCTTTTGGAATACCTGATTTCCAAAAATTTCAAATTTTGAAAAAAAAAATTGGTGCTCTATATTTTTTATGTAAGCTACAAAATAGATCCGTGTCTACCGGAATCTGAGATCCAAACTCAATTCATGCTACATAGAGAGTTGAACAAATTAGTCAAGCCCACTATGATATAGATCAACTTTTAAATGAATTTATTACTGTATTTGGTTTTTAGATGGACTTTGTAAGCAAACCAGCAGATATTTGTGAGATGACAACACAAAGATGGCCGCACACAACATCAGGTGCTCTCTCATTATCAAGATCTCATTCAATTGGCAGCGACACAGACACATACACATCAAACGACCCACAAGATAAAGTCAGCCCCTCTCACCCTCAGAAGTAAGACACTTTCCAGCTGAAAACATACCTTAGTTTTGTTTTCTTCCATCTATGCGCTCTGATTATATGCTCTAGCTTTCAATTTAAAAGTTTTCAAGATAATTTCAACATTCCTAAATTTTAGGGGCGCAGCAAATTTTTGAGTTTGCATTTGATAAAATTTCTATAAATTGATGACTATTTCTTTATAAATGTAGGTAATGCTAGTCTCAGAATTGTATTTTGATGGTTTCAGCTCATAGATTAGCAAAAATCAATTAGATCTTTTATGACATTGACTTGTGCGGAGAAAGGAACTGTTAAATAAGTATGTCATCCTGTGAAAAAGCATAAACGCGATCAGAACATGTTAAAGTGAATAAAATTTAAAAAATTGTGTTCTGAAGGAACGTGTGTTGGAGCACAGTAGGCTCAATTCTCAGCCATCAGTAAAATTTTAGCAAACACTTATTAGTGTTATGTCATTGTTGTTATGAGCAGGAACTGGTATCTACACTCTTGTTTTTAATTTTTCTCTCTACTTTATTTCAGGGACAAAACAAAAACAGATTTTGCTCGACAAATGAAACATTTCCATCACGGCTCTATCACTCATGAATCTCAGCTTAAATTCACAGATTTTGTGACGCTCTTTCAATCTTTCAGGTAAGCAAAGGATAATTTTTCTTGTACTAGCACTAAACAAGGTACCGATTTAAGCATTCTGATATATGATACCTCTTCAAAGCACATGGAACACAATTTGAACCACAACAATTACTGAAATTAATTCCTAACCAAGATATTAACGTTTCATTTAGCATTGGTATCGAAAAATTGAAATTTCCTGCTCGTAGGTAAGACCAGAGTCAACAAGAATCGAATCATGCACTATAACAGTTTTGACAGGCTTCTCAAGAAGCAGTGATCCCTCTCCACCCTGTGTTGTTATGAGTGTAAACAATGCACAATAACTAAACCAAAACACTGATTTTAAGGATGTCATATTTTCATTCTGCAGAGACTGTCATGGTATTCAGCGTGAGATTTAACTCAAGTAGAATATGGTATTTATATAAGTGGAAAGTTAGAATTTATGCATCAAAGAACGTTAGTATCTTTGTTAGGAGTTACTTTCAGTCATTTTTTCTGTGCAAATCGTGTATTACGTAAAATTCTGACAAGAAAGTATAAATTACATTGCTTAAATTTGCGTCTTGTCAAATGGTACATTAGATGACGAGTAACTGTATTAGGTACATAAAAGGTTACAAGTGACCCCAGCGGGGATGACACCTTTCCAAGGGGTAACTCTCATGACTATTGTTGGTGCCAATCTGAAATATTAATTTTTTAATGCAGTTTAGGATCAAGATTTTAGTGCAATGTAGAATTAGTAACTTCATAACTGAAAAAATTAAACACTAAGAAGTGGCCTGAACTGTATGTAACAAGGTGGAGAAATGGTGCTGGGTCCACACCATTTTGCGGGGAAACAAAGCCAAGAAATACCAAAAATTAAAATTTGAGTCAAAAATAAATTTTTAGAACTCTAATGCGCAACAGTAGGAAACTGAGGGAGGAGAGTGTTCAGCTCAGGAAGTTTGCAATGGAATATTAAAAATAATGGAATATTAAAATTTTTTTTAACTCTAATTTTAATTTTTGGTATTTCTTGGCTTTGTTTCCCCGCGAAATGGTGTGGACCCAGCACCATTTCTCCACCTTGTAACTTTATAACTTTAATATAAATATGTAACGATTTTTTAATTTTTTTTCTCTGCACAGTGTCCAGACGCGAAAGGACATCAGAGACCTGTTCGAGCAACTTGCAGTCTCTTGCAGGAGTTTATCAGATAGCTCTTTAAATAATAATTCCGCAGCGATGGAACCAGTGAATAACAAGCTTCAGAAGATTGGTAAGTTTCCCCTTTGCTAATTCTGGGAAACTAATGAATAAAAAATCTTTCCTCTTTACTTTAAATCTGTTTCAAGTGTTTCCAATTCTCAGGGGCTGTTCATAAAATTCTTAAAACTAAATTTCGGATTTATGACCCTCCTTTCCAGCTCCTACTCTGATGAGTCAAAAATTATCATTATAACTCGGATGTAGAAAATCGACAGGTTTCAAGTCTTGTGCCTGTACAACAAAATCCTTGCCATCATAACTGATGGTTTCGGTGACTCTTCCCTTCTTTTAAATTTTAAACACTCCTTATTTCTTTCAAATACACAAAAAAAAAAACAAAAGGAGGATGAATATTAATCAACAGGATTTAAAAAAAATAATTTTTATTCAAGGTTTCTCTTAACTAACTCAGCGCCACGTTTTGCGTAATTTTAATCTCGAGTTAGATAAATTAGATTAATAAAACCTACAATTATAAAAGAGATCGCGATATATACCGTTGTTATTAGCATTTGTTTTATTTAATTTGTAATCCTTTCAATTAGAAGTTACATGTACTTTTATGTACTAATAAAACTAAGAAGTAGCTTTGTTTATATCAAACAATTAATTATATCCCTCATCATAAGTAATAAGGATGTCAATGTTTTTTCGTTCTTTTTCTTAGGTCTCCTGACAAGAAACAGCTCTGTCGATTTGATGGAGTACCGCAACACCTCGACCCTCCGAAGGAAGCAGATTTTCGATGCTATTGCCGCATCCAGTATTGTCCTAAATTGTGCTGGTGTGGATACATCAAAATCTCAAGTTATCACGCTCAACAACTTTACGAAATTTCTGGAAACCCAGCAAATGGAGCAACGCTCTGAGGCGGAAATTAGAGAGATCATTCAGGTTTGTTAGTCCACAAGATGGAACATTTTCTCCATCTAAAACATCTAGATTTTTTTATTATCAAAACTTTTATCACTTCTCAATTTCAGTCGTTTAGAATACTTTTAATTTCCATCAGTGCAATCAATACAATATAATATCCCAATTTAAACTCATTAAAATAGAGGATTACACATTCTAGGAAAATTCTAAAAACTTGAAAATCCTATGTGTTTTGCTTTATGAAGATGAAATTGAGGAAATAGACTTTGAGAAAAACTGGAAAATCAAGTGGAACTGGAAAATCACTGAAAGCTCAATTTAAGAACTGAATACGACAGGAAGTCTGCAATGTGGCAAACCATTGTACGTGGTTCGGGAGTTTCCTCGTCAATATGAGGCTTTTTTATCCTTTACATAAAATAAGTACTGCACATCCCTATCTGATCGTGATGATCTAAAAATTAACACTAGATTCAAAAATTTCAGCTGTAGATTAAAAGGGACTAAATGGGAGGTTAGACGTATTGAGAAATATTTTCACAGCAATAAATTTAAGCTAATTTAAGAAAAACATCAAGTTAATTTCTTTTTTCTTTTTGAGATAAGCATCAATTTGTCCTGTTCCTCCCCGTTTCTTTATTTGCACCGACTTTTGTTGTACAGAGGCATGAACCAGACGCTGGCCTGCGCTCTCAAAATTGTCTCTCGTTTGAAGGCTTTGCTCGCTATCTAATGGACAAGGAGAACTATGCATTTGCTAGTGAGAAAATCTATCCCGATGATGGAGAAATGGACATGCCTTTATCGAGATATTTCATTGCTTCTTCCCACAACACATACCTCACTGGACACCAGCTCAAAGGAGAGTCCTCTGTTGATCTGTATAGTCAGGTAAGATAAAAACTCTCCAGAGTCAAAATTCCAGATTACCCAAATTTTTATTGTGATGCTTGTTTTTTTTTTACAAATACATACATATAAGTCGCTTTACAGCGCTCCCTCGCGCTCTACGACTCCTAACCTCCACTGCTCTCTTTCAAACCACAAATCTTGGGGCATTGAGCACCTTAACATTTCCGCTTCAATCCCTTCCCTCCAACCTTTCATTGGGCGCCCTCTGCGTCTTCTCCCAGGAGGAACCCAATCGAGGACCTTCTTCGGCAACCTGTCTCCTGCCATTCTCTGGACATGACCATACCAAATGAGTTGTTTTGTCATAATGTCATGCACGATGGTCTGCTTGGCATCTATGATCTCCCGTACTGTCTCATTCCTGATACGATCCTTTCTGGAAATACCAGCGGATCTACGCCAGAAGTCCATCTCTGTTGCCTCTAAAACCTCCCGGGTCCGCTGTTTCATCGGCCATTTTTTACAAATTAACTTTAAAATAAAGTGGCTCAGAGATTGTTCATACCTCTTGCTTGTACACTGCATAATAATATTCAAACAATTTTGTCGTCCTTGTTTAGGTACTTTTAACAGGTTGCAGATGTGTTGAGCTGGATTGTTACGATGGCGATGATGGTTCTCCGATTATCTACCACGGCCATACATTCACCACCAAAATACCATTTAGGTCTGTTGTTGAAGCAATCAACCGTAGCGCTTTCATTACCTCACCGTACCCTGTGATATTATCAATTGAAAATCACTGTTCTCTTCAGCAGCAAACCCGAATGGCTAATATCTTCCAGGTAAATATCTTAGAAATTAATTTCAAATTTCTGCGGAAGGTATGCAGAAGTCCTCAGATTCCGATAAAATATTCACAAAGCCTCCTACAGGCTTTAATATTTCTGTACTGTGCACAATCTTAGACACTGCTTTCAGAACTTCAAGAAATCCTCAATGAATCATCGAACATTAACCAAGACTGTGCAAATAGGAACTTTCTTAGAAACGCAGCAGATATTTAATCATTTGCAAAAATAAGGAAGGCTAATTTAAAACAGCAACTATTTGTTGATAGCATAATAATTTTTGGGAATTGGGATAAGCACCAATAGTATTAGTGTGACCTTCCCCTCATAAAGAGAAAGAAGAAGGAAAAAAATAACATAGACTTTTTAAAACATCATGGAATAAAAAAACTGATAAATTGGGAATTTCATTTTTCAGAACGTCTTCGGGGAAAAACTAGTGACAAAGTTCATCTTTGAGGCTGACTTCAGTGATGAGCCACAGCTTCCATCACCAGCGCAGCTCCAGTATCGCATTTTGATCAAGAACAAAAAGCTCATATCAGAGGTCGGCACCTGGCCCATCATGCGAGCGTCCCGCGTCAAAGGCCGGCCGCATCACCTTCCCGGAGCAGGGCGGGCCAACTCGATGATCTCCAATGCCAGCGGGTCTGTCAATGATGACTACAGTGATGATGACGACGATGATGATGATGATGACGATGACGATGATGATGACGATGATGATGATGACGACGATGATGATACTCTAGATAGTAAGGGACCATCTTTCGTAATCTATCCACTTCAGTTTGTATGTCATGAGAGGTTATCATAATTGCACTCTGCTGTTAAATGCAAATCTTTGACTTAGTTTTGTAGTCAGATTCTCTAAGCATTTCTCTTGTTTCTGTCGGAAATTATAGATAATTTGGGCAAATATTTATTGTACGATCGAAAATTATTTATTTATATATTGTTCATCATTACTTTTATTCTTTTAGAAACATTTACATAGAACTCAAAAACTCTTCACTTTGACTTTGTTTGGTAGTCAGATTTTCTCAACGTTTCTCTTGTTTCTGCTGGAAATTATAGATAAGTTTAGTAAATAATTAACGCACGATTGAAAACACTCATTTATAATTTATTCTTCGATAAATTAAATTTTTAACTCACATTTTCGTTGACAAACCGGAACAGCTTGTAGCTGATAAGCAAAGGTTCTCTTTCAGCAAACTTTTGCCAGCAAATTTGATATATTTATGAAAAAAAACTTTATTTTTGAAGAAAATTTGTGATTTGGAGGTGTGAACCTAAAATTTCTATACCCAAAAAATCCTCAATCAAGTAGGTATGATTAAACTTAAAGGAGATCCCCAAACTCAAGAAAAATTTCAAAGCAGCGCTAATGGGCCTCTAGATAAAGTGTGAATTTAAGCACTACGGAAAATCTCCCCAAAATTTTGCAAGAAAAACAAATTACACAATGCAAAGTTTGGAACTCAGCTCCTGGACAAGGTATAATTGTACACTATTAATATTGATAAAATGACCAAAATAAAAATGATGTCTCTTGTATGATTTAGCTTTCATTTTATGTCGAAAAATAATCTCGTTCACGTGTAGATTTATTATTTTCCCATTATGTGATTAATTTTGTGCCCATAAATTTGAAGAGAAAAGATTTTGCTTTTTTTCAGTCCAGAAAAATTGCCAATTTTCATCCTGTATAGCATCTTATATTTTCAAATTTCAAATGCCGGTTAATAGAGACAGTTTAGCAGTACCACCAGGGTAGGTTGAACCACCAGCCGAAGAAGTTGAGATCTAGTGTTCTGTTTGTTAAAACTTTTAATGCTACTTGATGCGAAAGCAAAATATTTTGTCCTAAACCTTGACGAAGGAAGCTTAATACTGCTAAAGTGAAATAATGAAACTTGGAAAAACTGGTTTTTTATTTTTATTTTTATTTTGAAGGTTTCGCATGTACTGTATATTTGTATTATAATGAAATGACCTTAACAATCATAAGGCCAATCAGCTTACTTTCCTTGGGTTTCGTTGGAAATTACTTTTTTCTCTCTTTCTTTATTTTCTGTTCTGTCACTACCATTTCTCACAATCAGTTTTGCCTATGTTTCAGCCGTGCCAGTCCGAGCAGATTCAATATCAAGCCATGATAGTGCACCCTCGAAACTTATAACAAAATCTTCAAATACTCAACTCTCTGATTTGGAGGCAGAATCAGCCTTGAAAAACAAGAAGAAAAGAAGCCAAATCGCCAAAGAACTCTCTGATATTGTCAACTACATCCAAGTAAGTCTCGAATCGGAAAATATGTATTCTGATCTCTGAAATTCGAATTTTTGGTTGCTGAATAGAAGCTATTCTTCTAAGAAAGTCTCGCTCAAAATTTGAAATTTTTCCAGAGGGGGAAAAGAGGAAGAAAAGACAGAGTTCAAAATTTTTAAAAAGTTGTTTACACCTTGAAACTACTTCGACTTGATTGAAAAGATGAAAAGATCAAAGGTGGCTTTCAGAAGTTAAAATTGCCAAGGCTATGAAGACAACTAAGTTAAAGATATTTGCAGACAGTATTTTTTTCTTCCCTTTTTTCCTTTTTTCCCCAAAAAAGATGATTTTGACAAAAACTTGAGTTCGGTGCCCATAAAACCAAGATATTTAGACAAAATATGAATTCAAGCATTTTCATCCTTTCATCTTACTCAGCATGCTCAACTCAAACTATTCTGTTATTGGGATAATTCGAACAATGTCCCAACTGATTTCATATGAGATTAATCCAATTATAATTTTAATTACTGTATTAGTATATGTTTGTAAAATATGATTTAGGATTAACTACAAGTGTTCAAAGTTACTGATTTTTGCATCCCTAAATACTAATTCTAGATGAGGCAAGGTTAGATAAAATTGTCATTAGTTCTTTCTAGGAAATTCAAGATAAAAATAGTTTTTGTTTTTTATTTGACAGGCAATCAAATTTCGAGGACTGAATCACATAAGCCCTAACACTTCCATGCGTGTCAAACGAACTCCTGGTCTCAAGAAAAGTAGCCCGGAGCCTTACGCCCATGTCAAACAACGTGTCAACACACATCATCCTATCTACCAGTGTTTTTCTCTCAATGAAAGCTCAGCAAAGAAACTCTGCCGGAAACAACCACACGCCCTCCTCGCCCACACAGAAACTCAGCTTGTGCGAACCTACCCCGCTGGAATGCGCATCGATTCCTCCAATTTCAACCCGCTCATTTTCTGGGCTTTTGGTATCCAGATGGTGGCACTCAACTACCAAACAGAGGACGCGTCTCTCCACCTCAACAGCGCCATGTTCGAGCAAAATGGACGTTGCGGCTACGTTCCGAAACCAGCTGTGATGTGGGATCGCTCGCACATGATGTACCGGCGCTTTAATCCATGGGAAAAGGAGTTCGATGGGCTTCATGCTTGTTACTTGATTTTAAATATAATATCGGGCCAATACGTCTGTCCATCCAACCTCACAGCAAACGTATTGGTTGAAATTGAAATAATCGGGATAGAGGTTGACTGCAGCAAGCAGAAAACTAAAGTTATCCAGCGCAATGCATTGAACCCCATCTGGAATGATTCGTTTTTTTTCCAGATCAACTTCCGTGACTTAGCTTTTTTAAAACTCAGTGTGTTGGATGCTAGTACCAACCACTTGTTGTCTCAAAGAATAGTACCGATCAAACATTTGCGACCGGGGTATCGTCATGTACGTTTGCGCAACAATCAAAACAACCCTCTCCCTGTATCAACACTTTTTGTGTTTTCACGATTGGAGGAAGAGAGTCTGGAAGGCGTTGATGGTAGTATGACTATTTCAGATGATAAGTCTCGTGACAAACAAGAACCGCAACATGATGTACGACCACTGGGTACAAAACGGCGCATGTTCTTCCTGATGGTTTATGGAGTTGTACCTGAGGAGCCGTATACGATTTTAAAAATTACTCAAGAGTCAACTACGCAAGAGGTGGTACTGCAGGCGCTCCAGAAAACTGGCCAAGGTGCAGAACGTGTGAATGATTATGTCTTAGTTGAGGAAGTTGCACGTAGCTGGGAGCGTAAAGACCGCGATGTACCTACTGCTCAAAGAGTTCTTGACCCAGAAGAGTGTCCCCTTCAAGCGCAGGGTCAGTGGCAAGGTGAAGGACGTTTCATCTTGAAAAAGCTCGGAGACGATCCGAGTAGCCGGGCTTGGTTGTCTTCTATCCGCAGCACTCGTGCTCGTCAAGCCAGAACCTGGGAAGAGGCTGATAATTTCCTTGTGTGCGTCTATAATGTATCACCAGAAATCCCATATGCAATTCTCAAAGCTCCCCTAAGTGCATGTGCACAAGATGTTCTCGCGCAGGCGTTGGTGAAAGCTCGCCGAATGGAAAACCCAAACAAGTTCATTCTAGTAGAAGAGCTGGAATGGGGTGGGAATAGGCAGTACCGCGTTTTACCTGATGATGAAAATGTGTACAAAACTCAGTCTCATTGGCAGACAATCGGACGATTCATGCTGCGGGAACGCCAAGAAATCGGGCGCAGGCAGAAACTGAATAAAGATTGGATCAAACTCCCGGTGAGTGAGGCGCTGAGTGACCCGACAACCAAACCAAGGCTGGCCACAGTTGGTTTTCACCGTGATGTCCATTCAGAAGGTGAAACTCTGAGTGATGATGACAGGACGGCTGTGTCTAGGCTGAAAAAGATATCACTAAAAAAATTGAAGATGTGGAAGTCGTGATACCTCACTTATAAAATTTCTTGGATATTGGCTTCTCACTTTAAGGTCCTTTTGAATCAATCATTGTTCTTAATAGTATTACATTGTTGAAATATTTTGGTGTCTAGGCATCTGTGAGGAATTCTTCTTGAGTGATATCCTTAAATCGGCCCCTAATGTCCTTGGACCTGATCAATGGATCCTGATTAATATGATATCTCTGAAAATTTTACTTTCATGAAGAATTCATTTTTGTTTGAAAAGAATCCTCTAAAATTGTAAGATCATGAATTTTGTCCTCTATTGGAGCAATTTATTTTTGAATGCCATATCTTCATGCCCATTCGTTGGATTTTTCCAGCAAGTAAGTCAACAGTAGAGTTTGATGAATATCATTATAGAAAAACCCACCTAAAAAATTACTATCTGTAAAACAATGTTATTGATTCATGATTGGAAACGGTCAGTATGGCTGAAATGTGTTCTCTTTTTTTTCCCATCTCCGAAAATAACTGAACATGAAAATTACAGGGATCTGCCAACAAAAATAATAAGATTATGTACGTCAGATTCAAAAGAGAGATCCATAAATTTGTAATTCCTAACAATGGAATTCCAAAATAATTCAAATTTGTGAAAATGCTCTCGTGATTTTTTGCTCTGAAATGCAGATGTTAGCTCAACAATCAAATCTGTTGCTCTCAAACAGAGAGGGCTGAAAAAATATTCATACGTAATACCTTTTCATTTTAAGAAGAGCTGTGAAAGGCATATTAAACTTACTTTCAGCTTTAGCCCTGTGCCCTAATATCTTTCACCTACAACATGGGTTGTGTTTCGTCCTGCGTCCAGCAGGCAGTTAAATTAATCGTTACCTACTTTTTTACCTGCAATATTAAAAATTCTAATCGCTGATCACCTGTGTTTTGTTTTAATTTGACTTAAACTGTTTTCCCCCTTCAACCATTTGGTTCTAATTGTAAATATTGCATCTGCACAGTGGAAATATCCTAGGTACCTGAGTACCTTAACTATTGATTATTAATTGATTAATTGTAGTTAATTAATTTTGTATATGTCAGTTTCTTATTACTTTTCTCGTTTTGTTGTCTGTTTAATTTTCTACACTATTGTGATGCATCCTTCTTGTAAATTAATGATTTATTTATTACTAGCTCTAAGTTTGTAACCGCCTGTCAGGTTATATGAGGTTTCCTAGAATCTGCTCTACAGCTTGACAATGTCAAGATATCCTTTTTTGTTTTTAATGACGTTTCATATCACTTTGCAAATTCATAAGTACCTAGAGCTTCCTTTCCGAAACTAGTCAAGAGGAGGTTTTTAGTCGTCTTCTTTACATATCTGGCTTGTAAGTCATGTCTAAGTTTTGACCGAAGTAAAATCTCTTATTCACATTTTGTAAAGCTCAAAATCAGAGAAATGTTTGTATATATTTATTGTATAAGAGATTAATTTTTGCACTAAAGTTAAATTTTTATTTTATCGCTTAGAATCAAATACATTATAGTATCGAGTAGATTTTCAACAGCTGAAACGACCAGTATGAATGATAGTCAAAGCATACAATCTAACGTTCCTAAGTGGGATGAACCAAATAGTCATGAAGTCAAGATACTTCGAATATTTACAGTGGGGATTCCTCCAAGTTGGCAACACTATTTTTCTGCTGTTTAAATTATAAGTGAAACAATTTAACGTAAAATCATCTATCTGCATGAAAAAACTAATGGCATATGTATACTGTTTCTGTAAGGAGCCATAAATTAAGCCATAAGTCATAAGCCATAAGTCTGGACGCACGCCCAATGGCACACCTTCTTCGTTTTTCTTGAGACTTGGATCTTGGCGCTTAGGCCCTTTAGAAAAGTATCCGTTCAATTGGTTTCTACCACAAGAAATGTATCGCATTTAAACTTTCTGCTGCTTGTCAGCAATAAGATCCTAAAACTCGTCCATGGGAATGACTGCCCAATGTGGATTAGTCTAGCCTGAAATCCATATTTTTAATGAATTCAAATGATGGTTCAAAAGTATTGCCAAGTCGGAGGAATCGCCACTGGGTGATTGAATGTTACAGATTTGGCGTAAACTCGTACTGAGAATCATTCATAAGCCAACTTCCTTTCAGAAAAAGAACCTCGTATAACTGGATGCAGTAATATCATGTGACATGTGTTATTTTTACACTTTTGAAAAGTATCATTTAGTATTAAGACTCCTTTCTATAGGTTGTACATTTTTCCAGAATCATTTCGCTTTTGTTGGGGAGTAAGTAAGAGATCTGTTTTCATAATCTAATCCAGTAACCCAGCCACTATCGGGACTCACTCCATTAAAATGGGCCCATTTAATGGGCCCGTTTTAAAACCCAGGTTTTAAAACGCAGGAGTACGAAAAAGAAAATAAAAAACTTCTTGGCAAACTCGAGTATTGGGCTAAAATGAAATTTGATTTTAGTTCACATGTTTTCCTGGCTCCTTAATAAAAAAAATAAATTAAATCCACTCTGCTCATCCTCCAGTTTGTTTGTCAGTGTTAATAAGGCAGTGACAAGGAATTTTTGCAAGGTTGTAGCACAGTTTTTCTCTGGTAAAATTTTGTGAAAAAACCAAAAAATTCATCCAAAAGTTCACAAAATTATTTTTGGTGGAGACAGAGCCAATGAGATCCGATCAATCTATAGCTGACAGATGAGTTGACGTAGTAAGGCGATACAAACGAGTTCTACCAATCAATACACTTAGTTTTCTCGGTCTGACTGTGTCATCCTAGCCCGCCAAAAATAACGTTTCAAACCGGTTCAATTTTTGGTATCTTAAAAATGTGGTTTCTTCGCCATTTAGGACTAAACAATTTCTAAAGAATTCCACTAAGCCTAGTCCACTGTGCACTTCTAGAAAATGTCTTTAAAATATGCATACCTATGACCCGTTTTTTAAATGTTCTGAAACTGTTTTCTCTGTTGTTAGTAACTGTTTGCAATTTTCAAACTTTCCTCTGGAATGATACCAGCATTATGTGGCTGTGCAAAGTAAGAACAAGAGCTACCAATTAAATGAGTTCCAATATCATCATTACTCTCTGAATTTTAAGATAAGAAAACACTTATATCGCACTGTTGCTCGTTTTAAGTGAAAGCGCTGTCACAATTGAAATGAGGTTTTAGGTATACATACAGTGTACTTGGAACCCATATAGTCTGCAACTGGAATACGATTTTGCAATAAATTGTGAGGTTTTTCCTGCATTTTACTGGAATTTGGATTATCTCGAATCATTTTTGGTTAATTTCTTTTTGTTTTTGTTATCAATTTATTGTTGAGCGGTGTGAGTCAACGATCGGAGATGAATGCTTTTTGATTATGACTTAGAATGACCAATCACTTTACTATTTTCCATGGTTATTTTCTCGTTGATTGTTCTTATAATGAAACCTGTACAGCAATTATTCCTGTGAATTCTTTTCTCAAGTTACCCAAGATTTTGCCTGTTACCTAATCATTAAAATTTTGAAACACTCTGTACCAATTGAGACCTGAAGCTTACTGAATTCCTATCAAAGCACAAATTCATTATTTGAATTTTATTTTTATCCTCGGGATAAATATTTCCCTTACGTGTTCGTAAATGCCTTTCAGTGGTGTCTTGAGAAATCCTGCTGCTATTTAAAAAACTATTATATTTCACCCTCAGCTATGTTTTACAATTTTCTTCCATATTTCATTTCTCTTGGGGATTAATATCATCTAGCATTATTAAAAAGGACTGTTCCTAGGCAAGGTGATTTGGATGTCGAATGAGTCAAAATCGAGTAATATATTAGTGATATTGAACAGGAGAATAACTGACGCTATTGTAGACTGTATTCATAGTCATCCCTTTAATAGCTCCTTTCCATAGGAGGCCTCATTCGGTTTATATTGTAATTAAGGAGGGTTCAAGGCAGCTTTTATCAGAGATCATAAAAGATACATTTTTTACAAATCTGGAGTAGCATTTGAGAGTGAAAATTCAATAGGGCCATTGCAAGAGATAACAATGATTTGCCAGCGCAAAAAATAAATAATTCAAAAGAAAAAATTCTACGATTTTGACAAACTGTAAGATACATACGAACCTACCTTCAAAGTTTCAAAACTGGGGTTTTTTTCCTTTGCATTTTTAATTTTGTACAGAAGCACATCATTGTCATCTCTTGTAATGGTCTATTTCCGAAGTTATATTCTTAGATTTTACTTGGGATTTGTTAACATTGTACTTTTTAAGATGTTGCTTTAAACCTCCCTCGATCACGATGTAAACTATATGGGGCTTTCTCAGGAAAGAAGCTATGTTAGGGACGACAATGAATACGGCTCACACTAGCACAAAACGAGGACCAAAACTTTTAAATTGTTTTCACGTTTGCAAATTTAAAAGAAAAAAGTTGTTTTGAGAAGAAGTAAATGAACAAAACAACTGTCGCTTATCTCTGAAAATACTAAAAAAAAAAAATTCCGACAGAAAGTCAAGTACGGATTTTTTTTTTCTCCCATGAAATTTGTCCTGAAAAAACGATAAATTAAAAAATTGTCTCCCCTTTCGGTGGCACCTTTTTAAAAGAATTGTCACTTTTCCAAGGATTTTGATAATTTGTACATTCACACGGAAAAAAATTAAATTGCTGATTCAACAATTCTATTGCTAAAAACAGTGAGTGCAATGCTTCAATGCAGATTTTACAACAAAAAAATGCTACTTTAACCACCCCCGTGGTTAAATTAGTTTACAATGTGGTTAAAGTAGCATTTTTTTCTTGTAAAATCTGCGTTGAAACATTGCACTCACTGTTTTTAGCAATTGAATTGTTGAATCAGCAATTTTTTTTTTCGTGCAGTAGAAAGAATTTCTGGCAACATTTCAAGCAACAATTGCTCACTTCTCTCTGAAAACTGGAATATGAGAGAGAATTTTAAGAAATATCATAGCTGCTCCGGGATTCAAGATTCTTAAACGTTCTTCTTTCTTTTCGGCAAGTCTCAGCGAAATAAACAGGGGAAGAAATGATTTAAAGGGAAATCATGGGACACCACTGTTGCCTTCTTTCCTGTGCTAAACTTTGTCTGTAATATCAAGGTCATACCTTCTTTGTACAAATGTTTCATCCCTCTCATTTTTAAAGCCTTTTTCGTTTGTTAGGTTTTTATTCATTCATTTCTTTGTTTTTATTGATTACAACAAAGTTTTAAAAAATAAAGACCAGAGATTTTTGTAAATCCACATATTCAAACTGTATTTTCTTAACGTCCTCAAACCTCCTTTTATAGATAAATGGACCGCGTTAAACAGAAAGGAACCAAGCCACATCAGTTATTGCCAAATTTAATTTTTTACATGAAAACGGTTGTGTGGATTTTCGTACAAATTTCAGTGAAAATTCTCCGTGGTGCGGAGCGAATTCCTTAAAATTTTCCAAGAAATCCGAACAACCGTTCTTTCGTAAAAAATTTAATTGCCCAGTTAAACTTGGCAATCGCTGATGTAGCTTGGTTCCTTTCTGTTAAACTCGGTCCAAATGATGCACCCGAGGACAAAAATTGAAAATTAAGAGAAAGTTATATCCGCATCAAGAGATAAATTCAGAATCATTTGCTGCAAAATAACACTAGAAAGTTCTAGAGGGATTTCTTAAGGGCAAATCAAAATTCGAGAACGGACAAATGTGATTTCAAGGAAATTCAGTCAAAGTTTTGAAACAAATTTACCTAAAGAATTTCGCTTCTTTTTCATTAAAATTGATTCCTGCTTTTGTAATGACCTTAATATTGTATAATGAACTCTAATACACCTTTACATTTGATATGATAAAAGCACAGCCTTGTTATAACGTGCAAGCACAAGTTGAAAAAAGCTCATCGAGTTGAGATTGAGTCTTTGCATTGATAGCGGTTTTGAACTCCTTCACTTGCCTATAAAATCGGTGAGAATATAGATTATGACCTAAAATTTTAACAAAATGTTCTTGATATGGCTAGTAATCGATTGGCATGAAAGACAAAAAATCAATAATTTTTTTTTGCTCTTCTGTCAATTTCGAAACTCAACCCGAGTCCCCTTTTCCTCGGGTGCATCATGTATAAATTGACAAAGAGTTGTCTCCTCAATCAATTTCTTCAGCATAAAAATCGTCAGGCTGAATGAAGGGACATTTTTTTATTAGTTTTCTAGGCTTTACCAGCTTCATAAATGACAGACACAAAAAATGCCTCCCTCCTCAGTCTTGTCTCTGGGTGCTCCTGAGACAAAATTGAAAAAGGTCAACCTTAGACCTTCAAATGAAAGCTTCATAAAGAATTCTAAAAAAGTTGAGAAATATTTCCTGTTCTCAGTAAACTGAGTTAAGTAAAAATCCAGGAAAACAGCTGGAAAAAAAGTTCACAGAATAACGAGTGTTTTAGATGATAACAAAACAGAATTATATTGATAGTTGTGAGATAAGACACATTTTCAGAGAGATTGACATTTTTGAAAGTTAGTTTGTAGCTCAATATACAATTAACACTTGTAGTTTTCATCAGAAGTAGTCGATTCAGGAGTCTCACTCATGAAAATACAGAAATCAACACGAAAAATTGGCCGTTGAGCATAAGTCTATAGGGATATTTATCCAAGATATTATCAATCCAAATCCTATACACTATATCCCAGAGCCATTTCGCGGGGAAACAAAGCCAAGAAATACCAAAAATTAAAATTAGAGTCAAAAATAAATTTTTGGAACTCTAATTTTTCTCTCTCTCTTGTTATTTTTGACTCTAGTTTTAATTTTTGGTATTTCTTGGCTTTGTTTCCCCTCGAAATGGTTTGGACCCAGCACCATTTCTCCACCTTGTTACATACAGTTTCGGGGCACTTCTTAGTGTTTAATTTTTTCATCTATATCCCAGATATATTTCATTACTCTGATAAAAAATATAAAAAAATAAATTAACTGTTTTTCCTGCTACTCCCTGATTAAAAGGCATTAATTGTAGGGGAGCTGTAGTTGAAAAGTTCCGGGTAAAGACCTAGTTTCCTGGTTTTCTTGGCCTTAATATAGGCACTACACTTAACTCTCTTTAGCCAATTCTGCGATTTCTCTGAGATAAGTGAGAGGAAGGTGCTTTCAAGGATATTCAAAACAGATCTAAGTTTCGGATCCATAAACCACAGAACGGTGGAAAAATTCTCCAGCCTTTCTCTGGACTAGAGAATACAAGTGATTATCCTAATTCACAAGGCGAAAATCAGACAAAATTCTGCAACTTTACAAGTCAAAAGTGGCGTTGCGACCTGGCAAAATAACTACCAGCAGCTCACAGGAGGGATTCGAGACCTATTCCGGGAGATCATGCTCAAAATACCTCCGCTGTTTGTGAATTTGCTTCTTTCGTTTCTTCTCAAGGTATTTTGGTAGCTTTCCGTCCTTTTTCAACTGCTCGTACTGATCAACAAGAGCTGATATTTTCTTCTCACCTGGAAAAAGAGAACGATGATTTACACTTTTGACCAACCATCCCTGTAGCATTTTACTGGAACTTTTTAACAGAGGTAAGACTTTCATACAAAACTGAACCGAGTAAAAACTCACTTGTGACGACTTTTTACAAGTTAACAATCCGAACAATGAAAGGCCGCCTTCTCGAAATGTATCTACTGTAAAAATTAGTGAAAGTTGTCACAAGTGAGTTTTTACTTGGTTAGTTTTTAAACTAAATTGAGATAATTGTGCGGATTTTTTTTTTTTCAATTCGAGTGAAATCAAGGGTAAAATTGTGCTGCTTGTCTTCCATTCATTTAAACTACATAAAAAGTCATAGTATTAAAACAAGTTATAACATGTATTTGTCTCCTATTTTGATTTTTCTCTTGTGAAACTTGTTGAACTGAAGGCAACTCAGAAACAGAAATGCAAAAGCTAGAATAAGGGTCTCCTGGTGTAGACGACACTCGTTTTGAAAGTGTTGGATGAAATTTTGTTAAACTCAGTCCAGATAATGTTATAGAAAAATGCAGATGATATTAAGTTAAAATTAAAAATGCAGAGAATAGGCTAATTGAATCCAAAATTGGCTAATTTACCTTTGCTAAAATGTAATCTCACTTCATTTATGACATTGGGCAATTCCATTTTGCACATATTTTCTTTAAAATACAAGGAATCAGAACAATCGGGCTTCATGAAAAAGCCCATGAATTGCCATCTCCTGCTTGAAGGAAAGCATCTCTATTCTTCACTGCGTTGTTTCAGTATTTCTTACTAAAAGCTTGAAGAAGAATAGTCATATGAACTTTCCTCGAGTTTTCTAGTGATTTTTCAATAGCCTTGTGAGAAAAAATTATAAAATTTATGATCTACTTTTTGCAACAGTTCTCCCATAAAAAAATAAAATGTTCATGGGCACACTAAAACAGTGCAGACAAAATATGTTCCTTAGTGCAGGAGACGACAAAATAAGTCTCAAGGCCCTCTTGCAGGTAAATCCTCATTGAAAAATAAAAAAATTGAGTCCACCGGTGAATTTTGTAGGGCACATAAAAAGAAAAGAGGAAAATCACTAATGTGAATGATAAGCTCATTTGAGTGGGCACCATTGTTGACTTACGTTTACTCTTGAAATGAGGGATCTTTCCTTCTTTCAGGCGTTCGATGTTCTGGGCTCTTTCAGTCCTTTCCTTTTCTCTCCTTGCATTCACTTTCTGTTTTTCTCTGATTTGATTTTCCTACAAGAAAAAATTACAACATAGAAAACGAAACTAAAAGCGGAAAGTTTGAGCAACTCGAATAGACCAACCACAGCTGATAGGATATTACCGCAAAACCCCAGGTTAAAAAAAAAAAGAGTAAGCACTATAAGTAATACAGAAAGCAAATACAAACTGGAAATAATGTACAACTTTAAGACGCAGATTAAGAGTGATATTGTGAAGCTTTTAAATTAATCTTTGCACTTGTGTGGCTTTGACATTCTCCCTCAGTTGTGACAACCTAAAACTATCATATGGACCATATCGGCGGAGAACTGCAGAGATGTGTTTCTTGTGGTGTTTAAAAGTTTCATTTCTACTCTATTTTCAAGAAAGAGACCAAACTAAAGCCATGGCTAGAATATTTACAGAATATTCTTCGTGCAGAGACAAAAAATCGAGGAAGTTTTCAAAAAACAACGTCTTGCAAGTTTTCAATTAGAAAACCAAGTATGATAGGAAGCTGAGACACATGTTTTCGCACTTACAGCATTAAGGTATGCTATAAAGGACAAAATTAGCAAACAAGGGCTAAGTTTTTAGAGAGAACTTATAAGCTGCCTAGTAGAAAGCTCAAAATTTTCTGAGTTGAGTGCAACTATACACTGCTCACTGACAGAAAAATAATCTAAGCCACCGGCAACTTGAATACTGGGGATATAATTTATTGGAAATAAATTTCCGATTATTTGCACCCTGAACTTTCCCACTGGGTTAGGTCAACTAGGATCCCTTTTTCCACGAATGCCAAAAATTATTTTAAAAACTGAGTGTGCCAAACTTAGAAAAAGATCCAATATCTGTCAACCATGAACGGATTACAACAAAAATTTTAGGTCATTAAAAAAACATCTTATTGATGAAGGAATGTGTTGATCAAACGTTCTTACCATTCGGGTAATCAAAAACTTTATCTTCTCTTTACTCTCAGGATCGTCTTCTTCTTTGAACTGTCGTTTCAGTGTAGCCAATTCTTTCTTTTTGATTTCTCCTATAAATTCATAATTTTGCTTGAATGCCTGAAAGCAAGGTACAAGAAAATTATTCAATATTCTATGGATTATTTTTCTGGCGAAAGTTCCTCAAACTAAAAAGAGGGACAGGTCCTATACAACTGAGGTAAGTAAGCAAAATTTTCAGCAGTCAGTCGTTTCTTCATTTTTTACATTCATGTTACTTACGTTATTAGTTATTGATTTTTGATGCAGTACTAACAATATTAGAACACTGTTAGGCTCAGCAATAGTGTTAATTGTTGTCTTATTCTATTGCAAATGAGGACCTTTCTGACCAAATGGCATACACCCATGCCGATGTAACTGAGATTATACAACTTTTTTTTTCTTTTTTAACGAGCATTGGAAATCATCTGAATCAAAAATATCTTTGCCAAAACATTCAGAAAAATCGAGAAAAATTGCAGAGCAGAGCATTCCCTGCCAGCTGAACAAGTAATTGGTACATATATACACATATTTTCGTTACTTCATCCCCCTGTATATTAAAGTTTAAAGGTGCTGAAGATTTCAAAACTGCATATCACTCTTACCTCTTCGTTCAAAGGACCATATAAGTTATCAAATCTGGGATCCGTGAATTTCTTCCTCTTCAAAGGAACAATTTCGCGGAACTTTGATACCGGCTTTTTTGATGACATTTCTTGAGGTCTGAAATTGAAAAAATAACTTTGATTTCTCGTCATTAAGTAAAATTACTTCATTATGAAGCTGAGCTCCAGATTTGGTGGGTACTAACTCTGCAAAGACATCCTGAAAGTATGAAAAGTCCCTCCATTTTTTCTCCCTTAAAATTACAGTCTTGTTTTTTGCAATTAAAGAAAATTATACAGCCATTTTTTAAATATTTTAAAGAATAGGCCACTGCAAAATTCATACACCCGAAACTAGTAACAAACGTAACTCATTAGAATGCGGCCAGATGGGTAGGTTGAGTGCTAGAACACTTAACTAATACGGTTTCTGCCGATGAAACAGGCTCTTAAAAGGAAAACGGTTGTCAAACTATGATGGTTTTTGCAAAAGTAGGGATCAGTTTGCTCTCAATTTGAGGAAAACAACCTTCAATGGTTGGCAGGTTTGATACATTAGAATGATGTAATATTGAAAAGTGGAACTGATTAATGTCTCCGACTGAATACCAACTGTTAATTTATTGCCCCATAGGTAAAATCTTTTGGCACTTTAATTACCCCACCGCAATTTAGCCGTTTCAGCAGCCGTCTTTCTAACAAGTAGTCGACTAAGTACTTTTGTTGTAAAAATTAAGGGGGGGGGGGTTGCATACTTTTGGACAACAGTTGATAGAAATTAGGCCTACCTATTTTTCTTCTTGTGAGGTGCTTCATCGCTTTCTCTTGGTTTCTTGTGTTCTGGCTGCACACCTAGGACTTTCTTGTTGAAAGCTTTTGATCCTATTTTTTCCTTGATTTTTAGAAGGTCCTCGAGTTTGATATCCTTGCACTCATCTACCAATGCCATCTGCAAGAAATAAATTGATTAGCAGAGCTCTTGAATATACATTCCAGTCATTTAAAAGTCTGTTCTGAGAGAGCTCGACCGTCTCATAACACTGCGGAGAGCAAAGTAAAATATTAAAACATGATTCTGTGACAAGCACAACCGACCCAATAAGTTAATGGATGATAGACGATACACAAGATGTCCTACTTTTATGGTTGACTTTCATAAGGATGGGAAAATGAAGACAGCAGAAATTTTGTCTCTCTTTGAAAGCTGATTAACACACTTGACGTGAGCTCTTATCTAATAAGGGGCAAAAGCAGCTTGATTGCCAATGGCTAAAACATGCATTGTATGGTGCCTGTGAGGATTTCATCAAATAACCTGGTTGGGTTTTAGAGTGGAAATGAACTAAATTGTGAAGCATCCTACGGCTGAGGATCTACTGAAACAAGGCTCCAGGTACATTCAGAATTTTCAAGAGCTTGTGCTCGATACTTGGGGTTGAGATCACCAAGAATTCAACTTCTCAACATTTTTTAATGTGCAAAAGGTATTGGACACCCCATAAAGATAAAGCTGCAAAAATGGAATTAAGTATTATTTTTGATTTACCTTTCGAGTGCATGCGGGTGTTCCGAAATATGTGTGCAGACTTTACTGAGATGAAACTTCACTTGGGAGTGCCCACTTAAAAAATTAAACAATATGAATTACATGAAGTCAACTCTTGACATGAGCACAAGCAATTATCAGAACAAAATTCAAACTAATTTTATTATTAAAATTCGTTTCCTTGATGTTTTGATGGGACACGCATGGACACAATAGAATGAATTGTTATTGTTTATATTTGAGGTTAGCTTAGTTGCCAAGATCGTCAGTGGCACTCAGAGACAAGTGGCACTCAGCAATTTTTACTAATTTTTACAACCTATTTTTTTCAATTATTCCTCCATTCGAACAAAAGGAATCTTAACCGCAAATTCTGAACCAGACGCTTTGATTGGTCCAGAGCGTTTCATTCCATTTATTCCGAGTTGAACCAAAATAAGCGGGAATTTCAAATAAAGCAATGTTGTCAGTTTTACAAATTCCGGATATCCTGTTTGCCCAATCGTTTCCGTTTCCGGTAAAACAGTGTTGTCAGTTTTACCCTACGAATTTTTGTAAATTTGTCAACATTGTTTTACCGGAAACGGAAATCATGTAGTAAACAGGATATCCGGAATTATTTGAAATTCCCGCTTATTTCGGTTCAACTCGGAATCAACCTCGGAATAAATGGAATGAACCGCTCTGGACCAATCAAAACGTCTGGTTCAGAATTTGCGGCATTGACGTATAATACAATCTAGACCGCGCATTACGAAATTCAAGCGAGACGATAGGCAACCCAGCAACACACAGCAAGTGTACCGGCGAGACAATGGTGGAATTCGTGGAAATGCCAGTCTTGCCAGTGCCGTTGCCTGATACGGGTACACTTAGCTCGTATATCCGGCGGTATCAACTAGGCTGAAGGCGCGTCTTTACCCCCCTAGCTGTCTTACCTTCCCCGCCTAAAGTCGGGCCCAATGCGCGGTCTAGATTGTATTATACGTCAATGATTTGCGGTTAAGATTCCTTCTGTTCGAAAAGTGGAATAAATGGGAAAATGTAGCGATTTGAACCGATTTGGATGAGTTTTTGTCAGTTTTTGTAAGATCATGACATACCGCGTGTCCATATTCTATTTTCGGAATTTCTTCTAAAACGCATGTACATGAATGGGTTTTCAAATTTTAATTCTGAGAATAGTATAACTTCAAATACAACTGAGTATTTGGTGAACGTAAATAACCAATAATTTATACGACTAGTTGACAACGTCAACATGGTGACGTCATGAATCATATGTTTATGTAAACAAAAACAAAAACGCATTAGTTCGAACACGAATCGCACGAAAATTCGTTCCAAAGAAAACTGCCGGCTGCTGAATCAAAATTTATCATTTCACACCTCTGAAATTCTTAAAATGTAAGTAATTCTCAAAGGACAACGTATTTATTATTCCATTTATGCTCCTCTCTCCTCCTTTTTTCTCGACAGTTTTTTTTTATTTTTCTAAAGCAGTAGGTTATCACTGCGTGTCTTATGATCTCAAGATAACAGACGGGAATGCTATCATTGTTTCCAGATAAAAGATTACATCAAGTTTTGATATGAACTGATCCAGCGAGTACGTCATCTAATACATTAACAAACTCTTGGACCAAAACAGAACAATCCAACATAATGTTTCATGAGTTAATTGTGTTCCTTCATCAGTCATTGACCAGTCATAAATCAATTGAAGATTCATACGATAACTTTTGATTGTAAGGAACACTCAGATGCATTTTACCACCATGTTGCAAAGGGCGCGAAATGGCGTAAATCACAACTTAGGTTCTGAGTTTGTTTACGTTTGAACCAATTATATCGATTGATGCAGCTACTAAATCAGTCTAAGTATTACTAGAATATTCTCGGGGGAAATCTTGGTCATTGACAGTTTCAACATCCTAAGGAATCCCTTTTAACTCTCCTAATCCTAGTCTGGTGCTATGCTAGGTTCAGCACCAACACAAGGTGGTTTCACGGTAATGGAAATAGCTTTTTCTGGCTACAAGGAACAACTAAGGGCAAACCATCGAAAACAATGGTGACATATCAGAAGAAATGCCTCTTCAAGATCGGTCCATTAGTAGTTATCGATAAACTTATCCGCATCATGAGAATTTAAAGATTGAAAAGGACCCTGCTTACCTACTCTAAATGGGAAGGTGCATCATGATTATTTTTTAATTTTTTTATTGCATTCAATTCATCTCAAGATGGTAATCAAAAGTCTTTATTGCGCCAACTTTCTACGATGCACTGTTTTTGCACAATACGCCCAGAATGCTTAAATTATTCGGTGATAAAAAGTCTGAGAGATTCCTCATTTCAGCCCTTGAGTGAACGGTCGGCTGTGTGTCATCAAGGAAATCAGGGGAACTCAAGCACCGAGCGGTAGTCTTATCTCGGATTCTGCCTTTTTGCTTGACCATCCAAATCAGGTTCGTGAGGAGCGTAAGAACAGGAAAGTCAGAGAAAAACAGTGAATGTCAAACAGACGAGAGTGGGAGGAAGATAGCCCCAGAGTAGGCAGGAATAAATATGAAGACAGACACTTGCTATTCACATCAGACCTGTTGTTGAATGCCTTGCTCTTTCTGAATCTTCATCCCTGAAAAATTGAAGCGTTCCGGGCGCACAGTGCGAAAATGGGGAATCGTAGAGGTCGACGCAATTATCACTTTTGATCAGCATCTTGAGATGAATTGAATGCAGTAAAAAATTTAAAAATCGATCGTGGTGCACTTTCCCATAAGGAGTGTGCAGTGTCCTTTTCGTTTAGTCACACATCGCCAACTTCAATTTTGAATTAAAAAAGTAACACTTAGCAGTAAACTAAGTAGTAAAGACCTTTAATTTTAACAGCTGTTAAAATTAATCAAAATCATGTTAGCATGATTTTGAGAGGACCTCTAATGCCTACAAAAATGTCCGTATTGAAGTAAAAAAAATTTTTTCAAGCTAGAAAATTCATCAGGAAAGTGTGTTACAATCCCTGATAATATGAATCCGCAGTGATGCTTAATGCTTTTTTTTTTTTTGCCAGATTGAGTCGAAAGATTTGGAAGTGCTGTGAAGTTGTAGGCAAGATCTTTTCGAGTACCTTCTTCCTCTGTCACCAGTCTACTCACTTACACGTGGAACGATGCGGCTAAGATCAAGGACAATAAAAAATAGAGGTAAATATCTGCATGTCTCTCATATCATTGACTATACCCTACAAAATCTTTAGACATTCTTGCTGCAAAGTTTTTCCCTGTTTTACCAGGCTAAAATTTAAGTATCATTCAACATGTGATGGGTAGTTACTTTCTTTCTCTGTACCTCATTGCTGTTTTTTTTCTTGCTTTCTTTCTTTTCTTTTTCAAATTTTCTATTTTTATGGGTGTAAATGTACCTGACTAACACAGCAGGTCAAAGTGTGCCAGAAAAGCACAGTAAGTATCTTAGATGCTGATGTTGCTGAGCGCAAGTCAGAGAGCAAAATGGAATCTTTCTCATTCATGCAGAAGTTATGGCCCCAGTAACTCAGCAGCAGAAGTCTTTATTGACTTATGCCAGGTTTACTAACTGGGCAGCTTATTGTCTCAAAAGTTTCCCTGCAGCCCAAGTAGCATTTTGCAATGTAAAAGTTGCAACAAGTTGAAACAATGTTGGTATTAGTTGCAATAAAGTTGTAACTTTCGGTCAACTTTTGGTCGATTAGTGCCGATTTTCGGTGATCTGATCAGAAAACAAAGTTGCAACCTGCTGAGATTGCAAAATTGCTGAACCAAAGTTGTTTAAAATATAAAGATAGGCAACCAGCAATACTTTGAAGTTGAAACATATTTCAACTTAATTGCAACTAGTTCCAGCAAGCTAGCTCCTTTGAGGGAGAGAGTAGACAATCTGCACATAAATCTGTTAGTTGCAAGAATCAAACTATTTTGTTGCAAGTTTTTGCAACCTCTGCTACTTGGGAGATGTTGCGTCCCAAAAGTTGTACCTTGAGGTGGAAAGGAATTTGTGAAATACATAAATGTACAGCAGTGTGAATGGTTTGATTTTCATCATTTGGTGCAAATGACATCCAAGAATTCTAAAAATGAACCCTTTGGCTATAGATCAAAGTTCAAGGACAAATGTATTACATTTTGCAATTTGGACCTATAGATTCGAGCCCGGTTTTAAAACAACGTATGTGCCATTAGTTTCCCTATGCACATACGTGTTTTTCCAGAAGAGCCAGAATTCATAGTTCCAAACTGCAAAATGTGGTCCAAATAAAAGAAAATTCAAGTTAACAACTGTTGAAGTTTGCTGACTCTGTTGCCAGTTGTACAAATCATTCCTTTCAAATGCTTAAAATATTAATAGTAAAGCAAATTATGTCTCAAAATGAGGACTTAAGTGCAAACTGCATGCAAGCCCTCAACTTTACTTTCAACTTTGTAGTGTTCTTGAGATTATAGGAAAGTGTTTTTATGAAGTGTTAAAACTTAAAGCTTGCATTTCTAAATCGAAATCCGCTTTTCTGCTCCACCAAACAGTTCAAGGTTTCATCTTACGGCACATTTTGCCCTGCCACAGAGAGGAAGAGAACCGCTAACCATATTTGTGGAGGGTATTTTTTTTTTTTTTTTTGGACTTTTTGACTTTTTGCCCTGTAACAGTGCTTTGGCCTTAGTGCATGGGCACAAACAGCCACTGACAAGCTGTGGAGGGTATACCAATATCTTCTGTCAAGTGTGATCTGTGGCACTCCCGCAGCTTCAGATTCTGGAGATTTATACAGCTTCAAAGAGGGGATTTGAGGAGCTACCACTGCTTTACAAACTTACCTGCAGAATATTGGGGACCAAGCACAATTGGACTGCGTTAAGCAGAAAGAAACCAAGCCACATCAGCTATCGCCGAATTTAATTGGGCAATTTAATTTTTTACATGTAAACGGTTTTGCGGATTTTCGTGCAAATTTCAGTGAATTTTTTCTATAGTGGGAAGCAAATTCCTTAAAATTTTCAAAGGAATCCGCGTGAACGTGCTCTCGTAAAAAAAAAGACGGTATTAAATTTCCCGGTTAAACGCAACAGCTGATGTGGCTTGGTTCCTTTCTGTTAAACGCGACCCAATTATACCATCTACCATCCTCTTACTTATTTTTTTTAAAGAAATGACTGCATAATTTGCCGTGCATTTTACTGATTTCTACATGCTCTGCCAGAACCTTGCCGTGGGTTTTCTTCTATTTGAGCCTTGGTTATCCAAGGGCATGGTTTTGATCGACATGGATCGATTGAAAACTACAAACATGAATCGATTGACACCGATTCGACCGAAAAATTATTACGAAAACGACGTCGGCTCAATCGATATGATTTTAATTGATCGGAAAATATAAATGTGGACCTATCGACAGTTCCATGACTTGATCGACTAACCCATGAATCAATTGACAAATCTATGAATCGATCGACAAATCCGTGAATCGATCGACAAACCCGTGAATCAATTGAATTATGTCCGTCGATAAACACAAGAAAATGGTCATCAGTTAGCAGGCGTATGAGGAGCGACTGCACTAGGCTCCATCATAACAAAGGTGCTACAAAGAGATAAAGGACTAAAGATGAGCAAAACGAGAAGGAAGAGGAGGAAAAGCAACGAAGAGTCCTCCTCCAAAAACTTTGCTCGGTAGAATCAATAGACAACGCGTAAATTCACTGACAGATTTCGTCGACGTCAAGTCCGCTTTTAATTTGCCGCATAGGCAACAAACACACCGGAAAGCGCGAATAGTTATCTCTTGGGGAAAAATACTAATTTGTGTCGTTCCACGACCTTTGATGAAACTGATGAACGATGTTGCCAACCGATGGACAAGCAGACATGTGATGACTTTAAGGTGATTCGATTGACGCCATATTTTGTGTCAGAACGATGTGCGATATATCGCATCGATCGGTTCCATTTTATCAGCAACTCGTCATTTTTCTCGAATTTTGACTTCTGCTGCGGGAACACTAAAGAATTCACTTATCAAGTTTAACAAACAAATTCAACGTATTAAAGGCGTGGTTTTTTTAGAGGAAAAATATTCGATATTCGTTACTGATATCGAAACTGCACTCGAATGTGATATTTTCTCTCTAAAAAAACCACGCCTTTATTACGTTGAATTTCTTTGCTAACATTGGTAAGTGAGTGCTTTAGTCTCCTGACAACAGAATTGCGATCTCAAAATTCAAAAAAATGACGAGTAGCTAAAAAATGGAACCAATCGATGCAATAAATCGCATGTCGTTCTGACACAAAATATGGCGTCCATCGAATCACCTTAAGCATTCTGATCGATGAATACAAATCAGAGTTTCATACAGAACATGCACATACTCAGTTACAAAACAACGTATGTGCCTTTTGATTTTCTATGCAGGTAGGTGCTTTTACGGATGAGTCGGAATCAGTAGCTCCTAATTTCCGAATGAAGTCCATGTAAATGTCATACGAGAGACTCTAAAATTTTTTAGGAAAACGTAAGGGTCCCTTTTTAGCTCTAGGGTGTCCCTCAAACCTTCTCTCATAGAGGTGCCCGGGAGGTGAGGCTCAGCCATACTGCTGTCGTGTTACGGAAGAGAGCCGTAAGTGCATTTCTGTGGTGAGCCACGGTTAACACATCGTCTTACGTATCTCGAGGCTCATCCCGGAAGTATTTCGACGGTGTAAGTCCGCAACCACGTATCTCGGTTTGCGACGTCGTCGTAGACTTCCTGGAGGGTGTCTACAAGTCCGGAAATAGTACTGATTTTTTTAAGGGTGGTCCGGAAGTACTGAGATTGTGCGGAATTTAGCGAGAGGGTCCGGAATTTTTGTCATTTTTGTCGCAATTCGAGCGAGAAATTCAAATTTTTTTGACGTTTCTGGGTCTGGTTTTTATAAGTTTTCTTCCGAACCAAAGCGACAAATCATTGGTTGGCAGCATAGAGCGGAGCATCGCGAGCTCACGTCTCGCGCCGTAGCGCCTTCAATTTTTCAGATGCAACACGGACATCCATCAAGTACGAATAGTTGTATCCCTGCGCCGTCATCAACGCGCGACTTTCCCTTGCTCTGTTCCCATGCTGTGTTGGTTCCGTCCGTCTTATTTGTAGTGGTACTTCAAGGGCTACGTTAGCAAAACAGCCGAAGATAGGAGAGATGTAATCGGACATTTTTTTTACCTTTTCTCTCGAATCCAAGCGATATCTCATTGACGTCCTCTGGCGGCATTTCCCATTTAAACAAATGTATTTTAGCAAATTAGACCATTTTGTCATATCTCCTTCAATAATTGTTCAATTTATGAACTATAAGGGTATCCTCGTGTTACTATAAGGGGTGTGTGTCACTCAGTAGTTTCCAATTAAACACGAAATTCAGCAAATTTCATACATCTGCAAATTCTATATCGTAAGTAACACGGTGTTGGGACTACCTTTCCACGTTCTGGCAGTTGACAACGTCCCAGCGGCACATCTTAATTTACAACACTTAAACTTATAATTGAATTTACAATTCAACCCTTTTATCAGGCACTTTATTTATTCATTAAGATTACCAAGTTAACCAATTCTAAAATTGCATTTGAGTGTTATTATTCGACTATTAATAAGATATTTTATTTCTCTTTTTTTTCTTACTCTTCAACCCGCAAAAAAATTAAATCTGCGAGATTGAAAACCCACCGACTCAGAATCTTAAAAGTGCTCAAATTTTATTGAAGATGCCCAATTTTCATGGTAGCCATTGAAGATGGCGTATCTGTGTCACTTCAGCCTTTAAACTGCGACTCATGGCAAGATGTCTTATGACACCAGCAAGCTTTTTTTTCCGACCAAATTTTTCACCTATATACTGAGCAGTTTTTTGTGGCTCTTGAAAATCTTCATTTTTCGGAGTTGTTATGTTTTCATTCTCTTATGATTCGATTAAAATATCGTTCAGTCTGTTGAAATGCCGCACTACGCAATACGATAAATCAAGTTTTTTTCTACAAAATTTACTGACCATTGATAAAAAAGAGAGATTGTATCCACGTTTTTTTAAATATATATGGCATATTTAACAATCAGAACCGGGAGGTTATATTTTGAATTGAGTGTCGCTTTTACCACCGAACTTCGCTATGTTCTGTTAATACCTGACGGTGAAATTTCTGGGTTGTGATTTCGCAATCTTTCTCGAATGCTACCAAAGGGAGTGGAAAATGTAGGTACTCGTCTATTTTTAAATTTCCAGTTCTTTAATACTTATATGTTTGTTCTTGGTGTGTTAGATTTTTTGAATTTTTATGTGTTCTCTCTACTATGTTCCTTTTGGTGTGGCAACGGGCATCACGAGGCTTCTCAGAAGCAGACAAAGGTAATTTTTAATAAGTATCAATTGAAATTTCCTACGCATGACCCAACTTTTTCTGGTTTTAACTATTGTGTAAATCGTATTTAATTGGTTAATAAGAGGTCAAGTTCAGTTCTACTAGCAAGACCTAGAAACTCAGAATAATACGCGTTCGAAAATCAGAAAGAATAGTGATTGAAATACTAGAAATATTAGCTTTAATTTCATTTTATTCATCAGTAAAAATCAGTGGCATGGTGTGCTTTGTGATGTATCGATCGATCTACCATTTAAACCTTTGGAAAAGGATCGATAAACAGGGTGTTCGCAACGAACACTTTAATGATCGATTCTTTACCATAACTTCAAATGGGAAATTATCGATAATCGATCATTCGCGCCTCACCACTGGTCAAAATAACTTTTTTCTCCTCAGATGTCACTTTTCCCTTCACTAAAAACCCTTGAAGTACATGTTACATATTGACGCGAAACTTACAAACCACGTATCACTATTTGTGACGTTGTAGACTTCCTTTCTTACTTTATTTTTTGAATGAAAAACTACTCAACGGTGATGCTTTAAAACTGCCGTGAATTTTCTTCTCTGCGCGAAGAATATTCTGTGGAAACTTCAAGGAATCTGCTGTGATAACGAAAAGAGCAGTAAGTGTCAAATTTTCGAAATCGTGTTTCCTTCAAAATTTGTCTCAACTCTTTTAGGTAAAATCACTGAAATTGCTAAAAAAATAGCGAATTTCATCTTAACTGTATCAAAACGAGACATGAGAGAGCCGTAAATGCTCAAAAAATGACGTAGTTTTAGGCAAGACAGCAAGTGACATTATTCTTCCAGAGAGCCAAAGAAAACAGTGCTTTCAAGTTAAGTGCCGCCCTCTTGTGCCGATTTCTAACCCAAAAATGCGTTTTTTGTGTGTCCAAAACGCAGGCACGAAATCATGCAGGAAATAACACTTACGGCTGTCTTGCCTGACACTAGCCTAATATGAAAATTAATAATACCCTCTTATGTAATTGAGTCTTTCGGATGATTAATGGCAATTTGACAAAGAAAATAAATCATGGCTTCTTTCAATAAAATTTTTCGGTCAGGCGCTTCTGAGCCAGTTTTCCCAAGACTTAATTTTTGCACTTACCGCTCTCTTCGCAATCACGGCAGGAATGTTGCCGATTTTTATGCATAGAAAAAAATAAAGTAGGAGCGGAAATTGTAACACTTTGCAAACGAAGTACATGGTTTGGGAGTTGCATTGTCGATGTAGGCCAAGCAACGTGAGTAAATCATTCGAAATGTCGGTACTCTGGTAAAAATTGGCAGTAGAATCTGTGTTCCAAAATACCATAGACCTACAGCCGGCTGTAAGATTTCCAATAGCTTCTATAGCCGGCTACACAAGTTCTAATACCCCTTTATAGCCGATGGCGATCAAGCAACAGCCAGGCGATAAAGTGTATGCTAAACGTTACTAATTACGGACTTAGTGAGTTTTTGGAATACTGCTCTCTTTTTGGGCCGTAGTATCTTGATTTATTTTGAGAGGTAAGCTCCGTACTTTTGATGGATGCCTGCCATTACTAATATATTAGAGCGCCTTCAGTTTCGTATGATACTGTGCAATACCTCTGGTGTGAAAAAGTTACCTCAAGCGCTGTGGCAGGCGGGCAGCCAGCGCGAAACACGCATTGGCGCCTACAAACCTAACAGGGATACTTCACGCGTTGCGCAATGCGTGAAGTATCCCTGTTAGGTTTGTAGGCGCCAGTGCGTCGCCGCTCCGCTTTGTGTTAGGCTCTAATATTTAATCTGGCGGAGTCAGCGTTATTCAACTCATGACTTTAAAATGTTTGCACATCCTGTATGGATTATTCTCATTTTAATTGATGAAAAAAAATATGTATTGAAGGAAAATATAATGTGTGTTTTGTAAATATTAAGGTGGTTCCGTATCAAACTTAATGATTTCCAAAGCACACGAATTTCTACACAATTTCTTATAGCCTTTTATAATCGATGGCGAAAAAGCAACAGCCAGGCGATAAAGTGTAAAGCCCGGCGATAGGAACTATATCCCGGCTGCATAATTTTTTATCGCTTCGTATAGCCCGGCCATATGATTTTCTCCGCATTCTACAGCCAGCTATATGATTTTCTGTAGCCTTCTTTAGCCGGTTATAAGAATTCCTATGGTATTTTGAAACGCAGCTCTTATCGCCAATTTTTACCAGGGTATGTCTCAATCTGAAAATACTTTGTACCTTCGAGTGGCATAAAACCCTAATTTTTAGGACCAATTTTTCGATTTAGCTTCCATGAATATTTTATAGCTTCTTCCAAACTAGACTCAAAATATGTGAACATTTTTGTAACCCAGCTCTGATCTAGACCATTTAATTTTCGGGCCATGACCTATTTCCACTCACTTCACACTCATACATCAGTTATAACCATAACTTATTTGATTTAAATTATTTTTATTTTATTATTATTTTTTCTCAGTTTGCAATTGCGAGAAACAACAGGCATCGCGCAAGGTTAATGCACGGGGTAAAAGGGTAAAAAAGGTTAAGTCATCAAATCGATCTTTAAAGAAGCCGGAACCAAAGGAAGAGCCCGTAGACACCAACAACAACAATCCAGTGTCAAGTTCAGCAACCAGTTCCGCGTCAATCGAAAACCAGCCGGGTCCATCGGCCGAGCATCAGCAGCCACCAAAAAGCAAGGAAGATGCCGGATGCCCGAAGTCTCTTGCTTATGCGGATGCCGATCCACTCTATATCATACCGATGTTGATACCATCACCCGATAGTCCACCTCCACAGAAGAGGAAGACGCCAGCAGAAAAATACGCAGCAATGGCCGAAGCTTTGCAAGGTTTCTTGGACGGCAAACGAGCCCACCCTTGGTAAACTTCACTCCGTAACGAAGGGGTAGAAACAGGAAGCGTTTCATAAAGGAAACATTCGCTAATAGTGTGTTAAATGTACCGTGCTAGGCAGAAAAAACCAATCCACATTTGCTATTGCTTTTATTCGGGCAATTTAAGGTTTTACATGAAAACGGTCATGCGAATTTTTGTGCAAATTTCAGTGAATTTTTTGGCATAGTACGTAGTAAATTCCTCGAAATTTTCAGAGGAATTCGCGCAAACTTTCTCTTGTATAACATTAAATTGCCCAGTTAAATTTGTCAATAGCTTTTAAGGCTTGGTTTGTTTCTGCTAAACGCGGTCCAAATTGTAATGGCAGTCGGAATTTTCCCCTTAATTTTGTTGTTAACAACTATTTGGATACCAAGCTTCCTCTTAAATACAGAACTTGTGATATTTTTATTTTATTTTAATTGTAAAAGTTGGCTTCGTCCGCTCATGTTCGTCATCTACCAGTTACATTTTCTGGAAAAGTATTTCTTTTAATTTTGTTGTTGTTTAAATTCAAATTTTATCATTGTTGTACTTTTTAATGATTTTAACATGTTGTTAGTTAAGTTACCATCTTTTTATGATCCTTGATAGTGTTTTCAGCTTTTATTTTGTTCATAAACCACCATTTTATAAATGTATTCTGAGCGAATGTCCCTCTTGGTGAAGAGAGAATACATTTTCAAGATTTTAGTCCTACCCTCATCACTGTTTTATCCCATACATAATTAAGTCTTGTGTTTTGCTTGTCATATTCTGGAGGCGACATCAATTGCTGTTGCTATTCACATCTTTCATTATTTTTAAATCTGTTCTTTTTTATAAGGTTTTTTTTCTTTTTAAAGAATACCATGTATGGTATTCTCTGCCAGTTAGAGGTCAGAGCCATTAAAAACAAATTTCAAAGACTCTCAGTAATTCTCTCAGAAATATGAAAAGAAAAAGAAACTTGTTATATGTTTTTAGCTAGTTGGGGCCAAAATGCAAGTAAATAAAGTCGTATAATTCTGAATAATACATGTTTAATTTATGCACATGTATTGCAAGTCTTTTAGAAAGTGTTTATTTCTTTGCTCAATCCTCCATTAGACTTCATTTTGCAATTTGGAACTAAAATTTCTTGCTCTGTTTACAAACAATGTGTGTACCATTAATTCCTCCATGTATGTAAGTATTTTTACAAGTGAGCCAGAAATTGTATTTCCTAATTGCAAAATGAAGTCTAATCCACCCTTTTCATTCGAACCATTAAATTTAATGTACTTATCAATAATAATTAATTTTTCTTATAAAAGAATGAGTTTTAATCTTAATCAATATATTTCAAAAATTTAATTTTTAAAAAGCTCTCGCCTTCTGAAAATTTACCTAATGCTACTTCAAGTTGGCTTCTTAAAAACTTGAAAATTTCTATTTTCAATTGTCTTGAGAGGAATACAAATACTGGTAACAAATTAAGTATCACGTTTTGATTCTGGATAGAGAGATTGTCTTTTATCGCGATTCGAATGGCTGAATAAAAGTATTCCCAAGTTTTTTTTTTTTTTTTTTTTTTTTTACTTAATGTAAAGTGTTTCATATTTCACCATGAGTAAATGCCGTTGCTCTTGCTCTGGTGTAAATGCATATCTCGATTCCCGCACGAGGCCCGGAAACCATGAATTTATATGTAAAACTAGGGGACGCGCCCCCTGGCTGCTCCACGGACCAAACCCTGGAAGCGCCTGGCGCTTCTAAGCGGCGCTCCTTGCCGCAGTGCCACAGTGCATTTCAGAGGAAATGCCAGGAAGTGCCACAGAGGAATGAAAACGATATGAAGAAACGTAGAAGACAACAATCGCGTGATAATTATTATATGTTTATCATTTTTATCAGACTGCAAACGTGATACAGGGTGTCCCAGAGCACCCGCACCCCGCACCAGGCCTTATTCTCGGTTGATTTAGGTCGGACGAAGACGGGGTCCGCGGGATTGAATAAGGATCGACCCCAAGAAATTCGAATTTCATAGTCTCAAAACTCTCCCAGCTCCCCTTTCCCGGGGAGGGAGGGGATAAAGGGGGATCACGATCTTAAAAGTCGGGGTTCTCGATTGAATTTCGATTCGATTTCATTAGAATTGAAAAGTACAGACAATTTCACGTGAAAACGACCCCTACAAGTTCAAAATTGGACCACTTTACGCCCAAAAATGATCCCTTAAAGAGGGGGACAGCGGCTCCCTCCATAATTTCCCTTTGGTCAAAAATTGACGCAGATTCTCCGGATAAATGTGCTTGACCAGGTAATCGACCCCAAGGAATCCGATTTTTATGGCCCCAAAGCCCCGGCCTATTCTCTCTTGGGGGGTAAATGGAGAAGGCAAAAAGTCAAAAGTCGGGGGAAATTGTGCCCTCTATTTTATCCCCTAAGGGAGGCTAGGGGGGCTACAACCAAAATAAATGTAAAAATAAAATGATACACCTATGTGTTCCTATGAAGAATCCATGCGGGCCATGTCGTTCATGTATTCATATGGGTCTCGGAGCCGAGGCTCATGGATTTAGCGTTATAGCGTATGATCTTCAGACATTTGAATTTAATAACTTGCTGTCTTATAACGCTCTGATGCATTGTTTCAAAACGAGTGCTATCAAGATGGTCCATGCACCTTCCTCCTCGACGCCAATGAAATACGCTCAATCAGAGCGCAATGACTTGAAACCTTCCGACTCATCGTTTAAGAGACACCAATCATTCCTTGACCCTTAGTATACCTCCTTGCTTACGTATCAAAGAGGTTAATACCTCTTAAAAATTAATGAAGTTTATTTTTACATTTTAAAGATACAAAATAAGCTGGTATCTGCAATCGTAAAACGATTACTGTAACTGTCATGGGAACTCTCCTCCAAGATTTTTTTTTGCCTTCTTTAAGTTTTGCAGGCCCAACCGCAAAGCGATTGGGGCACGTACTCCGTACTCCTCATTTAGTTTGATGTTGCCTAACTTTCTAATGAGACTGACAATATTGCGAGATTACTGTAGGCTGTTTTTTCTCTCTCTCTCGCTCTCTCCCTCTCCTTCTCGTTTATTTGCGTATTTTATTTTTTTACGCAGCTCTGTTTGGTCCATACTTTTATCATTTCATTAATAAGTTTTTTTTGTGCTTGTTATTGGCAGATCGTTGACGAATTCTTAACTGCGGGAACAACCATCTCAATTAGTACTGATAAAAACGCCACCAGACTACCATCCTAGAAAGCATTAATCTTCTGTCCATCGTCTCTCTAAAGGTTTGTTTTCAAGCACTCGCCCATATTTTTCATGTTTCAGTATCAGCATTTCACATTCGATGTAACAACCTACTGTTTCCACTTTTTTTTCCTTTATTTCTTTATCCAGCAGAAAATTATAGTGATTCCAAAAAGTATTACAATGAATCGTCTGAAAAATATGAAATTTCAAACGAGAGTGAATAATTTTGGGCTTAAATTTTACCAACTATCTACACTTCCGTCAGTTTCCTTGCAAAAATATTCTTTTCCAAATATATATTTCTCTTCAATACAACTAAATCCTCTAAAGTATGTTGAGGCATGCACATACAACTTTTGAATGGTGATTTTGACGACAGAAGGAGGAGTAGTTGAAATAAAGAGAGTAAAAACTCTAGTATGCAGAGAAAAGACGCTGGGAAGGACGCTAGTTCGTCAAGATCATCAACCAAAAGTATATGGTATTTCTGGTTCTAATATCAGTAATGCTTGAGTCATTACTATCAATCGCCCGAAGTTTCTTGCAAGTAGACTGACTTATTCATCTACGAAGGAATTGCTGTTTTCCTTTAAGTGCGGTGTTTGAGTCAAGAATAATAATAATAATTTGATGGGTGGTCAAACATTCCCTTCCACCAGCCCTTAATTAATCCTCTTTAAAACCCTCTTTTCCCTCAGTAGATGTTTTAGTTGACTCTGACTCTCCCTACAAACGCAATTACTTTCATCTCCGGGAGAAAAGGCCAAAATCAAAACGATGAGGAGTCTCTCGTCGTCAGAAGAATGTATATTTAGAAAGGGAAGGCCAAATAGACGGAACCTACGAGATGAAAATCGCTCTGCATTTTCTACGAGGACCGTTTCCAGGCCTGACAAACGCCCAAAAGAAGTTGAAACTCTGTATTTAGAATCTCCGAAAGATTGCCGGAGGTCATTGAAGACCAGTAAAAAACGGAACGGGAAATCGGAGGAGTCGAACATCAATCAGCGGCAAAATCTCGATAAGTCTGAGGAGGTGAGCCCCTCGGCGAAAAGCTCTTACGGGCCTACTTTCATGGCAACTGAATCCTCCGTAGAATGTCCCCCTCCAAATTTTTCTACTGCCTCCCAGAAATTGTCCTCGGAAACCCTGAAGGCTTACGCGACCGCACTTGGCATCAAGACCGATCAAGTAGCATGCGAAGATAATCGCAGTGTCGGCGGCACAAACCCTCAAAAACTGTCCGCAGAGACTATGCTGGCTTATCAAACCGCATTGGGAATGAAAGCCGATCAAACAAATGAGGGTGGTCAGAATCTATTCGAAACGAGTACTCCGAAACTATCCACTAAGGCTTTTCGTGCTTATTCTAAAACGCCTGACATATGCGCCGATCTGGAAGATGAAAAATATCACGACATAGGGTACAGACTTGTTCAAACAAACGACGAGTGTAAAATAGGAAACCAAATGGAAAGTCGAGGTTTGAAAATTTTCGGCGTCTCCGATCGGAAATGGTCGACGGATTGTTTCGATCACTGCAGAGATCACGGGACCGCCGTCGAGAAAATCGGCGGTAAATTGGTGGCAACACCGAGTTCCAGTGATCTAGAGGATACTTTGAGAGGTTTGAATCTAGATGAAATGAACGAAGAGCAGCTGAGGAAGCTCTATGATTACGAAACGTCTTCTAGCCGGAATTTCAGTAGTTGCGGAGTTGAAAGTGCTCATACGTGTGAAATTGGAAGAAAATTCAAAGCCAAGCCCGGCTCAAACCCAGCTCGTAAACCAATTAGTAGCTGGCACGGTTCAGTAGATCATGGATCTAATAGGCATCGGAGCCCTTGTACAGTAACGGTGAAAAGCAATATTAACTCTGACTTTGGTCGGAGTATTTCGGGGGTAGGTGCCCATCCGAGAACCACTCCGAAGAGTTGTGGGCGCGAAGTGAAAGATTATGGAGACCATATATCGCGCCAACCGAAAATTGAATCTAGGAGTTTTGATAGAGGTCGGGAACGATTCGCTCCAGAAGTAAAACGCTTCGGAGCGTGCGATCAAGAAACAATAAGACCAGTAGTTCAAGTTTATGAACGCTTTGGTCCGAGCAAAGCAAACGGCATGCAGGCACGGTGGGAGGTAGATTCTAGTTGCCCGAGTAGTACGTGGAAGAGACTACCCCCAGAAACCGCCTGTCATCAACGTTGTCCTCAAAGTATGATTGGATCGGAAGTAAAAAGTTTGGGAAGTATCAATCGTGCAGGATTTGAGCCGGTGCCAAGCTGTCATCGGTCAAATCGAAAAAGACCAGAATTAGGAATGGTCGTGAATCGCTGTGATCAAAGATCTTTCGAAACAGGGAATCCTAAATTACTTCAGACGCGTCCTGATTCAGCAGTTACAAAACATACCAATTTCAACCAAAAACTATTTAGTCCTGAGATGGTGTCAAGGTACGTTGATGAAAAAATCTTGCCGAAGCGGTGCGATCAAGAAAGGTTCCACCCGGAAAAATTGTCAAAGAATTTTGATCAAAAATTTTCGGATCCGAAAATGAGGCCTCGTCATTCTAATTGCGACCAGTTCACTACAAAAATTACCGAACCTAAACATCTTAGTGGAAAACAGTTGGAAGCGCCAAATAATGGCTCAAAACATGAGTATCGCAGACTATCAGAATTGAACTTGTCTTGTCACCCGAGGCTAACTCCACTGGGATTAGAGAGTTCGCAACGTTTGAGCCTCACAAGTCCTCTCGACAACAAGGCTAGTATGCAGTTCTGCCAGATGCTGGCAAAATCCTTACCAGATGCCAAAATCATCCCGTTTAACAAACTCTCCGAAATTTTACCAGAAGCCGAGCTCGCCAAGGTCAACGAGAAAATCAATAGCAACATCAATGCCAAGCAAGTGTCACCCTGTCTTTTTGATGATACACAGCTCCAAATCGACCGCATCAAACAGCAAGTCCTGCGGAAAGCAAAAGAATGTCTTCCAAATGCAACATTCTCCAAAATAAACCAATTTCTATTGAGCAGCAAGAGCGAGTCCGAACCAGAATTAATACGTACGTCAATGTCACCCAGTGAGAGTAAGGATGCTATATCTTCTAGCAATGAGCTCCAGACGTCAGGTCGGGCGTCGTCTTTTTACCAAAGCGAAGCTTCACCATCTCGAACGAGTCCGAAGCAGAGTCGAAAGCTTAAGAAGTGCAGTTCGTATTACAACTACATGTATCCTGTTGGAAACCAGAGACGCCGCAGCGGAAAAACGACAAAACGCACCAGCGAGATCAAACCCAAAGCCCAGACGAAGGAGGAAAGTAAAACATCTGCGGAGAGACGACCCACAAATTCAAAAGCCAAGCGACAAACGGCACGCTCCTCATCTAGTGAAGATACTTCAAAGGTATGCAATAGTGAGGTGTTCATTAAATCGCTTTCCAACTCGTGTAAAAATAGACTTTTCTCCGGTCGTGAAAGCGATGCTAGTTTGGAGGCAAGCATTAGCTCTGACGACGGAGAGCTAATTTTTATGGAGTATGACAGCTTAGATTTTAATGATTACCTTGAGAGTTCCGAACATGATTACCATTTTGCAACCAAAGATCTTGACGATCTAAAAAATGTTGGCTACCAGAAGGGAGACAAAGTCAGTTTTCAGAATGTAAGTTATGTCGACAAAAAGCTCATAGAAAATCCAATCCAAGGTTGCTACTCAGATAATCTTGGCCACTTACATGAAAGCGACAGATCACTTCCTTTTGTGAATCAATTAAACTTAAATTTATTAAATCATCACGAGCGCTCATCTCGCATTGTAAGCCAGTATGACTCATACAACCTCGCTGCAGAGATATATGAGTCCTCCGCAGTTGACACTACACAAAATGATCAGAATCTTTGCCAAAACCATGAAGATAGCGCCATTACGTGTGATGGTGTATTTAACAGAGCTGATAACGACATTTTTGGCATGAATAAAAATACATTCATTGATTCAGGGTCTGAAATATTGATTCCAGACTCGGGTTCCATGACCTTCTGTCAAAGTTGTACAGGAAGCAATCAGCTTAAAAATAACCTGCCATTTCACGAAAATAGGAATTTTCCTGTGACCAGATATTCATTGAATTGCGTCAAAGAAGAAAAAACCCGCAGTTTAAAATCTTCTAATATTTCGTCAAACCAGTGCCAAACTGACTGTGAAAATTTCGACTCCGAAAATTTCAGTAGCTCGAGTTTTTGTGGTACTGCCGTTTCGAGCGAAAACGTAGCGCTATTTAGCGATGAGGATTTTTTTGCCGAATCAAACCAATTGGAGTGTTCAAAGGAATGTACAAATTTTAGCAGTCTTGATGATAGGTGTCATTTTGAGTCCATAAAACGTCATAATGCTTCTTCAATTGGAGTAAACAGCCCTGAGATAAAAAGAGAATATGAAATCAATTTTTATCAGTCTGAAAAACAAAGTGATCACTGGCGTGGCTTGTACGATCCCACCGAAATCTATGCTAAAAATTGTAGTTACACCTACCATTCTCCTCTGACTGAACATGTTTTTGATTCAGACCTATCGCAAGGAGTGAATAGGAACTCTCTGAAAGGAGGATCAATTTTGAGGACTGGCAGTCAGATTTTCGATTCAAAGTACATTATCCTCACGGAACCAGGGTATCATTCTCCCACTGGCCAAAGAACTGATTTGCGAGCAAAACCTCAAAATTATGAGCCACGACCTAGAAACATTGAAACGCGCTTCAATAGTGCGCCCAAAGTTCCTGGCTCTAGTTTATCAAGGAATAGGAAAAATCTTTTAAAAATACGAAAAAAATTTGCCTCATACCGAAATATTATCCCAAGGAATGGAAACTATCTGATTGATGGATCTGCTTTTAGAAAAACCAAGCTGAAACACGAAACTTTAAAAAGATACGCAAAATATTTACAAGCTCGTAAAAGTCCGTTGAGAATGGCTGTACAAGTAACTGTGGATGCTAACAAGGGTTCTGGGGCGAACTTTAATTCGTTAACTTGCTTGGACATTCTAAAACTCTCGCAAGAGTCACAGGAGAGGAATAGAAATCAGAATATCATTATGAATCACTTTCCTTATTTTCATATTTTGGTTCTTGTTCCAGGGATAACTCATGTTCCCCAAATCTGTGCCCCTTCCTCCTCAAATCATGTGAATTATAATTTTAATACCGCCCGCCATCTAGTGCTGTCTTCAAAATATGTTTGTCCATCAACTGCTGAGGAACGTTGCAAGATCTCGGACCACGTGGAAAATCAAATCTCGCAAAATTTTCGTAGAACAACGATATTAAGAAGTGACGCTTCTCATTTTGATGTTACACAATGCAACCATATTATAAATATTATTCGAGCTTTTCGATCAAGTGATAGAGACTTTAACGAGATTACAGCGGGGGAATGTTTGATGAGTGACTTTATAAGTGGCCATGATTTTATCGCAGGACAAGATTTGATGTTGATCTGCTTAACTTTGAACAATGAGGCAAGTTTTGTTGGAAATACTTACTTTATGAGTAATGGAAATTCTAATTCTAGCACGACAAGAAGAAGGCGTAATGATTGTAAACCAATTACGATGCCTGTTCAAATTTTTATAATCGAATGCAATCGTTATTGTAATAATGAAAAAACACGCTATCGTGAACCAGATTCTATGTCAGCTTTGGATGTAATTCTTTTAAATTCCGAATTAGAAATTAATACTTTTTCTGAGTCTCCGATCATTATTGAACTTTCATACTTCCTGAATTTGGAGATAGACCAAACCGAAGTGCCTTTGTTGGCCGAACACTTATTAAAACTTGAAAACTGCGTTCTTTTTCTCAATGCCAGATTTAAGTCAAACCCTTCGACGGTGTTTGATGTAGAAGAACCTTTTTTGTTTTCCGACCAGCCAATGGATAAATACAATGCTGCACATTCATCCACCCACCCCCGGAAACCAACGGTCACCCTGCAATTTTATTTTCGTCCTGAATTAAAAAAAACTAAGATATTGCCATTTTTAAGCGTGATAAGCGTTAGAAATAAAACCGACGGGTGGAAAATGTTATTTTGTCAAAGTAAAAAAGTCGCTTTAACTGACCCTGTTGCAGGGCATCATTTTTTGGTCCCGACTTTTATCATACAAACGCAAGAGCCAAGCCTTTTCTTTTGCTTTGCAACTTTGGATGTTGATTTCAAGAACGAGTATTTGCCAAATGGTGTGAGGTTAATTTGCTTGAAAATGCACGCGTTTTGCGCATCGGCTCAAGACTTGAACCCATTTAGCTCATTCCTGCCCACGACGTTATATAAATGGACAACGGGCTCTACTGACCTGCCAATCAATCTGTCCCTGTGGTTTTTATCCTCTGAGATCTCTCGGGTCTTAAGATCCCTCATCAGAGCGTCCAACCCAACTTATCTTGAACTGAAAGGATTTTTACATCACGAATTTTCTCCAAGCTCAATTATTCTGCCCACCGCAAGTAGCGCGCCACAGTACAAAGCACAGGAAAGAGATAACACAATCTTACCCGCATTCTCTGCATGTGTATTTCCAGATCTATCAATAGCTGAAAACTGCTTCAACAACAAACAGCTCGCTAAATTACCAATGTGTAATTCATCAACTTTATGCCCAATGCCAATTAAGCACTTCTCAAAAAGCTCGAAACACACGTCTCAATCAGAATCAGTCGAAAACATACGGAAATCCTTTTTCACCTCACGTGACGAACAGTACGAGCAGTCTCTACTTTTAACTTCCAAGTCTTTGCATCATCTCTCAGTGCGCCTTCTGATCATAAACTGTCACTAAGATTCGAACTGTTCGGACTGCTTAAGAATCTGCCGATAACGTACTCAATTCGGCCATATCTTCTTAACATTCCCTCTGAAGATTCGGAGTTAATACTGTTAACTGTTGAACTGTATACAGGTCAGCTCTTCTTTACTTTCTTTCCAAACTCGAGCGATTTGCGCAATTTACATTTCGTTGGTCTTCAAAATGTTACCGACCCAGTCTTATTTCAAGTAATATATTTTTATATTTCGGTTCATTGTGAAATGTTCGATTTTCAAGGCTCAATGCAGGTTCAAACACTGAATTACCAAACTTTTTCTCTTCAAAATCCCCGCGAAGAGCGCCCAGCAAGGTCAAAAGTTTCATCACAGTCCTGTATGTCTATATTACAATTAGAAATTGCATCAACTTTCGCATGCAAATCAGAAGATCATCTTGTCCACACATCAATGCCTTGTAACTCAGACTCTGCTAACGTCTTCCGTATAGTTTTCGTTTCCATCCCCCCGAGATACCATCTCCCTAAATCGCCGAAGGTTATTCCTGACCACAGCCCATTCGGTTTCGAAGACAGACGTGAAATTTCCCTCACCAAATACGCGCAAACTGCAAAAGATCCTGTCTCCGAACACAAAGTCTAAGTTCCACCATGTTTTCGTGTAAATATCGAACCGGAAATGGGCTTATTTGATTTCTTTCGAAAAAGGTACGTCAGCTTTTCTGAGTGCATGCATGATGAATATTTTCATCTCCTGGGCTTTCTCAGCAAGTGGTTCTTTGAATATCATTCTCAACGAGGAATCAGAGAGACTCCTTCCTCCTCCAGAAAATCGCGAAGCAACCCACAACTAGTAAAAACGACCACGCAAACTGATTTTCGACAGATCGATAGTATGACGCAAACCGATCTGTCTTTTGAGTCCCCGGAGCTTGTACAAATTCTACCCTGGAGCGATGATTTTCACCTGAGCCTGTGAAATTTTAACAACTATTCCGTTCTATTTTTTTAAAAAAAAAAAAAACATTTATCAGACGTCCATTGTTTTATGTACTATATTCGTAATCATATTTTTACTTGTGCCTTTCCTATCGTTAAACTAATATACCCCATACCTATCCTCTTCAACCATATTTCTTTATTTCTTCTGGTCTCTTCCCACTTTAGGATGTATTTGTTTCTATTTTTGCAACAAGATTCAGGAATTGCATTTATACTATTGTATAACGTATCTCCCAAGTGAAATAAAATAAAACAGAAAAAGGGGGAAAATCCTATAAAAGAAATTGAGATGAGACGCATAGTGGCATCATATAAAATATAAATTTTATTTTTAAGTTACATTCTGTTTGGAATTAACTTAGTCTTGCTGTATCAAAATCAGTGGTGCCTCTTAAGCAAGTCTTTGAAGATTGCAGGTGTAGATGCTCATCTGGCGCCGATTCTCTGCTTCAATTGGGCATCTACACGTCTTTCTATGCAGCTCAGATTTCGGAGGCGGCATCTCTTTTCGAACTTGAGTGGGTTAAATTATTTAATCGCATCATCATATAATCTATGATTTAAAACAAATCAATTATTACAGTTTGCATTGTTTTTTTTATGTGCATTCTCATCTCTGCCGCTTGAGTCTTTTTAAGAATGATCGAATCAGTCAGTTGCACGTAGTTCCAATTAGCATAAATACGTCCAATTTCAATAATCAGCCCGCTGTCTCCCGACTGAACAATTTCGCCAACAAGTTGTATGATCTACGTTCCGTCCTTCTCAGCCTACAGCCTGATTGTTGAAATTTTGTGTTTGTCGGGTGGAAATGGATGACATAGGTTAAACGGCGAAGTGTGATTTGTCAGCTATGTCTTATCGCTGCTTTGTCGTGCTTTGTCGGACGACAAACTAAAGGCACCTCTTGAGTATCCAACAGTATGTCGTCAATTCCACCCGACGAAGCACGACAAAGCAACGATAAGACATTGCCGACCAATCACGCTTCGCCATTTAACCTGTGTCATCTATGTCCGCCCGACAAACAAAAAATTTCAACAATCTGCGGGCCGATTATTGAAATTTAGTGTTTGTCGGGCGGACATAGATGACATGGGTTGAATGGCGAGGCGTGATTGGTCGGCTATGTCTTATCGCTGCTTTGTCGTGCCTTAAGCAGCGATAAGACATAGCCGACCACTCACGCTCCGCCTTTTAACCTATGTCATCTATGTCCGTCTGACAAACACTAAATTTCAATAATCGGCCCGCAGGCTGCAGGATTTCGTAGGTGGTTATGGTACTGCGAGGCAACTCCTTCCCTGCCTCCACTGCGGTTCTCTAGCGAACGTCTACACTTCGTCCTCCTCTGCCCGTATCTCAGAGATGTCCTCGGGGCGTTCGGGCTGGGCATCGAAGGCGGCGCGGAGGAGTTGCTCCAGCTGGGGGTCGCGGGCGGCGGCGACCATGGCCAGCTCGGCCTGGGCGCGGGCCGCCTCCTCTTGGCCGATCCGCTTGAGGAAGACGGCGAAGTTGGCGCGGAGCTCGGGGGCGTCGCTGTCGCCGCGGAGGCGGAGCGCCTGCTCGAAGGCTCTCCGGGCGCTCGTGTCGTCGGCCAGACTGTGGAGCGCCAGTGCCAGCAGGAGCAGCGTGGGCACGTGCAGAGGGTTCCGCTTCATCGAGGCCGACGCGAAGTGGAAGGCCGATACGAACTGATGGGTGTGCATGTGCACCAGACCTGGAACCGGGAATTGACAGGGGGCCGATTATTAAAATTGACAGACAAAGCTATAGACAAAGAAGATATAAGGAGTATGGAGCGATCCGATTGGTTGAAACTGGTGGTCTTTACAGACTAAGAGGGAAAATGATAGAATAACCTCGACGACGCCAATGGGGGACCCTCCGCTTCACACCAGCGGGCCGATTATTGAAATTGATAGACCAAACTATCGACAAAGAAGACGTAGGGAGTAAGTATAAAGCTATCCTTTTGGATAATGGAAATGCGTGGTCGAAATGGGTGGTTCCTATAGACTAAGGGAGAAAATGATGGACTAACTATAGGGTCTCTCGTCGGTTGCCGTTAGTTAGTCTATTGCCTACCTCTTGTGTCCATTGCAACCACCTGCTTCCACCAATAGGATCCCTCCATATCCCTTTTGTCTTCTTTGTCTATAGCTTTGTCTATCAATTTTAATAATCGGCCGGTAGGTTTGATATTTTATGTACGGTCAAAAAGCAAAACCACGTATCTTCATTACGGTGTTTCAAAATGTCCACTCCAATTTTATTATTTCGAGGAGAAACCGGCCGACTACAGAAGATTCTTACATAAGTTTCCAGGGTGTCGACTAGAGCAGGATGACCAAAAATCAGTACTTTTACAGTAATTTTTCAGTACATTCCCAAGAAATTTAGTGTCTCCTCGACAGAAAAATTTAGTACTTTTTCAGTGCCTCCAATTTTTAACGAAATTAAACAAATTTAAAAAATTTAAATTTATCTCCAATGGACCACTAGAGAAGGTACCAATTTCAGCATTCTGATACATGTTTCTTAACCAAAATTTCACGTAGAACACGATACGCACAACGAAAATTACCAAAATTAACTCCTTACGAAGATATTTAATGATTATTGATGCGTAAATTGAAACCACCCGCTCATGAAAACTTAATGCTCTACGAGATTCACATCGCGTGCCAAACGTTATCATGAACGTCTAAGCTATGTAAAACTCTGGCAATCTCAGTCTTGACGCTTTGGCTCAGCTATAGCAAATTGCTTATAGTTTGAACGGCACATGGTGGGAAATGAAGATTGCTCGATTGAGAAGCTTGCTGAAACCATTGTAGTGTGCGATTTGACTCACGTAGAGCTTTGAGTTTCTTGTGAGCGGGCAGATCAAATTCCTCGGAACCAATGTGAAATAAAAAGGTTAATATCTGCGTTAAGAGTTGGTTTCCGTAACTTTTGTTGCACGAATCGTGTTCTACGTGAAATTTTGGTTAAGAAACATGTATTAGAATGCCTAAATTCGTACCCTGTCTAGTGGTCAATTGAGACAAAAATGACGAAAAAAGTAGAAAAATCCCGGACCTTCTTGCGGAATTTCCGCCTTTTTCAGTACTTCCGGGCTGCCCTTAAAAAGTCAGTACTATTTCCGGACTTTCCGGAAATTCCTGACTTGTGGATACCCTGTACTGATTAAGAAATCAATTTGACCAACTTTTCAAAGAGAAATTAAAGTATGACAGGAAGTCTGCGACGTCGCAAATAAAGATACAAGGTTTTGCTCGTTGGTCATCGATACGGTGAATTTCGATGAGGAATTCAGAGATATGGTATCGGGTACTCTTTTGTTCCTAAATAGATAGCAGTTTTGTATGAGTGTCAGTCCTAGTTTTATCCTTGGGTAAAGGATCTAACTGTTAGGAATTCAAAAGTAAGTAAATGGAACTAATCCATAGACTAGTGTTTTACGTAAGTACTTGAGCAAAAACGCTCAAAAAGTTAAAACCAAGTAGTATCGCATTTTTAAATTCAACGATGAACCAAATCACGCGCAGCTCTCTACAACCATTCACTTACCTAAATTGTAGAGTGCTTTCCAGTCGAGTGGTGCCAGATAAATAGCCCGCTTCAAGCAGCTTATTGCTGCCACAAACTTCTTTTTGGCGAAGAAGCACATGCCGATGTTGTTCCAGAGAAACGAGGACTCAGGTAGTCTTTGAGCGCACAGTTTGTACTTTGTCAACGCTACCTGGAAACACAACAAGCATCGTTTACGAGATGACCTCGTACCAGTGGCGTGGCGTACTTTTCGATATATCGATTGATTTTCCATTTAAACCTATGGGAAAGGATCGATAGACAGGGTGTTCGCAGCGAACACCCTAATAATCGATTCTTTACCATAGCTTCAAATGGAGTTATAATCGATGATCGATCATTCACGTCACGCCATTGCCTCTTGTTTTTACCTCCCTCCCGAATGTGAGTGATACCTCATTGGCAGTATAGAGCGGATCATTGCGAATTCACGCCTCTCGCCAAAACGCCTTCAATTTTGAAGACGCAACACGGACATCCATCAAGTACGAATAGTTGTATCTCTGCGCCGTCATTAACGCGCGTCCATTCCCTTGCTCTATCTCGATCATTCATACCTCGCCTCTGCCTCGCACCTGCGTTTAAAAAAGTCCGGAAGTTCAAGATTTACTTGCAGTTATGGAATCCAAAAATATCCCTTCAAGCCTTAAATTTTCTCGCTCACTGCATAATGAGATAAAAAAAGAAAGTATATTTTGCAAAGATTAAAAAGTAAATATTAGCCCGAAGCTTGTATTAAGCCGAATTGTGCCAAATTGTAGCTTCAAAATGCTCTTGGAAACGATCATTCTTCTTTACAATTTTAAGGAAGACCTGCATGGGATCCCTTTTTTTGTTTCAAGGAACCTCAAAATCGCCTAGGGGAGTTGGAGTCTGAAAAATTAGTTAGTCGCGCTCGTGAATCTCTGCCTTCGATGCAGCTATAGTTTATACGACGGTTTGTGAAACCGTTGGAACCTGGAAGTCGGAATCCAATGGAGCTTTTGCATGTGTCAAAGCTCAAATTTTGAGCTTTGGAGTTTTTCCAAACTTTTTTTTCCAAAATAGAAATCTGAATTTTTTTCCCAAAAGTGGAATCTGAATTTTTTTCCCTGAATCTAGTGGTGCCGTCAAAAATCAATTTTTGTCGCTGGAAAAATTAATTTTGGCCACTTTTAGATTCGATACCCCCCTAAACTCCCTTCAAAATGCGTTTTCCCTTTTTTGGAGGTCAAAAATGAAAAAAGCGCTAAAAATTACCCCCATTTTCCAATTTTCATTAATATTGGTTGATAAACATCGTCACAGTGTTAGAAATTTGATGTTTACCCTCCAACTTTGGGGGACCGTGGCCCCCAAGGGAGAGCGTTTTTGGAAAACAAGTTATACCCTAAAAACGTCTTTTTTGTCCTCGACTCCTTCAATATTCGTACTTAATCCTGGGACACTCTGTATATCCGAGCACTGGAAAAAAACACATCGGATCTAGAGTCCAGACTCTTAAAAACATCGACAAGAAAAAGTACTCCTGATTCAATCAGAATCCAGCTTAAATCAAGAACCAAGCCTCTTAATTTAAGTGGATTTCGTTTTGATTCAAGCGAAAATCCGATTGCATCAAGAGTATTTTTTCTTGTCAATGTTTTCAAGAGTCTGGACTCTAGATCCAATGTGTTTTTTTCCCACAGTGTGGTTGATAAACATTGTCACAGTGTTAGAAATGCGATTTTTTTTCTCCAACTTTGGAGAATCGTGGCCCCCAAGGGAAAGCGTTTTTCGAAAAAAAAGTCATTCCAAAAAACGTCTGTTTTTGACCCAAAGAATCGACTCCTTCAATATTCTTACTTAATCCTGGCACACCCTGTATGTCCGAGGTGTCTGAACTCTCTCCAAGGAAGAACTGGAGTTTCTTACCTCAGGCTCGTCGTTGCGCTGGAACTCTGCGCCAAGGGCGAGCAGCGTTTTTGGAAAAAAGTTTTACTCTAAAAACGTCTTTTTGTCCTCGATTCCTTCAATATTCGCACTTAATCTTGGGACACCCTGTACACCCAAGGTGTCTGAACTCTCTCTAAGGAAGAACTGGAGTTTCTTACCTCAGGCTCGTCGTTGCGCTGGAACTCTGAGCCAAGGGCGAGCAGCGTTTTCGGAAAAAAGTTTTACTCTAAAAACGTCTTTTTGTCCTCGATTCCTTCAATATTCGCACTTAATCTTGGGACACCCTGTACACCCGAGGTGTCTGAACTCTCTCTAAGGAAGAACTGGAGCCTCATACCTCAGGCTCGTCGTTGCGCTGGAACTCTGCGCCAAGGGCGAGCAGCGTTTTCGGAAAAAAAGTTTTACTCTAAAAACGTCTTTTTGTCCTCGATTCCTTTAATATTCGTACTTAATCTTGGGACACCCTGTACACCCGAGGTGTCCGAACTCTCTCTAAGAAAGAACTGAAGTTTCTTACCTCAGGCTCGTCGTTGCGCTGGAACTCCGCGCCGAGGGCGAGGAGCGTGGCGGGGTGGGCGGGGTCGTGGCAGAGGGCGGTGCCCCAGGCGTCGAAGGCCTGCTGTGTATCGGCCATCTCGAAGTGGAGCTGCCCGAGCTCGACGGCCGTCTCCGGGTTCGACGGGAAGAGGGCGCAGGCGGTGCGGTAGGCGGCGATCGCCCGCCCCGGCTCGGAGCGGGCGTGGAGCCGCGCCAGCGCCCTGTGCGACTCCTCGGTGCGCCCCAGCTCAACGGCTCGGGTGAGCGCCTCGGCCGCCTCCTCGAGGCGCCCCAGCTGGACGTAGCAGAGCCCCAGGCCGTGCAGGAGGCTCCAGTCCGGCGGCCCGAGCTTCAGCGCCGAGCCGTACTCCGCTAGAGCTTGTTCTGGACGCCCTGCCAATACGACACAGATCGTCAGTTGTGCTCGGAGACAAGAGACCAAGAAAATTCATGATTTCCCAAAGGAAATTTGGCAATACCCGAAGGCTCATATCGACGTTGAAACTACTAAACCACGTATCTCATTTGCGGTGTTTAAAAATCTACGCTCTTATTTTATTTTTTTGAAGTAGACCAAATCAATATCATTCCTTGAAATTTTCACGGAATTTTCTCCGCACAAAGAGGAAAAATCACAGAAATTTTCAAGACTGGACGTTAAGTAGTTTTTCATTTAAAAAATAAAGTATGACAGGAAGTCTGCGACGTCGCAAACCGAGATACGTGGTTTGGTAGTTTCACCGTCGATATGGCGTTTTTCTTAGAGTACCTGTATAGCGAGAGTATGGACAGATCGCTTCATGGAGGGCTTAGGGCCCAAAAGTGCAGCCACCCTTCTAACCAAATTCTAACGCACAAAATTTCACTGCCAGTCTGCAGGTTCCAATTCTAACCAAGATGGCCAAGAATGTACAGAAATGAGCGTTCTTCCGCAAAATTGAGTAAATTTATGCAAAAACTGAGTCAAACACTTGCTTAATAAACGACGGTTCGTAACAATAGTATTAGTAAATCGTTCTGGATAATGGAAATTCATAGGTTGGCTGCATTTCTGGACCCTAACTTTATTCGCAGAAGCATCAGTGAAGGCCTGATGGATTTCCGGAGTTTCACATCTGTCCATACTCTCGCTATACAGGTACTCTAGTTTTTCTTAGCACGGCAGCATTGCCCCCGCGGACTTAAGCGTCCAGCCCACCTTCAAACAAGGGGTCTCAAAGAGGCTCATCGATTGAACTGTTGACTGTTGCCTTTCAAAGATCATCGACCCGACGGTCTTTGAAGGTAACCGATGTGTTTGGGATACATCACAGATCAGATCTTACAATTTTCAAGGGATTCCTTGCAGAAATGGCTGAGAAATAGAAGAATTTGTGCCAGTTTGAAAGTGGGCTGGACGCTGTAGTGGTAGACGCATTTAGTGGTGAAGTCACGGAGCGATATTGTAGGTTCGATATCTCGAAAGTCGAAATGTGCCCCAACAAACAAACATAACCCCGAATGCTAATACTAGCCTAAAACTAAAACATTAATCCGTGGGACCGTAAAATTATGAAAGCTAGTCATTTTCCAAAACGTTTGAGTCCACATTCACAAGAATTAATAATAAAATAAGCTCGGGACATAATACTTAGTCTTCGAACGAACGTTGTGTTCATTTTATGGGGCTTTTTTCGACTTTCGAGTTATTGAAACTATATCGAGATGTGACGTCACACTAAATGTGTGTATTTGCACCCATTGAGCCCATTATATGTATGTATATCGATGGCCAAGGAACGATACCACCTGTATCTACAAACTGACTATTTTGCAGGACGAAGAGAAAACTTAAATACTTTGGAAATTTTGAGGTTAGAAATGCAAAAATCTTGCAGCAAGCTTTAGACCAGAGACTAAAGACCCTCCGATGGCCTCTTGGCAACAGGTGGAAGCTTTTACTTTCGGTGTTTCAACAATTCCTTATGAACAATTATGAGGGAGCAACAGTCATCGCCCTAATTTCGTCCGTTGACCTACCTACATGGTGGATGATGAGGTTCGGATGACGTTATGAGCCAAACAAGTTTCCCTAACTTCGGCCATTTTCGGCTTGTTTGCAAAACGAAACTGCCAACACGTTGTTGAACATCAACCATGTAGGTAAGTCAACAGTAGAATGCTGAAGTCCCGTAAGTAATAAAAGCTTCCACCATTGCCAAGATACCAGTGAAGGGTCTCTTGTCTTTGGTTGTGCCGGTCATACTGCCGTGATAGCGAAGAGAATAGTAAGTATCAAATTTTCGAATGATTTTAACTTTGAAATTTTCGCAAAGAGTTAAATTTTTGAAAATTTGAGTGCTTTGAGTGAATGAACTACTCTAAGCTTTGGTATAGATATCTCATTTATATTTATTTATTTTCCTCTGTGCCTTTTTTTCCAAAGCCATCGATGGCTGTTGTTGTTTCCTATCTCTCTTGTGTTCTGTTTTTTTTTAACTTAACGCCTCGCTTTTTCCTTTATTTATATTCCTCCCCTTTTTATTGTTTCCCTTTTTTATATTGGTGTTCCTTTTTTTTATAATTTTACTTCTTTTAAATTTTTTTTTCATATATTTTTTTCCTGTTTTATATTCTTTACCCTTATTCAATGTTTTCCCCCTTCTTTTTTTCATGTTTTCTACCTGTTTTATGTTTTTTTTCCCTCATAGAAATGGTACGGGCCATTTCCGACACGAAGTGTTCAATTAACGTTCCATTACCGAGAAGAAAGTGCGAGCGCGCCACTTGTTTCACGTTGTCAACGTTGCTCGGGTCAAGCTGACGGCACTTGTTGAAAAAATCGAGGGACTCCTGGATCCGTCCCTCGATGCGAAGGATAAGACCCATGACGTAGTTGGCATACTCGTTGTGGCCCTGGGATTTAGCCAGCTCCGTGTGAGCCAGCCGTTTGCACGTCTCGTGTTCGCCCCGCACGTATCTGCAAACATTTAGCCTCTCTTTAAAACAATGTCAGAAATATTAGTTTAATTGTGCAGAGAATGGAGTTGTTGCATGTGTGAGAAATTTGCGATTTGACCATCGATTCACATGTAAAAGTTCGCGAGAAACACGATGGTGCCACTGGTTTTCTCTGAAATTGACTCCCAAGCTCAAAAAAAGCTCTTAAGTTGAGGCCAAAATGGAAGGGATATCCCACGCTATCCCGAGAGTCCACCTCTACATCAAGACAAACTCTCCATGCAAAGATAGGGAGCAAATACGTCAGCAGGGATGCCGTGCTTTCAGTTTAAGAGTCCCCAAATAAGGTGGCAGCCCTGTCAATGTATTTACTCCCTATCTTTGCATGGAGAGATCGTCTCGATGTAGAGGTGGACTCCAGGATAGCGTGGGATATCCCCTCCATTTTGGCCTCAACTTGAGAGCTTTTTTTGAGCTTGGGAGTTGATTTCAGAGAAAATCAGTGGCATCATCGTCTTTTTCGCGAACTGTTACATAATAATCAATTTTCAAATCGCAAATCCCTCACACATGCAACATCTCCATTGTGCAGAGATCTCTCTGTAAATATAACAAACAAGAGATTACAAGTCTCTCAGGATAATCGTATTTAATTTGAGGAAATTTGGCGTCGCTGGAGCGTTCATACGGTCATTTTCCTTGACGCTGCAGTATTGATATCCAAGCATAGGGCAAGACAATTATTTCGGCAATAACGCCTTGATGCAATTATTCGCACTCTATGGACATCCGTGTTGCATATCAAGAATTGAAGGCGCTCCGGTCATTCCAGCGAATGACGGAGTGCTTGCTGCCCCACGCTGTCACAAAATGAAGTCTTCTTATTTTTTGTTTTAATGCGGTTGCGAGAGCTGAACTATTTTTTTCGCCTGACTGACTTCTCATCTGTGAAGGGTCCTGAACGAGAATCCAATCCTCTTCCAAAAATGCTACTCCCCCCTTCCCCTTTCTAAACCCACAAAATCTAAAAAAGATAGAGAACGACTATTTTCTCACGGGTTTTGGCCGATATCTCGGAACCTTCTGCTATTTTAATGGATGATGATTTCGCTTAGTATCCAAATTTAAAGCTGCGAGCACCAAGCCTACATTCACAACCGTCGGAATATGAGACCGGTAAAAAGCTAAGATTTTCCTGCATATTCGCATGATACCATATCTCATACTTATGGCAGGTTTCGAATCTTTACGCCCGCGCGACACTCGATGCTTGATCCTCGAATTTAAATATGCGATCATAAAACGTATATAATCATCAACGGCCTTAATGTTTAGGTCCATTTCACCAGCCCCCCCACTTCCACAAAAAAATATGAAAAATATGCCATCGTTATGTAAGTGTTTTGTAACGTTTTGTAAGTCTAAAAAAAAATTTTTGTAAGTCACTCCAAATGGTTCAAATGGATAAATTCATTTTGGAAGGGCTGGAGGAATGGTATTCCCCCCACTTCGCGATCGATATATTCTGACAACGTCAACGTTTTGTAAGTCCAAAAGAAAATTTTGTAACTCAATTTTTAGGGGGGATACGGCTGCCCAAAATTTTGGGGCCAGCCCCCCCACTTTACGATCGATAGATTCTGACAACGCCAACGTTTTGTAAGTGTTTTGTAACGTTTTGTAAGTCCAAAAATAAATTTTGTAACTCAATTTTTAGGGGGGGATACGGCTACCCAAAATTTTGGGGCCAGCCCCCCCACTTTACGATCGATAAATTCCGATAACGCCAAAGTTTCGTAAGTGTTTTGTAACGTTTTGTAAGTCCAAAAATAAATTTTGTAACTCAATTTTTAGGGGGATACGGCCACCCAAAATTATCAGGGTCAATCGCACCGTTCTAATATCCCGCGCAAAGACCACCGGATCTCGCCCGGATCTTTCTCGTTCCGTGCCATGTTGCCGCAGCCTTTCAACCTTTCCGACCGTTTCAGTGGGACAGAGATTAATCGTGTTCCTACGCTGCTTAGGGTTACATTAGGTCAGGTTATAGATTTTCTTCCCCGATTTTTGTTCTCGCGGTTTTGAGAGAAGCGTTTATTATTCAGCTAAAATCAAGAGGGGTCAGGTCGTTTACATTTCATGGGCACTTGAAAATCCGGTTGATTCGCTTTAGACAGGAGATGGACCAATGAACATGGTCTGCATTAAATAATTAACGGCACTTATTTTCTCTTCAAAATTTATTGTAAAAAATGATGCACACAACGAGAGGTTCGGAAAGCAACCGCTGAACGGGATACTCTTTAGTTTTTTAAGTCAAATCAGATGTTGGTTCAACGGTACAAATGATCTCATTTATATTTTTGCCCTGAAAATAATGTTAACTGTGAGCACTTATTTCTTCTTCAGTTGCTCATTTCTGGATTCCACGTCGTGCGATTCGTTGTGTACTTGAAATTTTGAAGTTGGAACGCGTTGCGTGGTGTTTCAATTTATACCCTGTATCTATATTATACAACTACAAGCAAAATCTTGGAAGCACTATTTCTGACGAACTGCCGGACCGATAAGGATGATCTTTACATGTATGTCATCTGTAGTAGATGTAGATGTGCAAAAAATTATGAAACCCCGAACTTTTAATGTTGTAGAGCTTTTAAAGCAAAACAAAACACTTACAAAACGATGGCATATTTTTCATATTTTTTTGTGGAAGTGGGGGGGCTGGTGGAATGGACCTTTAATGTTTGAGACCAGTGAAAAGATAAGAATTTCCTTCATTTTTGCGTGATACCGAATCACATACCTATCCTGGAGTCCGAATAGTTACGCGCTTGATTTCCGCACTTCACAATGCGAGCTTAATAATACCTACATTTTATAAACGTCAGTAATTGGGCAGAAGTGAAAGGTCGGATTATCCTTCATTTCTGCGTGATACTACATCACGTACCTACTTGAGACTATACTTCATCAACATTCATTTCAATAGTAAGAACTGCAAACATTTGCGATTCTGTATTTTCAAAACGAGCCTAGGAGTCAAGCTAAAACTTCTACCATAGTCTTATCAAGAGATTTTGTCAAAAACGGAATTGATGACTTCCAAGGAAACAACCAGAGTCGTCAAAATATTTTACCTAACAACAAAACAAAACTGCACAAGAAAAATTTGGAAGAAATTCGGAAGCGCTTGGTGAGACTAGAAAAATTTTTGAACGACACATTTCCTGTGTTGTTTTGCCGATCCGCCAAAAAACAAACAGGCACTAGGTAGTGCCGCTTTGGTTCTACTTAGAAGTCAGTAGCAAAGCGTGAATGACCGATTATCGATTCTCCCCCATTGGAAGCTATGGTAAAGAATCGATCATTAAAGTGTTCGTTGCGAACACCCTGTTTATCGATTCTTTTCCAAAGGTTTATGAGCGATATAAAGGGGAAAAACTTAGAAAAAAAAGAAGAGGAGGAGAAAAAATTGAACATGAGAAAGGAGCGAAACAGAAAATAGGGGGGGGGGATAAATTAAAACCGAGGGACCAGCTTATTTTGAGGTAAAGAAGCAAACCAGAAAAGAAATGAGCTGAGAGGTGAAAAGGTGACTGAAATGAATGATTGGCCGAAAGGGGGAAAGAAAACAACGTTCTAATGCAAATAGAAGATTTGCATTAAAGCATGCCGCTAAATTGATAGAGATTGAAACGAGAATGATTCAATTCCACAATTTAGGGGTTAGGTTGAGATGGGGATAATGAGAAATTTTGGAATAATAAATGAGATAATTGAATAATACGTTCTAATAGGCACAGAAGGTGCGTATTAAAGCAAGTCCGCTAATTGCATGAAACCTTCACTAAAATAGTGAACGTGGCATGCAATTAGTGGAGCATACGTTTTTGGGATAGCCCAAAAGCAGGACAGGCGATACACCTGTGGTGAAGAGTGAATTGAACCTAAAATGAGAAAGAATATTAGTACGTAGAGTGATGAGGCAGCGCTTGTGGCATACCTTTCATCACTGCGCAGAGTTTACTGGAGTGAGCCAAGCTAGACTTCAGAGAACCGGGATGAGTGACGTCGGTTTACTTCATACAGCGGGCAGGCGCCAGGTGATCACTTTGCTTCGTGTGGACCGTCGGTTGACGGGACTTGCATTTGGCGGGAAGGTGTCCTTTCCAACGTAGGAGAGCCAGAGTTCTGATCCTAGTCCAAGTACTCCACCTTAGCAGGGGCGTCGGGTAGCGATTCTTGATCCGGGAGAGAGCTGCTTCCGTAGTGAGGTCCGGGTCCGTCTTCTTCAGCGTGCTGGATGCAAGTGACTCTTAGGGGCGAGCGGCTGACGTCTTGAGCGCCGCGCAAGAGCCAAAAGGAACAGAGCGGGGACGGCCGCTAGGTGGGGGGCTCCAGGGGGAGCGGATCTGTGTTTGCCGTGGACTTTGAAAGTTGGATTTGAAAGTTGAGATTTGAAATTTATTGGTTGATAAAGGTTTGAGCAGGTCGGGCTTAATGAGTACTTCCAAAATATATATAGGTTTTGGGGGTTTTTTATTGAACTGAAGCTAAAGAAAGTGAAAATTTGGAAAATTTGTATATGGATGGGACTCATGGTTGCGAAGAAATATGGAAGTAATGGAGATAAATTTGAGGATAATTATGAAAGAAAGGTTGGAAACATAAAAGGGGTGTTCAAGACGAGTTACCTATACAATGGTTAGGAAGAGCACTTTCAATTTAATAGAAGGTAAAGGACCCCTTTAAGGACGCGCAAATCTGGGAGGCGGGTCAAGGTGTGCAAATTTGGAATAATTTATTAGTTACCGCGGGCGCGCAATGTGATTGATCGGTGCAAAATTGAGAGAACCCTCAAGAGTGAAGGGGGGGGGATAAAAAATGAGTGTGATGAAATTTCTTGAAATTGCTCTAAGTTTGTTCGATCGGGATCGAACAGTTTAAATGTCAGATCAATCGATATATCGCGAAGTACACCACGCCACTGATTTTTACTGATGAATAAAATGAAATTAAAGCTAATATTTCCAGTATTCCATTCCCTTTTCTTTCTGATTTACGAACACGTATTATTCTGAGTTTCTAGGTCTTGCTAGTAGAACTGAAATTGACCTCTTATTAACCAATTAAATACGATTTACACAATTGTTAAAACCGGAACAAGTTGGGTCATGCGTAGGAAATTTCAATTGATACTTATTGAAAATTACCTTTGTCTGCCTCTGAGAAGCCTCTTGATGCCCGTTGCCACACCAATTATGGTAGAGAGAACACATAAAAGTTCAAAAAATCTAGTTAGTTCTACTTAGAAGTCAGTAGCAAAGCGTGAATGACCGATTATCGATTCTCCCCCATTGGAAGCTATTGTAAAGAATCGATCATTAAGGTGTTCGTTGCGAACACCCTGTTTATCGATCCTTTTCCATAGGTTTAAATGGCAGATCAATCGATGTATCGCAAGGCATGCCACGCCATTCGTAGGAGCCGCAACCATGATGCTGGCTTTTGATATTTTTCATCACCAAGGTCCCTTCACCAGGGCTGCGCTTGTATTTATTTCATAGTCTAAATTGTGAAGAATGTCGTGACCGAAATTTGACATTTTCTTCCAGCGCACGCCTCGTTTGATGTAGAATTATCATTCCCTCTAAATTATAATCACTCACTTGAGGTGCAGCAGCCAATTGTTTGTTTCCAATGGTTCAAATTCACCATGTACGGGCAGTCCACGGGTCCCTGTCGATGTAGGGCCCTCAAGCTCTCGGGGTCCCGAAGATGTCTGGGGTCGGCCTGCGTAGTGGTTCGCCACCACATCGCCACTCATTGTTCAATCTCGTCCAAACTTTTCATGAAGAAAATACGATTCCGCTTGCACGTAATGAAGCACCCGTTCTGCCGTGTCGCTGAAAAAAGTAGTAAAGACCGTATTCTTAAAACTGAGTGCATTTCAAAATTTTACTATTCAAGCCTTAGAAATTATTTTGATTTCGCTGAAGTAGCAAATTACGCATTTTTTTTCTCGTAAGTTCACACACTGCTATGTGTTGTTGGAAATTACGGTGATAGTGAATTATTTCCTATTTACTGTATTCTAACTTTTCGATTGCTAAATCATTTAGAATTAAAGAATGTAAACGAACAAAACTATCTAAAAAATCGGAAGGAAACTATTCATAAGTTTACCAGGAAATTCGTGTTTTATCAAAGGAAATTTAGCAACGCCTGAAGGTCTTGAAACATTCGAGGAGATAAGTTATGGTAATATTGGATGCATTTTCATAATAGGACCGCGTTGAGCAGAAAGGAACCAAGCCACATCAGTTGTTGCCGAATTTAATTGGGTAATTTAATTTTTCATATGGAAATGGTTGTGTGGATTTTTGAGCAAATATCAGTGAATTTTCTGCATAGTACGAAGTGAATCCCTTAAAATTTTCAAAGGGATTTGCACCAACGTTCACTCGTAAAAAATTAAATGGACCACTTGACAAAGTACAAATTTAAACAATCTTATACATGTTTCTTAACCAGAATTTTACGTAGATCACGATTCGCGCAACGAAATTTACTGAAACCAACTCCTTACGAAGATATTATCGTTTTAATTTCACACTGGTTACGAGGAAGTTGAACTGTTCGTTCACGAGAAACTCAAAGCTCTACGTGAGTCAAATCGCGCACTACAACGGTTTCAGCAAGCTTCTCAATCGAGCAATGTTCATTTCCCACCATGTGTTGTTCAAACTATAAGCAATTTGCTATAGCTGAGCCACAGCGTCTAGATTGAGGTTGCCGGATTTTTATATCGCAGAGACTGTCATGGTACCGTTTAGCACACGATGTGAATCACATAGAGTATTGAGTTTTCATGAGCGGGTGGTTTAAATTCACACATCAAGAATCATTAAATATCTTCGTAAGGAGTTGATTCCGGTAATTTTCGTTGGGCGCGTCGTATTTTAAGTGAAATTTTGGTTAAGAAACATGTATCAGAATGCTGAAATTCGTACCTTGTCTAGTGGTCCATTGCCCAGTTAAATTTGGCAATAGCTGATGTGGTTTGCGTTATTTCTGCTAAACGTGGTCCAATATGTGTTGAAGTCATTTCTTAATCAATTCAACAAAATTTTCAAAAAGTGTCATGAAGGAAGTTTTAGAAAATATGTAACAATAATTATTAATTATCTTGCCACACTTGACAAATATTTTTAAAAATGAGCCCCTCTAAAACATTCTTTAAGTTTTTCATTTCTTAAATTTAAAACTTAACATAAAATTACATCTTCAATGTTTGGAAAGAATCCACATAAACGAATATTTTTGTGTGTGTGTGTATCGTACGAGACATTCTTAAAATATCCGCCCTAGTTGTTTAGCTAAAATCTCGTATAACCTGTTTTAATTATATCGTAAAAATCTGTTTCTCAAGCATTTAAATAAAACGTCTTTAAAACAAACTTGTTTTTTGGTGTCTTCGGGTCCCGGATCAGTGCTTGGTGAATATTAACGACAACTGACGCGGACAGCCGGTATCCACGCAGTAAAATGATCGGAGGGGTAGCGTCGCACTTCGTTCCCATGACAACGCTTTGTTTACATTATAAATGTGTCTGCGACTTTGCTTATAGTCTGATGT
>NW_017547276.1:81608-95406 GCF_001854935.1 Bemisia tabaci | reverse complement strand
CTGTCGTTTTTGACGAAAATAACGTCAACCAAAATTAATTGCGTGAAAATGAATGAGATTTTATTGCGGAAAAAACCGACATGGTGCTCATTCGAGAGAGACTGATGAACTAAGAACTAACATGGCTGGACGTGAGTCTGAATCCACTCATCGAGAAGGTGAAGCTCCCGGTTTTGTGTCTCCAGCTGAAAAATACCTTTCCTCACTGATAAAGGGTGTTTTATTTCATACTGCTTTCTTTCTTCATCTTATTAATTCAATGTTGTTTTATCTCACTTGTGTAGGTATTTTTCAGCCAGAGCACAATCCCAGGGAGTTTCACCTTCTCTCACATGGTTGCAAATTATCAATTATCCTTTTTGTTATTTTTACTCTAAACAACACATTTCTGTATGAGCCATGGTTAACGCATGCTCCTATGTGTCTCGAGGCCCATCCCAGAATTCACTTAGGCTCTTTTCCGCAACACGGCAGAGTATGTTCGGCCCAGGGTGAAAGTGAATTGCGTCACCGTAATATTTTGTCGTTCTTTCCTGTCGTGTCGCACCGCCGCACTGTGGATCGAGTCAATAGGAGAGGTCGGACAAAATCTTGAAACTTTAAACGCTTATAACTCCGTTTAAATAAAACTTTGAGATTTTAAAAGAGGTCTCATTGGTTTCCTCGTGAAATTTTCTTTCGAAACCATCCCTTGTAATTAAAAATGTGACGAAATAAACATCAAAATTTGCAGTTTTAGTAAAAAATTTCATGTCCGACCTTTTTCATTGACTCGATCCACTGTGCGCCGGGTGAATCCGCAGCCTCCGCGCAGGCCGCGGTCTTTGGACCGCCTGTGCTTTGCGATAAATCGATTTATCTTTCATCAAACCCCATGAAAAAGGATCGATTATCAGAGCATACCTTAATGATCGATTCTTCGCCATGGTTTCAAATGGAAAAATATCGGTAGTCCATGATTTACGCCTTGCTGCTGGTTGCCGAGGTAACTTGACCTTCACCACCTTCGCTCTAATCACTCTCGAGTTACGAAGCACCTGTGGTGTCGAATCCCAGGAAACTCGGAAGTAAAGGTCAACGCGCATATGCTGTTCTCCTATTGTAGCACCCAAAATCAACGGAACGCTCAGTTGTGTTGCTTGTTGTTTATAGAAGTCTTGTTTAGCGCAATCTTAATTATAGAAGCCTTGTTCAGCAGTCTTGTTTAGCAGTCTCGTTTATGGAAGTTTGAAACAAGTTTTCGACTCGGTCATATTACTCAGTTTTTAAGGAGACTTTGCAAACGTTGAAAAGTCAGGAAGTTTTGCCCAGCCCTGAAAATTCAGTGAATGTCGCTCCTGAACCTTAAAATGCTCTCCTCCAATCAAAATGTGTACCAATATTTTCTGTTGCACTTACACACTATTTTAGCGAAATTTAGACCATCTGATGTTGAGTTATTGAATTATTTATGAATGTAAATGAAAAGAGAATTCTCGCTAAAAGAAATATTCTGTGAGAAGCATTTTTATTTAAAAAGAAGAAAAAAAAACCCCAAAAAATTGAAGATTTAAGGAATCCTATGTCATAAAACCCAAAAATTCAAGACGTTTTGTCATTTAAGAAAACTTGCCACCTTGTATTATTAGATTCCGATATTGGTCCACTCACATTTCTTGGCATACCAACTCCAGTAAAATTGAAACGTCATCTTGATGTCCAAATGATCATCAGAGGTATGGAACTGATCTCCAACGATCCAACGATCATTACAACTGTGTTATTGAATTGTGATGCTGGCCGGACATTTTACCCAATTTAGTTTGATCCAAATTTTTCACTGTCCCCTTATAAAGTTAGTCCAATAGTTTTTTTTGCGTGCAATGCTCTGTGAACCACAATATTTTACTTAGTCCAGTTATAACCAATGGTATAACTGCTGAGATTTTGCGAAATGATAAGATGTAACCCTTAGATGCCCAAGCCGGATCAAATTAACCCAAGGATCGCTGAAAACACGTACTTCGCAGGTTCTGAACCGAGATGTAGGTCTACAGGGTATCTACAAGTCCAGAATTTCCGGAATTACGGAAATAGTACTGATTTTTTAAGGGCGGTTCGAAAGTAATGAAAAAGTGCGGAATTTTGCAAGGATGTCCGGAATTTGTTCATTTTTTGTTGTCATTTCTGTTGCAATTTGAGCGGGAAATCCAAATTTTTGAAATTTGCCGAATTTCGTCAATTGGAGGCACTGAAAAAGTACTGAATTTTTCTGTCGAGGAGGTACTGAATTTTCTGGGAATGTACTGAAAAAGCACTGTAAAAGCTCTGATTTATGGCCAGCCTATTTTAGTAGACATCCTGGTCTACAAATACATCTTAAATAAAAAAAATAAAACATCAAATTGAAAAAAGTAAAAAATTAAATATCAACACAACCGAAGATAGAAAAGACGTTTCTGGGTCTGGTTTTTATAAGTTTTCTCCCGAACCAAAGTGACGAATCATTGGTTGGCAGCATAGAACGGAGCATCGCGAGCTCGCGCCGGGCGCCGTAGCGCCTTCAATTTTTCAGATGCAATACGGACATCCATCAAGCACGAATAGTTGTATCCCTGCGCCGTCATCAACGCGCGACCTTTCCCTTGCTCTGTTCCCATGTTGTGTTGGTTCCGTCTGTCTTATTTGTAGTGGTGCTTCAGAGGCTACGTTAGCAAAACAGCCGAAGATGGGAGAGATGTAATCGGGTTTTGTTTTTTAACCATTTCTCCCGAATCGAGTGATGTTTTATTGACGGCATAGAGCGGAGCATTGCGAGTTCGTGCATCGCGCCTTCAATTTTGCAGATACAACACGGACTTTCATCGAAACACGAATAGTTGTATCTCTGCGCCGTTATCAAAGCGAGTCCTTCTCTTACTCCATTTCCATGTTGTGTCGGTTCCGTTTGTCTTTTTTTGTTTTTTTGTAGCGGAGCTTTAAGGACGACGCACAACGGATCGAGTCAATGGGAGAGGTCGGACAAAATTTGGAAACTTTAAACGCCTATAACTCCGTTTATACAAAACTTTGAGGTTTTATTCAAAGAGCTTTCATTGGTTTTCTCGTAAAATTGTCTCCTAGCATCAATCCTTAAAGTTTACAAAGTAACGAATTTAACATCAAAATTTACAGTTTTAGTCGAAAATTTTATGTCCGACCTCTCCAATTGACTCGATCCACTGTGCGACGTGAGCAACACAGCCAAAGTATGACTTGGATTGAATTAAGTGGCCAAATTAGGTGTCGGGTGAAAACATTGGGTTGAGTGTCCAGCTACCTGTTATAATTTTGACATGATGTTCTTTCTTCGAACCTAAACGCGTAGAGTAAGAATGACAAAAAATAAAACAGCTTTACACAGTGAAAACCTATATTTTTCTTATATGTTTCGTGCGTGCTCTTCCTTGGCAGGGCGGTTTACCGAAAGAGCACCATTCCCTCGTTTCGCTTACCTTGAATGCGCACCTTGTCATCACGTAGAGGGAAATTGCAACCCAAAAATTTGGTTAATACGGGAAATAAAACACCAAATAATCCTAGCCTTCTGTTGTGTGCCCCAACATGCCTATATCTATCTATACCTATATCTATCTATACCTATATCTATCTATACCTATATCTATCTATACCTATATCTATCTATACCTATATCTATCTATACCTATCTTCCATCATCACTTACACTCTTACATTTATACCTCATATCCGGTCTCAGGACATTCCACCTATTCGCATGCTTTCTCTTCTTACGTCATATCACCGGACTCTGCTCTTTCTATCTAATCACCCTGCGCGGAGTCCGGCTTTGTCACCCTCAACCATCAGGACTTTCTCTTCATCATTTCTTCAGGACTAGTCTAGTTTTAGAGTTAGTTACAGTTCAGCAGCGGATAGAGTTCGATTGTACCTCTTATGGAGGCCAGGCCTCGGCTGGCTCCTCCACTTTTCTCACGTTGAAGTACAGAGTTCATCCCTTATATTTTTGTGTTTCGTGTTTTCATCCTCTTCCCCTTCGTCTTGGAGCAAGGGCACCCTACAGAGGCCCATCCAAGTAACATTACACTTCGGTTGAAAATTTCAAGAGGAAATGCCAGCTAGTTTTCTTTAGGAAATGTAATAAAAAAGATAAGAGATTGATGACCTGATGACCTGTGGGAAGACCGAGCTTTGTGGCGATTAGGCGTCGCACAGCGCCAAAGAGCGCTATAAAAGCGACTCTTATATATATATATATATATATATATATATATATATATATATATATATATATAAAATAAAAAACGAGTGGTGAGTACCGACTTTGCAATTGAAAGAATGCATTTCTTTAGTCTTTCCATTGTTTTCTGAGCTAAATTCTCCAAAAATTGCACCACAATACAAAAATAACCCTCACGCGGGTTAAGCAAAATAACCTTGATGCGACCAATTCTTAGTTGGATTGCATTTTGCAAAAAGGAACCACTAGCATTGCAATGTTGCTAAGATTGTGCAACTTCTTTTGTCTTGGAGGAAAACCCCGATTATCCATTCATAGTTTCTATTTTACTCGCTAAAAACTGTAAGTTTAAGACAAAAATTACCATCTAAATTTCATAGTTTTTCACGATTTCCGCAATTTTATTGCAAAGGATGAAGTTGCACAATCTTAGCATCATTGCAATGCTAGTGGTTCCTTTTTGCAAAATGCAATCCAGTTATCTCTCATCTCTCTCAGCCGTTGCAGATATCTCTCTCCCACCATGAACTCTCTACTCTCTCTCTCTCTTGCACTTACAGGCATCGGTTGTTGCGGTTTTAACCTTCCAAAGCTCATGTTTGGTTTTAAACATTCCAGACATATGCTGTCAGAACTTATGAGTCTTAGAATTTAATACATGTGTCGTAATTTTCAAATAATCACGGGTTCTGGGGCCAGATTTTGGAAGCAGGACGTGGTGAATTATTTCGGAACTACAGCTGAAGATTCACCTGAACTGCTCGATTTGACTGATTTGAGAGGCATCGCATGCTAACAGCCGACGGCCAGAGTAAGACAATGAGGCTACTAGCTTAAATGAGATAACTTTATTTGAATACTTACTTAAAAATTAATGTTACATGAAATCAATTTTTTTAAAAACTTTATTTCTCATACATAAATACTATAAACTCTTAATTTCGTTTAAATTTTCGAGATCACAAACGCTCCTTTTTTTCATCTACCCCTCGGATTTGAAAAATTGCAATCCAAAGTCGTTGAACCAATTAATGAAACAGAAGGGGTAATCGGTAAACATAATTTGTAAAACAGATGTTCAATCGGATTTTTGAACGGAAGTCCAATAAAGAAAGATGTCAATCATCCTAATGGCTCCTGTTGGGCGCTTGAAATCCTCTCTCTAGCGTATTAGGAGCCACGCCAGTTATTGTATAGATCATTTTCGAGCTGAACAAAAAAAAAAAAAAAAAAAAAAAAAAAAAAAATCCAAGCGCTACAACTTTGCCAATTATAAGTAAGCCTTCTGATTTAGTTCATATTTTCTACGAGTAAAATATGTAGGCCTCTGAGTAATTGCACTGAGAGTAGCCCAACTTAGGTAACTCATTGCCACTGAATGTTCAACAGACTTGGGATTATTCGTAAATATCCATCATACACTAATATTCGTACGAAATAAAATATCCAATATATCCATAATGGACCACTAGACAAGGCACGAATTTCAGCATTCTGATACATTTCTCTTAACGAAAATTTCACGTAAAACACGATGCGCACAACAAAAGTGACCGAAATCGACTCCTTGCGAAGATATTTAATGATTCTTGATGCGTGAATTCAAACCACCCGCTCATGAAAACTTAATGCTCTACGTGACTCACATCGCGCGCTAAGCGTTATCATGACAGTCTCTGAGATATAAAAATCCGTCGACCTCATTCTTAACGCTTTGGCTCAGCTATAGCAAATTGCTTATATGTAGTTTGAACAACACATGGAGGGAAATGAACATTGCTAGATTGAGAAGCTTACTGAAACCGCTGTAGTGCGCGATTTTGACTCACGTAGAGCTTTGAGTCTCTTGTGAGCGGGCAGTTCAAATTCCTCGTGACCAATGTGAAATTAAAACGTTAATATCTTCGTTAGAGGTTAGTTTCAGTAATTTTCGTTGCGTGAATCGTGTTTTACGTGAAATTCTGGTCAAGAAACATGTATTGGAATGCTTAAATAATGTACATACATTGTCTAGTGGTCCATTTAAATCTGAGGAGTCGAGTCTAATTATTCAAGTTGGTGCTTCGCAATAGAAATGCGCTCGGAATCTGAACGAGGTTTCTATTTATTTGCCAGTTGACCTCATCAGAACTACATTTTGTACCTCCTAAAATAACAAAAGAAAGCGTCCTAAATGTGCAGAATTCCTTCCAGATGCGTTTGTAACATTGGGACACGTTACCCTTGGAAAACATGTAGACAATTGTTAATCTTCATAGTTGTATTCTATCTCTCACCAAGTCGTTATTCGTATCAAACGAAATGTACCTTCAACATTTTGTGCATTTTATTCGAACCAAAACTCATGAACGCAACTGAAAATATGTCAGTTGTCTTCTCGTGGGTTATCGGTTATCTACTTCATTTTAAAAATCAAGTCAGGTTTTTTGAAATCTACACTTTTCTTCTCTCAAAGAATCGCAATTGAACTTGAAATTAATTCAACTGAAGCTGATGCTGATCCTTTGTGTGCGTCCAAATCCTTGAAATGACCCAGTAATATTGTTTGGATTCTTTTGAAATTCTCGCTCTAGCACGTAATCGTTTGTACTTCCAGCTTTTGGTTTTTACAATTGGTACCCGGAGGCAAATTGATTGTGCAAGCACGACTAATATTTCCGACTGTGAATAATCCAATCTTTATCCTGTCGCTGGCTTCAGTGTCGGGGTTGGTCAGATGCAGCCGTGTCCAGAGGGAAGGCCGGTTCAGGTTGATAAGGTTGGCAGCAGTGAGGGCTGCCTCTCCCACCGGGCTCACGTTGGCAGTACGGTGCCTCCGCGTCATTCACGCAGTAAGTGCCTGAAACGCTGCCAACATAAGAAAACGAACTTTTTATTCTCAGACTTTCTCGCCAAAATTTCCCCAGAGGCCCCTCTAAGTTCAGAAGGGGAACACAGCGGAAAGGATAGAAATAGGATAACGGGGAAAACCAACGAACTACACCTCTAGAATGGCCGCGAGATAGCAAACCTGCGTAACGCGCAAGGGCCGGTTTTTGAAGGCAGGAGGGGGGTGGGAGCCCAAGTATAGCTAACCTCAATCTCCATTTCTGCTGCGTCTTGCNCGTTGGCAGTACGGTGCCTCCGCGTCATTCACGCAGTAAGTGCCTGAAACGCTGCCAACATAAGAAAACGAACTTTTTATTCTCAGACTTTCTCGCAAATATTTCCCCAGAGGCCCCTCTAAGTTCAGAAGGGGAACACAGCGGAAAGGATAGAAATAGGAATACGGGGAAAACGGATGTTCTTGCCTAGATACTGTATTTATACGTGGTCAAAGACACATTGAGACTTTCCTCTGGTATCCCGGCACAAGTGGACCTTTTTACTCTCAGAGATCCAAGATTTTTCCTGCAGACAAGAACAGTCATCTTCAGTGGCGTGGCGTGCTTTGCGATATACCTATCGATTGACTTCCTATTTAAACCTATGGAAAAGGATCGATAAGCAGGGTATTCGCAACGAACACACAGCTTTCTTTACCATAGCTTCAAATATCAAAATATCGATAATCGATCACTCACGCCTTGCCAATGGTCATCTTATATTTGCTAGGTGTAAACTGTTTATATAGGCATGGCGTTTATATACCCAATTTAGTAATGACTGGATGACTGTACTGCCGCACAATGGATCGAGTCAATGGGAGAGTTCGGACAAAATTTGGAAACTTTAAACGCTTAAAACTCCGTTCATACAAAACTTTGAGGTTTTAAAAGTGTTTCCATTGGTTTCCTCGTAAAATTTTCGTTCGGAACCACCCCTTGAGTTTTAAAATGTGACGAATCAAATATCAAAATTTGCAGTTTTGGTCAAAAATTTTATGTCCGAGCTCTCCAATTGACTCGATGCACTGTGCGCCGTCCAAAGTAAAGACAACACTCAGTGGATCGAGTCAGTTACGGAGGTCGGACGTAAAATTTTTGACCAAAACTGCAAATTTTGATTTTTGATTCGTCACATTTTAAACCTCAAGGGGTGTTTCTGAAAGAAAATTTCACGAGGAAACCAATGGAAACACTTTTAAAACCTGAAAGTTTAGTATGGACGGAGTTAAAATCGTTTAAAGTTTCCACATTTTGTCCGACCTCTGATATTGACTCGATCGACTGTGCGCCGTACCTCCATTCGACATTTTTTCAGACAAGATGATGTTAAATGGGACAACTAACAAGTGTCCATCCCTCACTTTTTGAAGTCGATCCAGAGGATACCATTTGGAGGTCAAAATGAAAAATGAAGTTTTGTGCCGATTGGATTTTTCCTTTTGAGAGAGATGTATGTTTGGAAGATGAAGACGAAATTTTGAATGGAGTCACGGCGTTTCTTTCTGTGGACAGCAGAGTACCTTAGGCTCTTGCCCAATACCCTTTTTCGCGAAATTCGCGCTATGGTGGGAGTGAAAATCTAACAGGCAATGGAGATGTTGCATGTGTAAGGAATTTGCGATTTGACTGTTGATTTTTATGTAAAAGTTCGCGAGAAACACGATGGTGCCACTGGTTTTCTCTGAAATCAACTCCCAAGCTCAAAAGAGCTCTCAAGTAGAGGCCAAAATGGAGGGATATCCCACGCTATCCTGAGAGTCCTCGCCTACATCAAGACAAACTCTCCATGCAAAGATAAGGAGCAAATATGTTAGCAGGGTTTCCGTGCTTTCAGTTTAAGAGTCCCCAAACAAAGTGGCAGCCCTGTCAATGTATTTGCTCCCTATCTTCGCATGGAGAGTTTGACTTGATGTAGAGGTGGACTCTCAGGATAGCGTGGGGTATCCCCTCCATTTTGGCCTCAACTTGAGAGCTTTTTTTGAGCTTGGGAGTTGATTTCAGATAAAATCAGTAGCACCATCGTGTTTCTCGCGAACTTTTACACAAGAATCAACACTTTTACATAAGATTCAACGGTCAAATCGCAACTTCCTCACCCATGCAACATCTCCATTGTAAAACGGAACTGTCGCGGCATGGATTTGAAGTAGGGTCGCGGCGCGGCGGTGAGAGGCGAGTGAGCTACCACTTGGCTATTCGACACTCGTGTCATGTGTACCTCAATACACGCTACTAATTGAGGGAGCTCAACTTATTGGATTGCATTAAGCAAAAAGGGACCAGCGCGGTTACAGTTCAAAATCGCGCAACTTTTCCTCCTCTTTTGAACATTTTTAATATATGTACGCAGTATTAAAATGTACACAGTTACTTTCTCTTTAAAATTAAAAAAAATCTGATGGGAAACCAAGACTATTTGCTATTCTGGGAGTTTTTTTAGGTAGCTATGAAGAAGCAACAATTTTACAACACTGTTGTCGCGCTGGTTCCTTTCTGCAAAATGCGATCCAATTCGTCCGTCGTTTGTTATATTCACGCCCTGATCTATTCACTCATTCACTCAGAGTAAATCATTTGATTTTAAGCAGTGAGCCCCCTCTTTCTCACCATTTCGGGAAAAAAGTCCTCGATTTTCGTGAACAAACATCCCTAAAAGTCCCCGATGGACCACTAGACAAGGTACGATTCAGCATTCCGATACATGTTTCTTCTTCAAAATTTCACGTAAAACACGATGCGCACAACAAAAATTACCGAAATCAACTCCTTCCCAAGATATTTAATGATTCTTGGTGCGTGAATTCAAACCACCCGCTCAGGCAAACTCAATGCTCTACGTGATTCACATCGCGCGCTAAACGTTATCATGACAGTCTCTGCGATATAAAAATCTGGCAACCTCGATCTTGACGCTTTAGCTCAGCTGCAGCAAATTGCTTATAGTGTGAACAACACATGGTGGGAAATGAACACTGCTCGATTGAAAAGATTGCTGAAACCGTTGTAGTGCGCGCTTTGACTCACGTAGAGCTTTGAGTTTCTTGTGAGCGGGCAGTTCGAATTCCTCGTAACCAATGTGAAATAAAAATGTTAATATCTCCGTTAGGAGTTGGTTTCAGTAATTGTTGCTGTGTAAATCGTGTTTTACGTGAAATTCTGGTTCAGAAACATGTATCAGATTGCTTAAATTCGTACCTTGTCTATAGTCCATTGATGGACAAGGCTACAGACAAAGGAGATAGAAGGGAACTAAAGCTATTGGTGGTAGCGGGTGGTTGCAATGGGCAAAGATGGTAGGTAATAGACTGACAAACGGCAACCCACTAGAGTATAGTTTTCTTTAGTTACTCCATCAATTACCTTCTTAAAGTTTATGAGAGCCACCCATTTAAACTAATTGGATCGCTTCGGACTCCCTGTGTCTTCTATTTGTCCATCGCTTTGACCATCAATTACAAAGATCAGCCCGCAGGCTTAGAATGGACCACTAGACCACTAGTAATTTTCGTTGTGCGAATCGTGTTGTACGTAAAATTCTGGTTAAGAGACGTGTATCAGAATGCCTAAATTCGTACCTTGTCTAGTGGTCCATTCTGGTTTTTTATAACTGGTATACACCCCGATGAAGAACTTTCTTTGTACCTGTCGGGTGTATGTTGGCCGAGAGGAACAGACAGAGGACCGGCGGCTCTTCGCATCCAGCTCGGTCGTTTTCTTCCGGTGACGTCACTCAAGCATCTTCTAGCGCAGGGCACGCCCCACTTTGCCGTCCGCACGTCCAAGCTCTCAGCCATGTAGCACACACTCCGCGCATGACTGCACAAGGCTTGATCTGTGAATGTTTCGCAAATGCAAGTGAAGCTTTAGTTTTTCACCGTAAACAAATTGCTCGGTTACCTTTGCACGTACATCAAAACCTCCTACCGTTCTTAAAGAAAGGAGCCCTTTCCGATTTGCAAGAGTACTGGACTCAATTTGCCCACACTGGTAAAAAAAAAACCTCTCGGTTCAAGAGTGCAGTTTCTTGTCGCCGGATTTAAGAGTCTGGACTCTTGTTTCAATGCAAAATCCGCTTGAATCAATGCAAAATCCGCTTGAATCGATGCAAAATCCGCTTGAATCGATGCAAAATCCGCTTGAAACAAGAGTTCAATACTCTTAAATCCGGCGACAAGAAACTGCATGCACTCTTAAGTCAATGCACCGCGGCATGGGTCCAAGAGATTTTTCTTACCAGTGCAGCTGAAGGGCCAAAGATAACGCAATATTCAAGATACTGTTTCTCTCTGTATTTAAGTTCCTGCTTCCATACGTTTTCTATAAAGAAAAATTATTAATTTTATTCAGTCATAATCTTTAAGTTTAATTGTTGCGAGGACTTAAACGTCTTATCCCTCGATTAATTACTTGTTTTTTGTTCCTCAACTTTACTCGTAGTAACACAAGTAACAATTTTCTTGGAACATATTGCCACTTATGTCTCCAAAAAAGTACATATATGTAAAAGGTCAAGCTAGAATACATTTGCAGGAAATGAATACGGTTATTGTGGGAGTATGTGATTAACTTTGCTTTGAACATTGACTCGTAGAAAAAATAAAGCATTGGACATTCGGCAATGAACTGCCTGAATTCTGTAATTTCAATCGTTTCCGCTAAAACTACTTGCTGGTCCCATCTAAATCCGCCAGCTCACCAGATCAGACAACCAACAAGTTTCATCGATGACTTAACCATAAAAACTAAATACTTTATTATGACAGTCTCAAGACAGTTTGACTTGAAGCTCATATCAATGCTTATCATTAGATATGGCTAATAATCTATGCTCATAATGCACATATTCATGCATTTAATTATTTTTTATTATTATTATTATTTTTTTTTTAAGAATTCATACATTAATTTGACTACATTTAGAAATTAGAAAACAAAGGTTGAGCTATTAGCCGACTTTCCAAATATATGTATTTTCTTTGAAGACCAAAGTGTTGGTCGAAACGTTTTTGTGTCCGCCATTTTAAGGTAAAATTGCATATATATATATTGACATCCTCTTGCACAGTGTTTTTTTATTAAATCATGACCTGCGTCGCAATCATTGCATATATTTGTGAAGTTGGCTAATAGCTCAACCTTTGTTTTCGCATTATGAGTAGCCGAAACCCGGATAATCTTGTTTTAGAAATTAGGAGCCACAGTTTTTGGCTCATCCCTAATAACTCTTGTGCGTAGGAACGCTAATGGTACATAGGCTGTCCAAAAACAATTGGCACTAAGGCTGCCATTCGGAAACTACAATAGATATCGACATGCGGTTTCAAGGATATGATAGCACATACTCTTAGCTCTTAAACGAGCCTAAGTTGAGCTAGTTTGGTTAAAAACTAAACGAGTTACATCAATTTTCCCGAGACGTGTGAGAAATACCCCTACGGAATTTTTCGATAATTTTTCATTCCGTTAACTTTGCCTCCGCAAGTTGTGCGATTGGTTCTAACGTTATGAATCAAGTTTCCACTTGTTTGGATGCAAGTTTGAACTTTTCAGCAAGTGTTTCCATCACAGCCGAGAAGTTCTTTTCTGTTTGGAAAGTCAGTTTATTGAAATTGTACGGCCTGATAATGCGTTTTTTTTGTGTTTCGTTATGAGTTCACCCAAGGAGTTGAGGCAAGAGCAACGATACACAATTCGATATTGCGTTCGTCGTAAATTATCTGCTTCTAAAACTGTGAATGAAATGACAGTGGCTCAGAAGTGTTTCAGAAGCAGATAATTCACGAGGAACGCAATATCGAATTGTGTATCGTTGCTCTTGCCTCAACTCCTTGGGTGAGCTCATGACGAAACACAAAAAAAAACGCATTATCAGGCCGTACAATTTCACTAAACTGACTTTGCGAACAGAAAAGAACTTCTCGGCTGTGATGGAAACACTTGCTGAAAAGTTCAAACTTGCATCCAAACAAGTGGAAACTTGATTCATAACGTTAGAACCAATCGCACAACTTGCGGGGGCAAAGTTAACGGAATGAAAAATTATCGAAAAATCCCGTAGGGGTATTTCTCCTATGTCTCGGGAAAATTGATGTAACTCGTTGAGTTTTTAACCAAACTAGCTCAACTTAGGCTCGTTTAAGAGCTAAGCGTATGTGCTATCATCTCCCTGAAACCGCATGTCGATATCTATTGTAGTTTCCGAATGGCAGCCTTAGTGCCAGTTGTTTTGGGACAGCCTATGTATATACATACTTCGCCTCTTAATTGAACTAGAAATTATAGTTCCTAGATGCCAAATGTTATTCAGTTCATCGTGAGGAAAGAATCTTGCATCCTAATCAAATTACCAAAGTGTAAACGAAATTTCGCAATAAGAAGAGACCTTACGAAATTATTTTGATGGGTAAGGCTATTATACATGATGTGCGTTATCTTACATTGACTTTTGAACTTGAAACTTCTCAATCGTACATGATAAAAGTACACGGTGTCTACTAGTCTGAAATTTCCGGAAGTAGTGCTGATTTTTTAAAGGCGGTCCGGAAGCACTGAAATAGTGCGGAAATTCCCCTAGAAGTTCCGGAATTTTTTCCTTTTTACCACGCGTGTTTTTTAATAACGTTTAGAAAGCATGCTACCCCCTGCGCCTTAATTCTTGGAGTAGTATTTGCCTTTAAGATCGCGATTGTGCAAT
>NW_017547276.1:57267-69345 GCF_001854935.1 Bemisia tabaci | reverse complement strand
TGCATAAGACCGAAGGAACATTTTCTCCTTTAGTCCATAGGAACCACCCATTTCAACCAATAAGATCGCTCATTACTCCTTACGTCTCCTTTGTATACATACAGTTCTGTCCATCAATTTTAAAATCAGCCCACTGCAGGCCGATTATTAGGTAAAATTGATAGACAAAGCTATAGCTACATAAGACCAACGGAACATTTCCTCCTTTAGTCCGTAGGAACCACACATTTCAACCAATAAGATCGCTCAATACTCCCTATGTCTTCTTTGTATACAATTCTGTCTATCAATTTCAAAAATCAGCCCGCGCTGGCACTTTCACCGTAGCTGTATGAAAATGCTTAAATTCGTAGCTTGTCTAGTGGTCCATTCTAAGCCTGCGGGCTGATCTTTGAAATTGATGGTCAAAGCGATGGACAAATAGAAGACACAGGGAGTCTGAAGCGATCCAATTAGTTTAAATAGGTGGTTCTCATAAACTTTAAGAAGGTAATTGATGGACTGACTAAAGGAAACAATACTCTAGTGGGTTGCCGTTTGTCAGTCTATTACCTACCTTCTTTGCCCATTGCAACCACCCGCTACCACCAATAGCTTTAGTTCCCTTCTATCTCCTTTGTCTGTAGCCTTGTCCATCAATGGACCACTAGACAAGGTACGAATTTAAGCAATCTGATACATGTTTATGAACCAAAATTTCACGTAAAACACGATTCACACAACGAAAATTATTGAAACCATCTCTTAACGAAGATGTAAAAACGTTTTTATTACACATCGGTAACGAGTAATTTGAACTGCCCGCTCACAAGAAACTCAGAGCTCTACGTGAGTCAAATCGCGCACTACAACGGTTTCAGCAAGCCTCTCAATCAAGCAATGTTCATTTCCCACCATGTGTTGTTCACATTATAAGCAATTTGCTGCAGCTGAGCTAAAGCGTCAAGATCGAGGTTGCCAGATTTTTATATCGCAGAGATTGTCATGATAACGTTTAGCGCGCGATGTGAATCACGTTGAGCATTGAGTTTTCCTGAGCGGATGGTTTGAATTCACGGATTAAGAATCATTAAATATCTTCGTGAGGTATTGATTTCGGTGATATTCGTTGTGCGCATCGTGTTTTACAGAGAGACAAGAGACCCTCCTCTGACCTCCTAGCGACAGGTGGAAGATTTTACTTTCGGGTTTTCAACAGTTCCTTATGGACAATTATTAGGGAGCATCAGTCATCACCCTAATTTCGGGTGTCGACCTACCTACATGGTCGATGATGAGCTTCGGGTGACGTTATGAGCCAAACAAGTTTCACAAACTTCGGCCATTTTCGACTTGTTTGCAAAACGAAACTACCAACACGTTGTTAAACATCAACCATGTAGATAAGTCAACAGTAGAATGCTGAAGTCCCGAAAGTAAAAGCTTCCACAATCTCCGAGATACGAGTGTAGGGTCTCATCTTGGCTCTGGTTTTACGTGTAATTCTGGATAAGAAACATGTAACAGAATGCTGAAATTCGTACCTTGTCTAGTGGTCCATTTCAAAATTCAATCCGCAGGGGGTAAGAAACTGCGCTCGACGTGGGACTCACCGACGATCCTGTGCATGAAGAAGTTGATGTAGTTGGCGGCGACCCCGCAGACGTGGGCCCCGAGGCTGTGCCCGACGCAGGTCGTCCGCCGGACGGGGACGCCGGAGTTGCGGAGGAAGCCCAGGAGCTGGGCCACGCACCGCGCCGCGGGCTTGATGTTGTGCACGGCCGCCGCGTAGCACGGGATCGCCGCCAGCGGGCCCCAGTCCACCACGAACGTGTTGTAGCGCCGCGTCGTCAGGTAGGCTGCAACAAATCGTCAGGTGCTCTAATCACAGAATATATAGGCCCTATTATCAGCTCCTAGTATTCCCCATTATCTTGAAAACGATGAGTTATAGCGAAAAACGCTGGTGACATTTTCGGAATATTTTTCAACGTTGAATCTTGTGGTGCCGTCAAAAATCAATTTTTGTCGCTAGAAACATTAATTTTGGCCACTTTTAGATTCGGTGCCCCCTCTAAACCCCCCTCAAAATTAGCTTAACCTTTTTTTAAGGTCAAAAATGAAAAGAACGCTAAAAATTACTTCTAGGCACCAATTTTCATTGATATTGGTTGATAAACATTGCCGCAGTGTTTAAAAGACAATTTCTTTCCTCAAATTTTGGGGAGTTGTGGCGCCCAGGGAAAGCGTATTTGGAAAAAATTTATACCAGAAAAACGTCTTTTTTTTGCCCCAAAGATCGATTCCTTCAATATTCGTATTTAATCCTGGGACACCCTGTATACCAGAGACGAGAGGCCCTCCACTTCCACTGGCCTCTTCGCGACAGGTGGAAGCTTTTACTTTCGGGGATTCAAGAATCCCCTATGAACAATGGGCCTGTTGCAAACTTTTGCTAGAGCAAAAATAAGAGTTTTTACTCATGGAAAGTGTTTCAAAAATCACGATGAGCTCATCGGCAAAGTCTGAAATGCACTCCTCACTTCACAATTTACGTAAGAAATTTGTCTTTTGTCGAGCTTCCCGATTCAAAAACGATACCACGGCACGGGTGTACATTTCGCTAGAGGAGTCATTCCAGCCAACCCCTGCTCAAAAGGATACCACGCAATATTCAGTACAGCCGACGCCAACCCTCCAAAACGCATGTGACGGGACGATGATTCTAACCACCTGATAACAATCGGCGTGTTTACATTCACATTTTTCTTACGTTGAGAGATATCCGTCTTGATTGACCTCGTGCTCTCCTCAACTCTGCCGTGATAGCGAAGAGAGCCGTAAGTGCAAAAATGAAGTTTTGAGAAAACGGGCTCAAAAGCTTCTGACAAGAACATTTATTGAGAGAAGCCTCCGTTCTTTGTCAAATTGCCACTAATCGTCCGGAAGACCCCTAAAAATCGTATGGATGATTAAAAATCGACTAGATTTTATTTCCATTACATAAAAAGGGTATTTTTCATTTTCATGCTAGGTTATTGTTAGGCAAGACAGCCGTAAGTGCTATCTTCTGAATGCTTTCGTGGTTGCGTTTCGGACGCACAACAAACACATTTTCAGGTTAGAAATTGGCAGAAGAGGGCGGTATTTTACTGGAAAGCACTTTTTTCATTGGCTCTCATGCATCTACGGCGTCTTGAAAAATAACTGTGTCATTTTTTGTGCACTTACGGCTTTTACATAAGTCTCGTTTTCATTAAATTAGGATGAATTTTGCTGTTTTAGCTGTCTCGGTAATTTCATCCAAAAGAATTTAGACGAATTTTGAAGAAAACTCGATTTCGAAAATTTTGCACTTACGGCTCTCTTCGCTATCACGGCAGAACCTGCGCGCGGAAGCGTCGGCCACGTTCAGCAAGGATTGAGTGGAACGACTCCTCCAACGAAATTTTCACCTGTGCCGTGGTATCCTTCATGAAGCGGGAAGCTTTTTCGGGCCCTAAGAGCTACATAAATCGAGTTGTCCACTCTCTTTATAAAGTTCCTGCCATAGGTTGATAGATTAATGGACCACTAGACAAGGTACGAATTTAAGCAATCTGATACATGTTTATGAACCAGAATTTCACGTAAAACACGATTCCCACAACGAAAATTACTTAAACCAACTCCTAACGAAGATCTTAACGTTTTTATTTCACATTGGTTACGAGGAATTTGAACTGCCCGCTCACAAGAAACTCAAAGCTCTACGCGAATCAGATCGCGCACTACAACGGTGTCAACAAGCTTCTCAGTCGAGCAATGCTCATGTCCCACCATGTGTTGCTCAAACTATAAGCAATTTGCTATCGCGAGCCAAAGAGTCAAGATTGAGGTTGCCAGATTTGTACATCGTAGAGACAGTCATGATAACGTTTAGCACGCGATGTGAATCACGTAGAGCATTGAGTTTTCATGAGCGGGTGGTTTGAAATCACGCATCAAGAATCATTAAATATCTTCATAAGCAGTTAATTTCGGTAATTTTCGTTGTGTGTATCGTGTTTTACGTGAAATTTTGGATAAGAAACATGTATCAAAATTCTGAAATTCGTACTTTGTCGAGTGGTTCATTTCATATCGGTGAGTTTCCTTACCATCCCGTAAAACTCCAATGGGCAAATGATCCTGGATGCCTCCGTATCCATGGATTAGCACGACCGTATCCTTGCCCGGGTCCCATCCACTGGAGTGAAGCCACATCGGTGAACTCAAGTCCACCCGATCCTCCCTCGGGGTGCCATTATCCCTAAAATATGGAACATAACGTTGGTAAAATCCATGTAAATAAGCCCCTTAAAAATATGGCCCAAGTAGGCAATTCTACGCAAAGTGTCCACTTTCAGTCATGAACGTTTTATTTGTAAAACAAGTGATAACAAATCCCATAGTTCACCCATTATATTGGCTAATAAGTGTATGAAACGAATTCTGACGGTTAAAAATTGAAATAGCCTCCAAACACGCTGGGCTTGTCGATTTCCTTTGACATTTTTGCAGTGGTGAATGCATAGCTGAAGTGCGCTCCAGCGTGATACCTCACGCATTCCGGATAGTTCAAATAGTTGTATCATTGCGCCGTAAGAATGTGACGGAAGATTACAATTCAAAAAGCCTCCATAAACGCTGGGCTTGTCCATTTTCTTTGACATTTTAGTAGTCGTGAATGCATAGCTAAAATGCGCTCCACCCAGAAGTGTATTCAGCAAATGAGTAGTTTTTATAGGAGGATTGAAAACAAACAAATGGTAGGAAATAAAACATAATAATAAGAACTTTGCAAAACGATAATCCGGGTATCGGAACTTGGCTGTTTTGAAAACGCCTTCAAATGCGGCGTGATACCGCACGCATTCCGGTGAGCTCAAATAGTTGTATCATTGCGCCGTAAGAATGTGACGGAAGATCACACTTGAAATAGTCTCCATGCACGCTGGGCTTGTCGATTTTCTTTGACATTTTTGCAGTGGTGAATTTATAGCTGAAGTGCACTGCAGCTAGAATTGTATTCAGCAAATGAGTAGTTTTATAGGAGGATTGAACACAAACAAATGAAAGGAAATAAAACATAATAATAAGAACTTTGCAAAACGATAATCGGGGTATCGGAACTTGGCTGTCATAAAAAGGCCCTTCAAATTCGGCGTGATAACTCACGCATTCCGGAGAGTTCAAATAGTTGTATCATTGCGCCTTAGAAATGCGCCGGCAGATTGCAATTGAAATAGCCTTCATACACGCTGGGCTTTCGATTTCTTTTGACATTTTAGGAGTCGTGAATGCATAGCTAAAATGCGCTCCAGCCAGAAGTGTATGTAGCAAATGGGTGGTTTTTATACGAGGATTAAAAATAAAAAAAAAGGTACGGAATATAACAAAAGTATATGAACTATTCAAAACGATAATCCGGGTATCGGAACTTGGCTGTTTTGAAAACGCCTTCATATGCGGCGTGATAACGCACGCATTCCGGAGAGTTCGAATAGTTGTATCATTGCGCCGTAAGAATGACACGGAAGATTACAATTGGAAAAGCCTCCAGAAACGCTGGGCTTCTCGATTTTCTTTGACATTTTTGCAGTCATGAATGCACAGCTAAAATGCGCTCCAGCCAGAAGTGTATTCAGCAAATGAGTAGTTTTTATAGGAGGATTGAACACAAACAAATGGTAGGAAATAAAACATAATAATAAGAACTTTGCAAAACGATAATCCGGGTATCGGAACTTGGCTGTCTTGAAAACGCCTTCAAATTCAGCGTGATACCTCACGCATTCCGGAGAGTTCAAATAGTTGTATCATTGCGCCTTAGAAATGCGACGGCAGATTACAATTGAAATAGCCTTCATACACGCTAGTCTTGTCGATTTCCTTTGATATTTTTTAGTCCAGGCGCCTGGTAGCTAAAAATGAGGCTACCTGGAATTTTGGGTACACAGCGATTTTTTTGCCTTCCAATATGTTTTTTGGGTTGCTGAATCCGAATCTGATGTTTCTGATAAAGTCTCGACGTCCCGACGGTCATAAGTGTTTTTGCTCGCCAAAACGGCCGGTAGGGACAGTCATAATTGCTACAGCAGGTTCCATTTCCGTAGTGAAGTGTTCGCATTAAAATATGATCGTACAGCAGTCTCTGCTGGAATTTAGAAGATTCTGGAAGGATTTATAAGCCGCAAATTTACTGCATTGAATCTATTTGTGCGTTACGATCGTCACGCTCTGTAATTTCTAATCGTACAATATTCTGAAAAATATTTGTGCTCATATTATAGCCCTTGCCACTAATTGCACTTATACCGACTTTTAAGATTGTACTTTATTGCTGCTGAGTATACCCACCGTTTTAGTTTCAGTTTGTCTCGGACATCAGAGTTACGACCGTCATACCGCTGTATGATATTCTTCGTGTAAAAAGAAGAGAGGAACATGCCTGATAAATAAAGTTTCTCATATTAAATGATTAAGCCGCATATTGTACTCGACTAAGAAAGTCAACCTTCGGTCCAAAATAATCAACTTGAATTCCAAGTTTTCTGGATTTCAAATTGGACAGTTTTTGTAGAATTTCCCATATTGACGGCATAAGTTCGCAATCATATGTCTCGTTTGCGGCGTCTGAAAATCTCCGCCTCTATGTTTCTTCCTTTTTTTTCTTTTTTTTTTTTTGAAGGAGAACAAATTTAAATCATTCCTTGAAGTTTTTGCAGAATTTTCTTCGCACAGAGAAGAATAATCACGGCAGTTTTAAATAATTACGGTTTTGTAGTTTTCGGTTTAAAAAATAAAAAATGACAGGAAGTCTGCAACATCGCAAACCGAGTCACAAGATACCATACCTACACTGTCGATGTGCATTTCACGCCGACCAGCGACTGCAGTGTGTTTGGCGCAATGCATGAAGTATTCCTGCAGTCTTGTAGGCGCTCGTATGAATTTCGCGGCGACCAGCGACTGCACTGTGTTTTGCGCAATGCGTAAAGTATCTCCGAAGTCTTGTAGGCGCTAATATGCGTCCCGCGCCAACGGGCAGTCGCACTCTGCATTAGATTACAAAGTAACCGTAGAATCAGAGGAGAGATATTAAGTTTGAAGAATGACTGGGTAAAATTGATGAATTAATGATTCATGCTAAGTGCAGACAAAAATATTAAACAGAAAGAACGAAGGCTTAATGGAATTTAATAGTGGCTTCTTTACGGTTTACCTTACGGTATACAAGGAGAAGTTGATTTCGGGGTCAGGACAAGCGTCCTCCACATCCCTCCTCCAAGAACAATTGTCTCTGCTTGCATTCATTGTGCCCTGGCCTAGAGTCAAGGCTCCGATGACTGCTTGTGCGTTTATACCTGAAAATAGGAAAGTTTAGCTGTTAGAACTTAATTATAAAGCATTTCATCATTTCATGAGAGTTTGGGGTGGGGGGTGGGTCAGGGTATAGTAAAAATGACTTCGTTTCCCGCAGGACATTTGGTATCCCTAGAGGGCCGTTCAAATATTACGTAAGGAACTTAGGGGGAGGGGGTCCGACCTTGTCTTACGGAGCCTTACGAAGGGGGGGAGGGGGGTTAAGCCGAGTTATACGTAAGATTTCCTCTATAAAAAAAGACTGTTTGTTTAAGAAATAAAAAAACTTTATCCGCGTTGAGAGATGTGAAACCCTGCCATTTCGAAACAAGACTTGTTAATGCCGCAAAATATTGCCACCGTCCCGCCGTACTGGCGCCACGCTACCGATAGCGCACGCATTTCGAGTATTTGGTTTTTTTGCCGATTTTCATCAAAATACCTTTATGAAAGTCTTAAATTTATTCCAGCTATTTTACCAGGCTTTCTCCGTTTTTTCCTGAAAAAATGGTGGGGGGAGGGGGTCCCGGCCAATCTTGATCAAAAGAAGAGGTCAGAGATTTCTTACGGGTGCCTTACAGGCGGAGGGGGAGGGTCAAAACGTTGACAAAAATGGATTACGTAATGCTTGGACTCGCCTATGGAAAGTAAGGAGCCCAGAAAAAATAACAGTATCTTATACGATGATACTACCCACTGCCACCTTTTCATCTAAATTTCGGATTTGAATTTCGGATCGAAAAATCGATGAAAACACAACGGGCAACGCATTTCTGGGATGTCGTTTCGATTTTCGAACACAATACGTATCTCATACTGGTATTTTGGCTACTGAGGTAGTAACAAAGTCATTAGTAACAGTAGTCACTGGGAAGAATCGGATGGATAATAGCGACTACGATGAGCAGAGCTTGCATAATGTCACAGTGTGAGACTATAGCAGATTTCAATGTCGTTGAAATGACTTAAGCGGCCCTCGCCTAAGATTTGGTGGAAGTTGGAGGGTAGGGTGAAGTTCGCTCACTAAGCTGGTATACCTCCTTTCGGTAGACTCTGGATTATTTAATACGGCGCACAGTGGATCGAGCCGAAAGGAAAGGTCGGACAAAATCTGAAAACTTTAAAGGCTTATAACTCCGTTTATAAAAAATTTTGAGGCGCTAAAAGTGGTTCCACTGCTTTCTTCGTAAACTTTTCTTCTAGAGACACCCCATAAAATTTAAAATGTGACGAAATAAACATCAAAATTTGCTGTTTTAGTCCAAAAATTCATGTCCGACCGCTTTCATTGACTGAATCCACTGTGCGGTGGCGTGGGAATCATAATCAGAAGCGCTCTAAATGAAACAAACAAAGAGCTGCTGAAAAACACCTCTACTGAAAATTGTAGAAAAGTAGGGTTTTTAGATGATTATCCTAATTTTAATCAGCATGAGGATGTTGTAGTGCAGAAATGATATGCTGAAGTCTAAAGTCAAATCTACCTGAAGCATCCAACTTTTCTCTCCGTGTCTCCCGAAACTACCTCCCAGGCCTGCGTTGGTTGCGCGTTGCGTTTTTGTCGATTTTTCGACAAAAATACGGAGTTTTTATTGAAAAAAGGCAGTTCTTAAGGTGATCGTAAGACTAGAATGCCTGTATTTATGGGGGAGAGTATTGACATCTCCGAGCTACTCCTTGGTTGGCTCATCAGCTTGAGGCTATCATAGAGCCCCAAAATCGCCTCAATGGAGATGTTGCATGTGTGAGGAATTTGCGGTTTGACTATTGATTCTCATGTGTAAGTTCGCGAAAAACACGATTGTGCCACTATTTTTCTCTGGAATCAACTCCCAAGCTCAAAAAAAGCTCTCAAGTTGAGGCCAAAAAGGAGGATTTTTATTAATTGTGTATCTCAGCCTTGTTTCCCGTTTTTCCCCCTTGTTTCTCCACTGTTATCATTGTCTCGGGCTGCTCTTAAAAATGCGTATCTATGATAACCCAAAACTGATGAACCAATCAGAGATTGGTACAGAGATGGCAATGGAGATGTTGCATGTGTGAGGAATTTGCGATTTGACTGTTGTTTCTCATGTAAAAGTTCGCGAGAAACACGATGGTACCACTGGTTTTCCCTGAAATCAACTCCCAAGCTAAAAAAAAGCTCTCAAGTTGATGCCAAAATGGAGAGGATATCCCACGCTATCCTGAGAGTCCACCTCTACATCAAGGCAAACTCTCCATGCAAAGATAGGGAGCAAATACATTGACAGGGCTGCCACTTTATTTGAGGACTCCACAACTGAAAACACGGCAACCCTACTAATGCATTTGTTCCCTATCTTTGCAAGGAGAGTTTCTCTTGATGTAGAGGTGGACTCTCAGGATTTTTGAGCTTGGGAGTTAATTTCAGAGAAAACCAGTGGCACCATCGTGCTTCTCGCGAACTTTTACAAAAGAAACAACAGTCAAATCGCAAATTCCTCACACATGCAACATCTCCATACTCTCCCGTATGTAGGCACTCTAATCGGGAGCCGAGAACTGCGATTCTTTCTAATGAGTCTACTCGGTCAGGAGCTCATCTCATTGGAGGCGATGCAGATGAGCAGCGTCGGTTGAATAACTAATCACCCTGGTCCCCGATTATGCTGGCACCGGGCCCCCGTCGCGTCGTGTCGCCCAGACGGGGGCCGTCGCGACGCACGACGCGCGACGCGCGACGCTTCGTTCACGGTCTTATTTTTTCGGTCAAAGCCTCACCGCTTTTCGCTGTTGCCGTAATATCCTACACATATGTATTTACCAAAGTAGCAAAATAGAATTTTTTTCTAGAAAAAAAATATCACAGAAAAAAATAATATGCTGTTTTAGCACCTAGGATGTTAAAAATGTGTCCGGTGATCCCAAGATGCTGCGCCTGAACTGCCTACAGAGTTAAATATTTTCTAGATCTACTTTATATCTATTTTCTTTCAAGAAAATTGTTCTATCTAGGAAGTAGACATTTTGACGCCCTCTTCTGCCAATTTCTAACCTGAAAATGTGTTTGTTGTGCGTCCAAAACGCAACCACGAAAGCATGCAGAAGATAGCACTTACGGCTGTCTTGCCCAACAATAACCTAGCATGAAAATGACTATACTCTTTTTATGTAATGGAAATAAAATCAGTCGATTTTGAATTACCCATACGATTTCTAGGAGTCTTCCGGACGATTACCTAGTGGCAATTTGACAAAGAACGGAGGCTCCTTTCAATAAATTGATCTTGTCAGAAGCTTCTGAGCCCGTTCTCTCAAAACTTCATTTTTGCACCCACGGCTCTCTTCGCTATCACGGCAGATCTCTTTCACTCGTCTATACCTAGCAAAGATATATAAAAACCGAGCGCTAGAAGGAAAAAATGATGCAAATTCATGCAAACTTTCCGATTGGCTAGAGGATTGGCGGCGATATCGGGACGAGTTTGAAATTCAAATATAGGGCAGGAACTGAATAAAATAATTGCGTAAATAAAGTATTCTAGGTTGCTTTGCTCAAATTCACTTACCCCCGTATATTTTTTTTAACTCAAGGGTATTTTTGGTCCGCCATTGACTTATTGATCTCATTTGGAAGTAACGGTCATCTAGGACTGTAACAACCTCTTTGAACTGGCAGGACCACCATAAGCTGATGAAAATCTAACTTTATCTGAGATCCTTGCTTGTTACTGAACCAAAATAGGTGTATTATACCGAGTCACCGCCCCAACTTTATTTATTTGTTCGTACCAGTGACTAAAACGAGTTTAGAGCAAAAAATGTGCAAAAATCAATTGTACAAGTTCAAATCAAATTTCCCTTTGCCGCCATGGATTCCCGCACTTATTTACACACTCACACAAACGCAGAGCACTAGAGCTGCATCAATCCTCCCCCCCCCCCGTGTTAGTAGATACGAGTGATCCGTTTAAATGTCCTTGATACATACTGCCGTGCTAAGGAAGAACGCCGTATGAACATTCGAGAGTTGCCAAATTTCCTTCGATAAAATGTTTATTTTTGAGGAAAATGTTGAATATCTTTTCTTGAAATTTTCAGAAGTTTTAGATCAAATTACAAACAAAATTATTTGAGAAATTGATTGACAAATATTCAAAAATCTTCCTGAAAATTCGTGATTTTTTAAAAGAAATTTTGCAACGCCTGAAGGCACATACGGCGTTTTTCCTCAGCACGGCAGCTTAGTTCTGTTCGGCAAAAATACGTCCAACTGACCCATCTGTCAACACAAACGGACGGCGTGCGGATACGGTAAGGCACGGGGAGCATTTTAGAAGGCACGTCACGTTTGCCCCGACCGAAGGAATTTACTAGACCCAAATGCGATCTAGACCCACAGTCCCCATTTTTATTTAACTGTTCTTTCCTTCGTTTGGTCGCTGTATCTCTTTTTTTTCTCCACCATGATTTTGGCCGCCTTTCCTTAAGGTGATTCGATGGACGCCATATTTTGTGTCAGAACGGCATGCGATATATCGCATCAATTGGCTCAATTTTTTCAGCTACTCGTCATTTTTCTCGAATTTTGAGATCGCAATTCTGTTGTCAGGAGATTAAAGCACTCCACTTACCAATTTTAACAAAGAAATTCAACGTATTAAAGGCGTGGTTTTTTCAGAGAGAAAATATCGCATTCGAGTGCAGTTTCGATATCAGTATCGAATGCGATGTTTCCTCTGTGAAAAAACC
>NW_017547276.1:23209-51945 GCF_001854935.1 Bemisia tabaci | reverse complement strand
GTCAAGACAACACCCCCTCATGGAGTCACAAACGGGAATAAAGATTACAGAAATTGAACGTTTTTTGTAATCTTTGATCGGCCCATTCTCAAATTCCTTTCTCCGTTCCTTCTCTCACTCCGCTTGTTCCTAGCCGAACCCGTAATTCCCTGGTCCATTCCAGATTATAATCTTTGCAATCGGTGAAAATGTAATCTTTATTCCCGTTTGTGACACTGTGAAGGCCTAAAATACGGGAACCAATCAGAAATGGATTCACATTGTCTTGACTCTCATTACAAAGGGACTCGAGTATATACGAGTGACCCGTCTTTATGTCTTTGATACCTAGTTCTGTTCGGCAAAAATACGTCCAAGTGACCCATCTGTCAACACAAACGGACGGCGTGGCGGATACGGTAAGGCACGGGGAGCATATCGGAACGCACGTCACGTTTGCCCCAACCGAAGGAATTTACTAGCCCCAAATGCGATCCAGACCCACAGTCCCCATTTTTATTTAACTGTTCTTTCCTTCGTTTGGTCGCTGTATCTCTTTTTTTTCTCCAGTATGATTTTGGCCGCCTTTCCTTAAGGTGATTCGATGGACGCCATATTTTGTGTCAGAACGGCATGCGATATATCGCATCAATTGGCTCAATTTTTTCAGCTACTCGTCATTTTTCTCCAATTTTGAGATCGCAATTCTGTTGTCAGGAGACTGAAGCACTCACTTACCAATTTTAACAAAGAAATTCAACGTAATAAAGGCGTGGTTTTTTTTTAGAGAGAAAATATCGCATTCGAGTGCAGTTTCGATATCAGTATCGAATGCGATGTTTCCTCTGTGAAAAAACCTCGCCTTCATTACGTTGAATTTCTTTGTTAAAATTGGTAAGTGAGTGCTTTAGTCTCCTGACAACAGAAGCGCGATCTCAAAATTGGCGAAAAATGACGAGTAGCTGAGAAAATTGAACCAATTGATGCGATATATCTCATGCCGTTCTGACACAAAATATGGCGTCCATCGAATCTCCTCAAGCCTCCAGTGCGTTGAAGCCGATGGCACGCGACCGTCGCACAGTGCATCGAGTCAATCAGAGAGGTCGGACACGAAATTTTTTACTAAATCTGCAAATTTTGATTTTGATTTCGTCACATTTTACATTTTAAGGGGCGGCTCTAGAAGAAACTTTAACGAAGAGACCAATGGAACCACTTTCAGAACCTCAAAATTTCGTATTAACAGAGTTGTGAGCGTTTCAAGTTTCCGAATTTTGCCCGACCTCTCCTATTGACTCGATCCAATGTGCATCGCGCGGTTCATCGCAATTTTTGACTAAGTCTGCAAATTTTGATGTTTATCTCGTCACATTTTATATTTAAGGGGTGCTACTAACAGAACATTTCACGAGGGAACCGATGAATTTACTTTTAGAACCTCGAAGTTTTGTAAAAACGGAGTTTTAAACTTTTGAAGTTTCCAAATTTTGTTCGACCCCTCCTGTTGACTCAGTCCATTGTGAGTCGTTAGTGAGACTGCAAAAATGCAACGCTTCAGACCCCATGTCATCATAATTTATTTGAAATTCTGAAATATTTATCTATCTTTGTTTATCAAAAATCCTCGTGGCCAACAATTTCCTTGTATCTGAACTGCTCCCGTGAATATAATCCCGATAAAATTCAATGAAAAATACCTAGATACATACATACATACTCCAACACATACCTACCAACCATACACATTGAATACACTGAAAGGCATCGATCCATCCTTACCTTTAACGGCGAGTAGACAGGTCATCAAACAGGCGAACATCATGTGGTGGTAACTTGGATTAAAATGAGGGGGAATCTTGTTTACGGAAGTTGTTAGGTCACTTCAGCCTAGAACATAGCGAGAAACGAGCGAGTAATGTTCATTTTCGTTTAGCATAGCTATTCAAATCATATTTAATATTATTTTCTAAGAAAATGTCTGTATCATTTTTTTCCATTTTTACTCACCATACTCTCCATAGCAATGCTACCTATAATATATACTGAAATTGAGCGATTACATTCAGTCAGAACTTTACCGGGATGGTCACTGGTCTTATGGAGGAAAAAGAGATCTACCGAGCTAAATAAAGGACGCTGTATGAGCCTTCAGACGTTACCGAATTTCCCCCAATAAAATTCAAAGTTTCACGATAATCTGTGAATATTTCTCCTCCGATTGTTTAGAGAATTTTATTTGTCATCAGATCTCAAGTATCTAAAAATGTCAAGGAAAAATATTCATAACACTCTTAATATTATAGAAAGGGTTTCCTGAGGAAAATTTGACAACTCTCGAATGTTCTTACGGCGCTTTTCCTTAGCAAGACAGAGCTGCCGTGCTAAGGAAGAACGCCGTATGAACATTCGAAAGTTGTTAAATTTCCTTTGATAAACTATTTTTTCTTGGGGAACATTATGAATATTTTTCCTTGAAATTTTCAGAAACTTTAGATCAGAGTACGAACAAAATTAACTGAGAAATTGGTAGACATACATTAAAACATTTTGCTGAAAATTAGTGTTTTGCTAGAGGAAATTTGGCAACGCCTGCAGTCTCATACGGCGCTTTTCCTCAGCACGACAGAAATGGAGATCCCCGACGCTTCTAGCTACTTTACATTCTTAGAAAACTCGGAGAGATTTTCCCTCCAGAACAGTGGCGATTCTCGCAAGTTGGCAACCCTGTTTTTTCTCCATTTAAATGCATGTTAACCAATCGATTTTAGGCAAATCAAGCTCTCTCACATAGAATCGATTTACTCAATGGATATATGGATGGAGTATTGACAGTGTTGCCAACTTTCTAGAATCGACACCGATCCTGAATTGGAAGCGGAATCTTTTTATTTACCAGAGTGAACTTTTCGATGACAACGCAGAATCAGCTCATTTGGCGAAGCTGCTTCTTTATATATTTTACACCTTATATTTGCATAATTCGGGTTTTTCTGAGGCAAACTTGGCTCCGAAATAAAATGCATTCTCTATTTTACTCTGCAATTCTTAGTCAAAGGCAACCCGGACGATCGCCCAAGAGATGGGCACAAAGTTGCCTTTCATCCCTGGAGTATTAAGTGATCTTTCTCATCGCCATCATATTTTACTAATTTAGAGGCTAGACAAACAGTGTCACGGCCCCAGTCAGAAGTTAGAGGAAGAAGAAGAAGAAAAAGAAGAAGAAGAAGAAGAAGAAGAAGAAGAAGAAGCTATTCTTATTAGCGCACGCTAATAGTCAGTTATTTCATTAGTAACCAATAGACGAAATATTTCAAATTTAATTCATTCAGAAAATCGATTTCTAGGTTTAGGAGCACATTTTCCCTTTAAAATTTGGTAAAATTGATAAAGGAGAATTTTTACCTCGCAATTCAGCTTGCGATATTACTCATAATTGACATTCATCATACGTTTAAAAAAATTATCCCCTCCTTTAACCAGCGGACGTCTTTTCTCGCCCTTACCTTTCCCCTCGAACGTAGCCTATATTTATTTTCTGCCGCATTTTAATGAGACAGTATGCCATATATAACGTACGTTGAACCAACTTCTAAGTGCAATCAGCCTTGCAGTAATTAGGAGCAATCAATATAAACTGAGTTGAAATCTAGATGATAATTTGTTGAAACGTGGAATAATTGGATCAGTTCAGACTGTGAATGAATACGATTACGTGGGCTATGGATTCGATTAAGCCATCAAGTCTCGGTTACCCAAAGATTGCTCCACGTGAAAAAGAAAACGTCTGAACATCATTATTTTCTTCCACCATTGTGTACAGTGGACTCTCGATAATTCGAAATTGAAGGGAATCGACTTTTTCCTCGAATTAGCGAGGTTTCGAAATAAAGAGAGTTCGAATTACAGAGATTCATGTGGGGAAATTTCGAATTAGAGAGGTTCGAATGTAGAGAGGCAAATTTACGGATTTACGTCAAAGGGAACCAAAAATATCAGTTTATTTCTTCACGGAGGTAAAAAGTACTTTAAGTTATTATTAAGTATTAATTATTTATATTTAATTTTAAAATTATTAATTACATGTTTACATTTTGACAATCCTATCAGCTCTTTCAGAACCTGCATGCCCATAGGTGACTGATTATACACCTGCTCAGAGACTTGAACGCAACTTAAAGAAAAATAACCAGTACGATCACAACGGTTCAGTAGTGTGGTAGTTTAGTAAAATGAGTATACGTAAGTAAATAACGTGCCGACTCGTATACTTTTTTCGAACGAAATGATTTTTGGATTTTTTCGGAGGTAGGTCTATTATCCGGCGATGTGTGTGCTCGAATACGTAATCCTTTGAGCTTGTTTTTCGTGGGTTAAATTCGGAAAAATTTCTGTCAGCTATACACGGAAAAAAAATTGCTGATTCAACAATTCAACTGCTAAAAACAGTGAGTGCAATGTTTCAACGCAGATTTTACAACAAAAAAATGCTACTTCAACCACCCCCGTGGTTAAATTAGTTTACAATGTGGTTAAAGTAGCATTTTTTTGTTGTAAAATCTGCGTTGAAACATTGCACTCACTGTTTTTAGCAATTCAATTGTTGAATCAGCAATTTTTTTTCCGTGTAAGTGAATTGTCAAGTTTTGAAAAACGTAAAAATTGAAAGTTATTAAATAGGCTCATTGAAAATTTTAGAGAGGTCATTAAAAATGCAACAACTAATAACTACTGAGCAATAAGCTTATCGAAATTTTCATAGATGCGGTAGCTTTGAACTAACCTAAATCCATAAATGGTATTATTACAGGAATTTAATTTATTTCTTTTTTTCTTAAAAAAGTATAGATAAATAAATAAATAAATAAATAAATAAATAAATAAATAAATAAAGGCTGAACCGAACCGTAAGAATTATCTGTCGTCTCCCGGACAGTGGAATGTAAATCCATTTCCAAGGTTGCAAAAATGACTGAAACAATTCAATATTTTGCAAAAATGTACCTACGTGCGCAATTTTCATCCAAAATTTGTCTAATTTTTGCTGGAGATCAAAGGAAAAATCACGTAACTTTATAGTTAGAAATGCTCCAGATTCTCTTGGAAAAAATGAAAGTTACGACGCGAAAATCATGCAACATCGAAATTTAGAAACGTTCTTTCGTGAGAGCATTGGCGCTTCATGTGATAGAACAAACTTTGGAACTTTTGGAGTCGGATCGTTTGCAAGCTGAACAATTCCATCAACTAACATGCAATATGGACGTTTTTATGCTAAAAGGAACTATTTCCGTGGTAGACGCAAACCCTATGCTTAAAGCTCCTTTTACCATAAATACGTCCACATAGCATATTGATTTTGAAAATAAAGACAATTTTAGCCTTAACTAGCATACTAAAATATTTCTTGACTAAGTTGCACCAGAGGCCTTTCGGGCAGATCCCATCATCATAGTGACTAAATCACATTATTAAAACAAAGCAATTACTGTACACACGCTTCGACTAAAATATCACAAATCCAACGAGCAGTATCAAAATCATAGTAAAGCATAAGACAAACGATAAATAAAATGAATCAACATCGTTAGAATAACAATTAATAACAGCAATGACAGTGCAATAAGTGATAAAAAGGTAAATACGTTATCTTTTTTTGCACTCGTTATCGCTTTTTATCACTTGTTGCACGTCATCGCTGTTATCAATTTTTATTCTGACGATGTTGATTCATTTTATTTATTTTTTGACTTATGTTATACTATGCTTTCAATATTGCTCGTTGGATTTTGTATTATTTGTAATATTTTAGTCGAAGCATGTGTATGGTAATTTCATATGATACTTTTAATCATGTAATTTCATCACTAACGATGGGCTCTGCCCGAAAGGTCTCTGATGCAACTTAGTTAAGAAATATATTTTATAATGCAAGGTAAGGCTAAAAATGTCTCAATTTTCATTATTTATTACACCTTGCTATTTGCAATGATGCACTGAAAAAAAAAAAAAAAANAAAAAAAAAAAAAAAAAAAAAAAAAAAAAAAAAAAAAAAAAAAAAAACTCGGTGTATTTACTAAGAAACGGGTAGAATTACCACGAATTCAGGGTTCTATTTGATCCCAGTTTTTTCTTGGTAAAATTACCATTTATGGAATTGGTAATTTTACCGCGAAATCTCGGTAAAATTATTGAACTTTCTCGGTAATTTTACTCGACCTTGGTAAAAACGCCAATATTTTTTATCGACTGTGGTAGAATTACCGAGATAAAATGGCAAAGTTACCGGGAATCGATTACCAATAAAAGTGGTATTTTTACATGAAAAAAACAGTAAAAATACCGGTTTTTAGGTAAGTTTACCAGTCTGTCTTGGTAAAATTACCAATAATTGGTAAAAAAAAGTGAGATGGTAAAGGTACCAACGGACCTTGGTAAAAACGCCGAGAATTGTTTTTCAGTGTGCTGATATAAGTTCTGGTAAAAGTCAAACAAATTACCCACCCTAAAGTCCAACGGCAACGGCTGGCCACTTATTTAAGCTCTTCATGAATCAACACCCAACAACCGCGGGTCCACCATCCGCGCGAATCCTCCGATCGGAGGACAAACAGCGTATCTCCTCCGAAATACCGGCCGCAACGAGCACTTTCACAAAGCCCCCCTAACGAAGAACCACTCAAGCGCGCGCGGAAAGAGGAAGTCGGAAGACGAACGGACACGCGCCGAAGGAAGCGCCGGAATGCCTGAGCCCGGTTTCGTTGACGAGCGGTTTCAAAGTGCTCCCCCCCCCCCCNCCCCCCCCCCGGGGGGAGGGGGGACACTCACGTGGTCACTGCGAACGCAGGTCCAGCTTTTAAAGCTCATTCTCAACCCAGACTGCGAGACGATTCATAAAGCACTGACGCTGAATGGATTTATTTATGCCAAAAGGAAGTATGTCTCGCGCAAGCGCTATGCACATAATTCCTTTTAGCATAAATACGTCCAAACATGTAACGCTAAACATCGGATTATCGTAACTATTTACTTACTTTTACGAGAGGGCTACGCCGCACTGTGGATCGAGTCAATTAGAGAGGTCGGACATGAAATTTTTGACTAAAACTACACATTTTGATGTTAATTTCGTCACATTTTAAATTTAAAGGGGTGCTTTCAAAATATAATTTTACGAGCAAACCAATGGAACCGTTTTTAAAACCTCAAAATTTTGTATACACAGAGTTATGAGCTTTTGAAGTTTCCAAATCTTGTCCAACCTCTCCTATTGACTCGATCCACTGTGCGCCGCCCGGCTGCTTTGTGGTAAAACTGCATTATATTAATGAATATAATAATACTGAAATGCTAAGGAAAAACGCCGTATGAACAGTCGAGAGTTGCCAAATTTCCGTCGATAAAATGCTTACTTTTGAGGAAAGTTATGAATGTTTTTCCTTGAAATTTTCAGGAACTTTAGGTGAAATTGCGAGCAAAATCATCCAGGGCCGGATTTTCCTACTTACCGCCCATGGGCCGCCCGTACTTTGCCGCCCCCTTCTCATTCGTATTGAAACATCAATAAAAACCATCAAGTGAACGTGCCAGCGGGGGAAAGGTGCATAAGACGCGTTTACTCGTATTGAACACATTTTTTGGGAAAGCCCTGTCAACACTACTAGCAAATGTCACGGAACTTCGCGCAAAAGTCAAGTTTCGTAAACCCGTCTCTAATGGACGAGGCCTTCCATTCATAAGAAATGAACGAAAAAATTATGAAAGAACAAACACTAAATTTGGTTTAATGATTTTAACTTCCACCGCCGCGCCGCGCCGACCGCACCGTGTTTGGCGCAATGCGTGAGGTATTCGTGCAGTCTTGTAGGCGCTAATATGTGTTACATGCCGATTGCCGCGCCGAGGGCTTCTCCTTTTCATCTCAAGTCTTCGTCATCATTTCTCCCTAAGTCGCGCCGTTCTAGGCCAAAACTTGTGTTTGGTTTCCCTCTTATCTCGACCGATTAAAGGCGCTGTCTCTTGTATCACTGAAAGACGACAAAATTAGAAATTACTATACTCTCAGGAAATGATAGATTTTGTAGCCTTTTCTCGTTAGAAATTTTTTTTTCTAAATCCAATTTTTTTTATACCTACATTTAAGAAAATTGCAAAATTTGCCGCCCCCTAGATTTGCCGCCATGGGCCGCGGCCCATGTGGCCACCCCCTTAATCTGGCCCTGAAATCATCTGAAAAATAGAAAAGAAAATATTCATAAGTTTACCAGGAAATTCGTGTTTTATCAAAGGAAATGTGGCAACGCCGGAAGGTTCATACGGCGTTTTTCCTTAGCACGGCAGAATATGGATGTATTTTTAATGTGCTATCTCTTCGTAGAGAAAGTATTGCGATCGGGAGGGTTCTTTTTCCTACGTGAAACAAGAGTGCAGTGAAGCGCACATAGCATTTGAGTGATAAAAATGTAAAAGGCAAGATAGGAATATTATAAAAATTTAGGAAATCAAGTAATGTAATAAAAAAGGCAGGAAGTTTCCAATAGGCAAAGGTTCTACGAAATAGTGCACATAAGGAACGAAGACAACAAGAGAATCAGAGGTACCGACTCCGCACCACTGGTTAAGTGGTTGCTTTAGACCAGGAAGGCATGTAAACAAAAAAGCTGTATACCTATTAAATATGACCACTAGTCGTATTAAAACAATTAAAAACTCGGAAACTTTTGCTTGAGCTTTTAAAATGTAGCTTTTAAGTCTGAATTGCAGAAAAGTGCTTCTTCGATGTATGTATGAGAGTGTGAATGAGGTTTAAAAGGAGAAATGACAAAACGATGTAATTAAATGAGTAATATTATCCATCTAATTTCTTAAAACAAACTACAATTAAATACAAAATTAAAAAATATAGCATTAAAATAAAGTGACAGTGGAAAACTGCAACTTTGCAAACGACTCTCCTCACCACAAAGAAAACTCATAAGAAGGCACTTTTAAGTGAGAAAAAGAGGAGAAAATTTAATAATAATAAACAGAAATAGATTACGAGAGTATGAGGGTAAATAGCAAAATAGGAGGAGAATATCAAAGATGAGTGGGACTGTAGAAATATTTCCTCTTTGCATTACTCAACTTTCCGATTTGCATTGCTCAACTCGACTTTTACCGCAGTCGGAGAATTTCAACTACTTGTGTAGACCGATTATCACCTCTAGGTTTCGTGTTCTTTTACCCTTTTGGATGGTCCCTTCAAAGTTTTGAGCGTTCCCAAAAGTTGTTTTCTTTGACCTAGCATACTCGCAAAATGTCAAGTCTCATTCTCAATTTGCTCAAAAGTAACGTAAAATTCAAAGCTGATAAAATCTCTATATTCATTACTCCAAAATCACTGATGACCTAAAACTTTGCATGAATGAGATAGGATTTTTTATCTCATCCATTAAATAGAAAATTCGGATAGGGGGAAAAGCTAGAAAAACTAGAATTACCAAAGGTAAAATTGTTCAAAAGGGACTTTATAGTTTGATTATCTAAATCATAACATTTGATTAAAGATTCAAATGTTAAGTAAACCATTATGAACACAACAAACACCAAAATTAATAAAATAATTAAAAACGAAAAATCGTAAAAGAAATGTTATTTGTTCTATTGTAAAACTAACACTATTTTGAAATCTTACATTACTCCACACCACACTCTTATTTCTAAAGAAGAATTGAAACCTTTTTTATGAATCTTAAATTTACTACAAAATATATATTCTTCTATATCTACCTTATTTATAATTTGTTTTATTAATATATTTTATAATCCATATAATGCATTCAAATATTCAGTTAGTTAACTCTAGGTTTAACCGCAACTGCTGGCACCTAATTAGTTGGAATTCAAATAAATTCTTTTAGTAGATTGCTCTAGTTTTTAAATTCTAAATGTTAAACCTTCATATTAGTTAAATTTAAATTTATATACATTTAATACAATTACTAACTTTTAAACTAAAATAAAATGTATGTTTAAAAGTTATATAAAAATATCAATATCTATCAATTTATTTTATGGTGGTGCGGGACTCTGTGATCATCCTGTATGGATGAATAAATGATACGCGTTCTCTGAACCGCGCTTAGGGCTTCGCGCCGGGATTTTTAACAGTGCATGCAGGAAACGAATTGAAATTCGCACAAAACTCCGCACAGCCTTTTACGTGTAAGAAATTGAATTTCCCAATTAAATTTGGCAACTAATATGCCTAGGTTACTTTCTCGTACTTAACGTGGTCCGTTTGGAAACGTAAATAGGATCAGGATTCGGGCGCTGGCAGTTGATCTCACGAAGTGTTTAAGCAAAATGTTTCGACCTCGCCCTTGCAAATAGGGCATTTGAATGGCTGATCTTCGGTTGCCATCCCATCCAACGTCTTGGTACACGTCATACACATTTCAACGTGACCGCACGGGTTCAGACACGTGTTTTTCTCATTTCCAAAGCATACGCGACAGGCTGAAATAAAGAAATGAAAAACTCATATTTATCACAGGTTCAACACTAAAAAAAAGTTCTCGGCGTTTTTACCAAGGTCCGTTGGTACCTTTACCATCTCACTTTTTTTTACCAATTATTGGTAATTTTACCAAGACAGACTGGTAAACTTACATAAAAACCGGTATTTTTACTGTTTTTTTTTCAGGTAAGAATACCACTTTTAATGGTAATCAATTCCCGGTAACTTTGCCGTTTTATCTCGGTAATTCTACCACAGTCGATAAAAAATATTGGCGTTTTTACCAAGGTCCAGTAAAATTACCGCGAAAGTTCAATAATTTTACCGAGGTTTCTCGGTAAAATCACCAATTCCATAAATGGTAATTTTACCAAGAAAAAACTGGGATCAAATAGAACCCTGAATTCTTGGTAATTTTACCCTTTTCTTAGTAAATACACCGAGATTTTACTTTCAGTGAAACATAGCCACCCTCAAAATGAGAGAACACTCAAAAGACCAACTTCAAATAAGGCCAACTTCTCATCAAGGTGATTCGACGGCTGTCATTTTTTGCACGACGTGCGATATATCGCATCAATTCGTCCCATAACTTCAGCTACTTGTCATTTTTTTTCGAATTTTGAGATCGCACTTCTGTCGTCATTAGACTGAATAATTAATGTACCAAATTTGACAAAGAAATTATAAAATAAATTACAGGTTTTTTTCAAAGAAAAAATATCGCATTCGAGTGCAGTTTTAGATATCAATATCGATTGCGACATTTTTCCTCTTTAAAAAAAACCTTGCCTTTATCGCGTCGAATTTTTTTGTCAAATGGTGCATGAATTCTTGAGTCTCATGACAACAGAAGTGCGATCTCAAAATTAAACAAAGTGACAAGTAGCTGAAATTATGGAACGAATTGATGCGATATAATTTACGTCGCTCTGACACAAAACATGGCAAACGTCGAATCACCTTAACGCCGTGTCTGTTCGCTTTCAAGTTCAGAGAAGGCAACACGAGCCTACCCTTACAGTCGAATATTGCGTCGTAAAAGAGTCATATGAGTCTAAAAACAATGAGTCATATCCGCTGAATCGTGTTTTGATGCTTGATTCTCGTAGATTAGCTAAGATTAATAAGATCTGTCCAAACAGCAACTTCCTATGTTCAGTATGAACCGAGATATTGCGCTTTGAAAAATTCGGTGTATGATGTCATGCAGAGCAGTAGTAACACCCTTGGTCTCTTCCACCTTTCTTTCATCCGAGTGTCATGTTGGGCATCCAGCGCAAATGTGCGTGAAACGACTGAACGCAAAGTCTTGTAGGCGCTAATACGCTTTTCACGCCAACTGACCGACTGCACTGCTTTTGGCGCAATGCGAGAAGTATTCATTCAATCTTGTAGGCGCTAATATGCGGCTCGCGCCAACTGCAGTGTTTGGCGCAATGCGAGAAGTATTCATACAGTCTTGCAGGCGCTAATCTGCGCTCAACGCCGGCCGCAATGTGTTTGGCGCGATATTTCGAACTCGCGTCAGAATACTTGCGGCTTCGAGCAATAGCTCCTGCGAGTATAGGTAGTGAAATGAAAAATAAAAGTACAGTAATCAATACTGACCAGACAAAAAAAAAAACATGAATATTTAAAATTTATCCCAAGAACCCGCATTTAAATTAACAATACAATTTACTGAACCCAAAATTGAAGATGCACCTGCGATATGTAAAGAAAAAATTAATAAATCAACTGGAGGACCTCTATGAATTAATCTCGACGTCAGGGGAGGATAGACGCAGTCCACCCAGTACCATAACCCAGCCCCTCACGGAGAAAAGCCGGACAGCGCTGAGCACCAGGATCTGCACCTCAGCACTTGCGGCGGATAGGATGCTGATTTTGCTTTACCCTTCCAATCTGCACTTCGGCACAGCCGGCAACTAACCTCAGCACATTCCTCCTGTACTTTTGCACATACTTCCTTTACTACACTGAAAAAAAATTCTCGGCGTTTTTACCAAGGTCCGTTGGTACTTTTACCATCTCATTTTTTTTACCAATTATTGGTAATTTTACCGAGACAGACTGGTAAGATTACCTAAAAACCGGTATTTGTACTGTTTTTTTTTTTTAGGTAAGAATACCACTTTTATCGGTAATCAATTCCCGGTAACTTTGGCATTTTGTCTCGGTAATTTTACCACAGTCGATAAAAAATATTGGCGTTTTTACCAAGGTCCAGTAAAATTACCGCGAAAGTTCAATAATTTTACCGAGATTTCTCGGTAAAATAACCAATTCCATAAATGGTAATTTTACCAAGAAAAAACTGGGATCAAATAGAAACCTGAATTCTTGGTAATTTTACCCTTTTCTTAGTAAATACACCGAGATTTACTTTTCAGTGTAGGCGACATGTTTTCCTGCACTTCACCTCACCTGGTGGAACCTAAAGCAAAGTTGGTACTGAGCGCGGTTCTATTTCTCTCCGTGCCATCCTAACAAGCACACTAATTAATATAAAAATTAATGTAAAGAAAATATTTACCAATCATTAGTAAGAGAGAAGAAAAGATAGAAGAATATATACAGTAATCATTAGTAAGAGAGAAGAAGAGATAGAAATATATATAGTAATCATTAGTGAAGGATGTTTGATAGTGGACTTACCATTCACGTCATCAACACTGTCGACCGGTTTATCAGCAGGATCGCGTTGGATTTCGACCGGGTCTCTACCGGTTTCGGCTATTAAAACAAAGCAAGTTGTTACATTCCGATCTGAGAGTAAAACTATGGAAATTCCTAAAGCAAATTATGAAGAGGAGTAAAATGTCCGATTCTCACGGAAGACAGGATCGCATTTATCAGAAAAGGAACTATGCTGCCATGCTAAGGAAGAACGCCGTATGAGGCCTTAGACGTTGCCTAATTTCCTTCGAGAAAAACCGAATTTCCAGGGAAAATTGTGAATATTTTTTCCCAACATTTTCAGACAATTTCGTGCGCAATTTAATCTAATACATCTGAAATTTCAAAGAAATCTGTACAGAAATGTCGTCCAAAATACATGTTTTATCAAGGGAAATTTGGCAACTCTCGAATGTTCATACGACTTTCTTCCTGAGCACGGCAGTATGCTGCTGTGGGGGCGTAGGTCTTTGGCGGTCAAGTTAGTGTTCCAGAAAGCGCCGAAGAGATACTGAAAAAAAAGAATGCTAATTTAACATTCTGGATGTAAAAAAGTGTGCGAGATTTTACAAAACGCTCAATTAACCGCCACAGCAGTTAATTTTACATCTCGACATTGCTACAGTAACTGATGTACCGGTTCATTCAGCGCTTTGTGAGTTCTCGCACACTTTTTATATCCAGAATGTTAAATCAGCATCCCTTTATTTTCGGCGGTAGAGCTGTGCGTTTTATATCTCATGAATTTCACTAAAAAATTCCCAAAAAGGGTTTCCTAAACGATCATCATAACAATTGTTTGCAAGAACTGTCTCCTGAATATATTCAAAAGTGTTTTTAACATTCGTTGCTTTAGTAAGGTTATTATTGTTGCTTCTGAAACAATGTTACGTCTCATACATATAAGCACCAAGACCTCCTAAATTCGCATATCTGGTAACGCTTAATTTCGGCGTTCTACAGGGCCGATTCTTATGATTTTTGCGGCTATCGATAGGCAATAGAGATGTTGCGTATGTGAGGAATTTGCGATTTAACTATTGATTCTTATGTAAAAGTTTGCGAGAAACACGATGGTGCCACTGGTTTTCTCTGAAATCAGCTCTCAAGATCAAAAAAAGCTCTCAAGTTGCGGCCAAAATGGAGGGGATATCCCACCCTACCCTGAGAGTCCACTTCTGCATCAAGACAAACTCTCCATATGCAAAGATGGGGAGCAAATACATTAGCAGTGATGCCGTGTTTTCTGTTTTAGAGCCCCCAAATAAAGTGGCAGCCCTGTCAATGTATTTGCTCCATATCTTCGCATGAAGAGTTTGCCTTGATGTAGATGTGGGCTCTCAGGATAGCGTGGGATATCCCCTCCATTTTGGCCTCAACGTGAGAGCTTTTTTTGAGCTTGGGAGTTGATTTCAGAGAAAACCAGTGGCACGATCGTGTTTCTTGCAAACTTTTACATACGAATCAATAATCAAATTGCAAATTCCTCACACATGCAACATCTCCATTGATTTTTGTATTACGTGGTACCATTGCGAATTCTCTCAAATTGAACAATCGAACAATGTAAATTTTTATTTTTTGTCACAGTTCGTTTGAGCGTTCTACTGGGCCGATTTCCATGATTTTTGCGGCAATTAACTAGTGATGGTCCTTAGATGAGCCTGCTGTAGTCAGTTTGGAAATAATGCCCAGGTTTTTTTATATGAGAGTAGACTAGTGAGCATAGAAAGGGGTGAGGCAAAATGTAAAATTCCCGCCAATGAAAAATGGCGGGAATTTCAAATTTAGTGGAAAATTAAACGAAGCGGAACATTTTGAATCTTGGTCTGTTCGTAGGGTAAGGCGAGTGAAACTAAAGTATACTCCTTTGCTAGAGACTATCCAAAAGCGACGTAACGCTCCGTCCTGTTCGTTCCGTTTCGTTTCAGTCTCGGCGTGAAGTTTGAAATAAAGGACGATTTTTTCATACGATTCTTCTTGGTCTAATCTCCCCCGGCAGAGGGAAATTAGACACATGAGAGTCGGGTATGAAAATCTTTTCATTTTTTTTTTTAAGTCGTTCTCTTGTCGAGAGGGACCTAAGAGAGCGCGAAGAGGGAAATTAGACAAATGAGAGTCGGGTATGAAAATCTTTTCATTTTTTTTAAGTCGTTCTCTTGTCGAGAGGGACCTAAGAGAGCGCGGAGCACCCCCTGGGGGCCCTGGCCGCGTAGCGGCCAGGGGGCATGGCCCATAATTTTGAATATTCCGCCTCCGTTCAGTGATTGTACGTTCTTATAATTATTTGTATGTTCAACAACTTGCCAAGATATGTCAGAAATGCTTGGAAACTCTCTGGCAATTCCCGAATGGACCGCAAGCCGTACTTTCCTATGGTTCGTCTATCCGTCCATTTTTGCTCCCGGTACGGCTCACCTGTGAGGAGAAAGTCTTCATTTTAACACCACTCCGTAATACTGCACACCTTTTAGTTAATGATAAGCTAGACCTAGTAATTCAGACAATCCAACACCTAATTTTTTTTTGATGGTGAAATTGCAGCAGTGCGTATCTCGATTTTTGACAGTTTTAAGTTAGCTGCGTAAACGTTTTGCTGAAGATGTTTGCTATCTGCCATTAAGAGATCGAAATCGGAAAAGAAGCAGTGAACTCCAACACAATGTTTCAAAAGATGGGTTGAAAGGTGTGTTGACTCGTATAATCGTACATATCAACCTGATCAGTTTTCAATTCACAGAGATTTTAATATATGTGAGCAGCGCATGGTGGGAATTTACGATACAACGCTGCGAGGTCAACCACGCACCTGGACTAGATCGTGTATTGTGAACGCAGAAAGCCATTCGAACAATTTTAAAGTTTTTTTTCTGCCTCAAACGAAAACTTATCGGATCCTTGAAAAACAATGGCTGCTAAATACGAGGGGCGTTCAATAAGTAAGTATCCCCCCTCTCTAAAATCAATAGGAATGAACTAATTTTTAAAAACTTGGGCTCAAAATCTTCCTTAGAATAAACTGAGTTCACCCAAACAAACCGCAACAAAATCGGACCATGTGCGGCCGAACGCGAGCCGTTTGAACGCGCCGAGGTGCACGCCGCTCCCGCCGAATCCGCGGAGATTTGAAGTCCGCGACAAGAGAAGAGCTTCTCCGCCAACACTTCAGTCGCTCATCACTGACAAAAAATCATAGAAGTTTTTGTAAAATAGGGGGCTTACCTCACCTCTCCACATAACCAGCTCGATCCAAGCAGGTCTGATACTGATTGTGAGACTAAGAGAACAGCTTTTGGATACCACACGTGCAGAAGTCTTTCAACTGGCTGGGGATGAAAGTGTTGACGGCTTGTTTGACCTCTACCACTGATTCAAAATGAACTCCCCCGAGTTCAGATTTCAAAAAAGGGAATAAATAGTGGTCTGTATTGCCATTTATTACCGTATCTAAAATCTGAACTCGGGGGAGTTCATTTTGAATCAGTGGTAGAGGTCAAACAAGCCGTCAACACTTTCATCCCCAGCCAGTTGAAAGACTTCTGCACGCGTGGTATCCAAAAGCTGTTCTCTTAGTCTCACAATCAGTATCAGACCTGCTTGGATCGAGCTGGTTATGTGGAGAGGTGAGGTAAGCCCCCTATTTTACAAAAACTTCTATGATTTTTTGTCAATGATGAGCGACTGAAGTGTTGGCGGAGAAGCTCTTCTCTTGTCGCGGACTTCAAATCTCCGCGGATTCGGCGGGAGCGGCGTGCACCTCGGCGCGTTCAAACGGCTCGCGTTCGGCCGCACATGGTCCGATTTTGTTGCGGTTTATTTGGTTGAACTCAGTATATCCTAAGGAAGATTTTGAGACCAAGTTTTTAAAAATTGGTTCATTCCTAACCTTCATATTTTCTAGTTGTGTATACTCTCCCTATGAAGGTACTCTAGATGTATCATCGCTGCTTCATCATGCCATTGCCAGGTGGAATGGACGACATACTGTCGGAAACACAAGAGGTCCCGTTGACTTGTCGTGAGTTCAACCCGACATAGGTATAACAAAGCAGCGATAAGACTTAGCCGACCGATCACCCTCCGCCTTTTAAGGTGATTCGATGGATGTCATATTTTGTGTCAGAACGGCATGCGATATATCGCATCAATTGGTTCCATTTTTTCAGCTACTCGTCATTTTTCTCCAATTTTGAGATCGCAATTCTGTTGTCAGGAGACTGAAGCACTCTCTTACCAATTTTAACAAAGAAATTCAACGTACTAAGGGCGTGGTTTTTTTTAGAGAGAAAACATCGCATTCGATACTAATATCGAAACTGCACTCGAATGTGATATTTTCCCTCTAAAAAAACCACGCCTTTATTGCGTTGAATTTCTTTGTTAAAATTGGTAAGTGAGTGCTTAAGTCTCCTGACAACAGAATTGCAATCTCAAAAAACCCTGCCGCAAGCGGCAGGGTTTTCCCGTGGGGTTGTCGGCAAGTAGGGGACGGTTATTTTTGTAGTCCGCGCATTTACCGCGGCATGAGTGTATTTCCCGAAGGGGAGTGTCACATTGGGGAATGAAATCATTTACCCTACCCCTCTTGCCACAGATATGTTTCAAGAAACAGTTCCCCTTGGCTGCGCAACTCCTACCCCTCCCCCTCACCCGTAAAAACGGTAAATTGCCACTATCATGAAACGCGTCAGCAGATTTTGCTAAAATTCAATAGGAAACCAGTCTTAGTAGATATCTAACTACCGTCAAAATTTCAGCTCAAAATATTCATTTTTACTCGAGTTATCACGTGGACAAAATTAAACCTCCCCCCACTTTGACCCCTCGCTGTGCGAAAAGTAATTAACGTATTCCGATTTTTTCTTCACAGTTTAAAAGTACTCTTAGAGGGCTATAAACCCCAGAAGTTTCGTTTCAAGAAACTTAAAAATTAACTGCCGCTCAACGCTCTGAAAACTGAAAAATCCTCACGCTGGCTGACGAATCACCTTAACCTATGTCATCTACGTCTACCCGACAAACACAAAATTTCAACAATCAGGCTGCCGGAAATGTTGAATCTCCATGAGGTTCAATTTCTACCCGTCATCAAGAAGTCGATGTTGAGGATACTCGTTGAAAATTAGTAAGTCTAACTCTGCTCTGCTAAAGGAGGACGCTGATAAACATTCGAGAGTTGCCGAATTTCCTTCGATAAAATGCTCATTTTTGAGGAAAGCCATGCAAATTCTTCCTTGAAATTTTCAGGAACTTTAGGCCTTGTCTCCACGAGCCATTTCACGAGATTTGTCCCAGGGAAAAATCCCACTTACGAAGTTGGGAAAAATATTGAGGTAATCAATATTTTTCCCAGTACCAAGTATGGTACTTGTATCCCCAGGACACACTGAGAGAAGAAGAAGAAGTGAAAACGGATTGTGCTATATTTTATTCATTACTACATTGTTCATGTTTGTTTAGTTAAAATAATGTGTCTAATTGTCAATTGAGTGCAATTATTATTTTAATCCCGGTTAAATACTCGACTTTAACTAATTTATCTTCCCGCGCAAACTAGTCGCAGGACTGTATGAGCCCCGTCCCGTGGAGACGGTAACTGGGAAAAATCCCAGAAGTTTCATTCCTGCGATTCGAACTTGGGACAAATCCCATGAAGACGTCCCGTGGAGACAAGGCCTCAGGTAAAATAGCGAGCAAAAGTATCTGAAAAATTGGGAAGAGAATTTCCGCAAGTTTACCAGGAAATTCGGGTTTTATCAAAGGAAATTTGGCAACGCCGGGAGGTTCACAAGACAATGTGAATCCATTTCTGATTGGTTCCCGTATTTTAGGCCTTCGCAGTGTCACAAACGGGAATAAAGATTACATTTTCACCGATTGCAAAGATTATAATCTGGAATGGACCAGGGAATTACGGGTTCGGCAAGGAACAAACGGAATGAGAGAAGGAACGGAGAGAGGAAGTTCAGAATGGTCCGATCAAAGATTACAAAGAACGTTCAATTTCTGTAATCTTTATTCCCGTTTGTGACTCCATGAGGGGTGTTGTCTTGACTCTCAGTATAAAGGGACTCTAAGCTTACCTAGTCCTAGTCGGGGTAGTCGGCGTCTCTTCATCTTCACGCTGATAAGCACCGGCGGGCTCTCTCCTTGAAAATGGCCGAAGACGTTCATCACTGCAAGCAGCAAAGATTCGTTTGATGGTCGCCTCTCCTCGACCTTGACCACTATCGCACCTTGGCCCACTTGTTCTATAAATAGCGATACAGGCGGAAGATTCTCGGTTAACGTTACCGTTAGTGCGACTCGTTGCATTTGTAAGAAGATTCTGTCCGAGGGAAAGGCTCCAAGCGCGGTCCGCTCTCCTCTTACTTCTCTTCGACCTATATTATCGCACAATGAGGAAAGAAATTAAATACGAGGGTCATCCACACTGTTAACAATCCCGGCGCGAAATTCACGCTTACTCAGTTGCTATTTTGACCACCTGTTACTCTTAGAGTACCTGTATAGGGAGAGTACCGACAGATTAGAGTACCTATATTGAGAGAGTATGGCCACTGGGGTTACCACCTCTGATTGGCTCAGCCATCTTAGGCTAAATGGAGTCCTTAGGACCCAAAAATGGCGGACGCCATAAATCAATGTAATACAAAATGACTCAAAATGTAGTTTTCTTCGCTTATCGTAACGAGAAATTTACTCAAATGCACTATTGCGACATCTTTACATATTTTTAAGGCTAATCGTGTGCAATTTTTGAGAAAAATTATCTTAGATGTAGGAAGGTTGGCAGCAAGTGCGGTTGGGGATAACCGTCAAAAGTTGGCCATGACCCCCCCTCCCATCCACAAAAACCAAAACAAAGCACCGCCATTTTTGGGTCCTAAGCCTCTCCATGGGGCCCAGTGGCCATACTCTCTCAATATAGGTACTCTAATTTTGACCACCTGTTACTCTTAGAGTACCTGTATAGGGAGAGTACCGACAGATCTGAAACTCCGAAAGTCCATCAGGCCTTCACCGATGCCTCCGCGCATAAAGTTAGGGCCCAAAAGGGCGGCCAACCTATGAATTTCAATTATCCAGAGCGATTTACTGATACTATTGTTACGAACCGTCCTTTATTAAACACGTGTTTGACTCAGTTTTTGCATTTTACTCAATTTCGCGGAAGAACGCCCATTTCTGTACATTCTTGGCCATCTTGGTTAGAATTGAAATCTGCAGACTGGCAGTGAAATTTTGTGCGTTAGAAGTTGGTTAGAAGGGTGGCTGCACTTTTGGGCCCTAAACCCTCCATGAACCGATCTGTCGGTACTCTCCCTATACAGGTACTCTAGTTACTCTGAGTGCATGGATCCGGCGCGAATTTCGCGCTCTGGCCGGAGTGAAAATATGACAGGCAAACGTAAAACGGAACTGCCGCCGCAGCATGGATTTGAACTCGAGTCGCGGCGGTGATAGACGAGTGCGCTACCACTTTGCCATTCGGCGCTCGTACCAGGATGCCCTGAATTCACGCTACTTCAGGTACCTCAACTAATTCGTCCGTCGTTGGTGATATGTACGCTCTGATCTATTGACTCAGAGTGCGGCGCGAAATTCGCGCTGGATTTTTTTTTTTTTTTTTTTTTTTTTTTTTTTTTTTTTTTTTTTTTTTTTTTTTTTTTNTTTTTTTTTTTTTTTTTTTTTTTTTTTTTTTTTTTTTTTCACGCCGGCTATTCACTCAGAGTAAATCCTTCATTTTTAACAGTGCAGGAAGTAAGAATCCATAAATTTTTCTCGATGACTATTCTGCCGTGCTAAGGGAAAACGCCGTATAAACCCTCAGACGTTGCCATATTTCCTTTGATAAAAATCAAATTTAGTGGGAAAATCTTGAATAATTTACCTCACATTTTTCAGACAATTTTGTTCGCAATTTAATCTGAAATGTATGCAAATTTCAAGGGAAAATGTGCGCAACTTTTCTAAAAAATACAGGTTGCACCCAGGGAAATCTGGCAACTTTCGAATGTTCATACGGCGCTCTTCCTTAGTAGGAAAAACAACTTAATCGGCCCGAAACACTGTGAGACTCAGAGTGTCTTTCTTTTAATTTTCTTGTTTTGCCGGTTGAATATGCGAGTGTGATCCCTGCGAAACATCCTGGGTTTCTTATTTTATTTTATATGTTTCTTTTTATTATTTGCGGCCTTAGTCCCGTTTTAAGTTGTCTCTTCCTTAGCAGGGCAGCATTTAGGGTAGAAATAACCAATTTGACGGTGTAAGTCGGCAATCACATAACTCTGTTTGCGATGTCGCGTCGCAGACTCCCTGTCATACTTCATTTTTTAAACGGAAAACTACGCAACGGCAATTCTTTGAGATTGCCGTGAAATTTTTTACCGTGGTATGGCATACATACCGTAGTATGGCATACATACCGTAGTATGGCACGAGATACCTTAGTGTGGTTCACAGAACGAGAATCATTAGTCCATTGACGAATATTAGTGGTGTTCCATTATATGAACCACTAATTAGTTTATAAAGCTAAAGATTTTTCTCCGTGTAGTAAATGAATGATTTTCAGTTTGAAAATATGGATATCGAGATTTTCCAGCAGGTTTCGAAAATCTCAGGGGTAAGTGGTAACTCCAAAAAGACTAAAAAATCATTCGTAGCTCTCCCGACATTCACTTCTAGTCGCAATCCCGTCCTAGATTTCTAGTATGAGTTGAAATGCTACCTCAGAAGCATAGAATGACAACTTGAACTATAAAAATTGGTGCCTGGAATCAACAATGAACTTGACTAACTCACCTGAAAGTGCACCTGAAGCTGCACGTGATAATTGACTGATTGGTTCAACCGCCCTTCTAAGGCTTCGCTGGAGGCTCTTTCTGGTCTCGCTGGCCCTGTAAATTTTTCGGTTCCATTAATGATCGTCATTGAATTCAAGTCGGTGTTCGGAATATAGTCGAGGCTATCTTCAACTGAGGAGAACCGAATGGGTCAGTTTTGCTGGTCACAGAATCGTATTTTGATGCTTGATTCTTGTCAAGCATAAAAAAAAGACGCAGGGGTTAAGTCCCAACTGTTGGATGATATGAACATTCTCAATTAATAAAATTGTGGTAGGTAGTATCCCAATCAATTGTGGTAGTATCCCGATAAATTAGGCTAACTAACCCAAATCTTGCGGTACTACCCCAAGTTGAGTTGCGGTGCTACCAAAATTAATTGGAAACGTCCATATCATCCAACAAATTTGGTTGGTGGAACTATTTTAGGGAATAACCCCTGACACTTTTTTTTCGTGGTAGATTTGCTAGAAATAATACGATCCATCCAAACAGCATCTCTCGACCACGTTCATTATTAACCAACAACAATTAAATATTGTCTGATGAGAAGATTTTTAAAGTGCGAATCCGTCTGTTTCTTGAGTTTGTTTATGGTTATGGCGCGTTGAAGTTTCGCGTTGCGCCCTCTGCATCAGCGATCGAACAAAAGAGGGAGAAAGCAAGGGTGCCACTACTGTAGTGCTTGGATGACGTCAAAAACCTGAATTTTCAAAGCGCGATATCTCTGTTAATATTGAACGTAGAGAGTTGCTGTTTGGACTGATCTTATTGTTTCTAGTTAATCTGCAAGAATCAAGCATCAAATCAGCAGGTTTTGTGACCAGCGCAACTGACCCATTGAACCAAGGGACGATATGGTGTCCTCGTTAAGAATGAGTGACGAAATTATGTGAAGTCTCTATTTGAGAAAATTATCACTTTATAAACGACAAACGAAAGGAGATACATGAGACGAGTAAAATTCCGGTATTTTGTACGATGTATTCCTATTTTTCTGGTGGGCGGCAGAGACGAGGCGTTAATGATCGACTATCGATATTTACGTATTTGTAGCTATGGTAAAGAATCGATTATTAAGGTTTTCGATGCAAACACTTTGTTTATCGATTCTTTACAATGGGTTTAAATTTCAGATGTGTATGTACATATCAGCCGCTTTTACGGCGCGCTAGGGCGATCTGCGACGCAAAGCCGCTTTCTGCTGACTTCAACTGGTCAAGGGCATAGAGAAAGAATGGAAGGTGATAGAAAAATAACTTTAGCGGCCTTGTGACATTTTTGGGTTCAGCTTTCCTCTTAAATACCTCCAAAACTGCGAATCTATTCAGATAACCTCACACTACTAAATGACTAAATGTATTCAAGTTTTAAAAGTCTATCGTGAACATTACCAAAAATCGCTTAGTACCAAACGTCAAAAATGATCAACGACTCTCGGGTCAACCTAGTCACATTATTCGCTACAAATCTCTAACTAATAATCACCATTTCTTCTTCATCGAGGGTCCGAGGGTGAGATGTGTTTAAAATATTGTCAAGAATATAGATATTTCAAATTATAAATGTCAAATTCTGCTATCTATATTGCCCTTTTTCGAAATGAGGTTAGTTTATATTGTTGGTAGGTTGATAACAAATGACAACAAGAGTACATACAGTTTGATGTTTGGTACCCACCAACCAACTATTTGATCCTATAGTATGCGATTCACCCATCAGACACCATGAATATGAATTATCGTGTATGTGATTTATACTAACTCGTTTTTTATTTCTTTGTTCGTAAAATTATAATGTAGCTCAATTTTCTTTAAATTTATGTATACATATTTTTTTTTTATTCAATTTTTCTAAGTCACTTACCAAATGCACCAAGAGCCTGATGAATGTCTAGACCTTCGCCAACGCAAAATGGATCGTCCATCTGGGGGCTGACCTATTTCGGACTGGAACGTAGAAAAAAAGCACTCGAACAATACAGGCCGGATGAATGTAAATTGAATTACACTTTTTTTTTAAATCATATTTTTTATTTCGTATACAGGAAAGTTGAAGGATGATTTTCAACTATTTGTTTAGGTAACTATTTAATGTAAGGATTTTGCTTAAACGTTCAATACAACCATGAATGGAAAAGATACAAATGTTCAGCAGGTGCGGCAAATACTTTACACGAACTATTTTACGTTAAGAAGTAGATTAGACAATTTTTTGACGTTTCCAGCTTCTTCGGGCGATTTCACCATTATAACAAGACTATTCGTTTATCTGTGTTTCTTTGGTGCAACAGACTTATTTTACTCCCTACTCTTTGGCAGAAAAGGACTAATCCAGGAAGGGAAGACTCACCGACATGCAGAGAACAAACAAGGTGGACGCCGCTACGAGAACCCAAAGTCGTATCTTCGTCATAGCTCTTGTAACTAACTGGACTTTTGGAAATTTTTACGTCGCACCCTGAGTTCCCCTCTTAAAAAAAATGTCAAAAGAGTGGGACTTCGAGTAAAGTTATTGTATTGAGCGTAAAAACCTCATTCTCGCGCGTCATACACTGGGTGTTCCAAAAGCACTGCACACTGAAAACAATTCTCGGCGTTTTTACCAAGGTCCGTTGGTACCTTTACCATCCTACTTTTTTTTTACCAATTATTGGTAATTTTACCAAGATAGACTGGTAAGCTTACCTACAAACCGGTAGTTTTACTGTTTTTTTCATGTAAGAATACCACTTTTATTGGTAATCAATTCCCGGTAACTTTGCCATATCATCCCGGTAATTTTACCACAGTCGATAAAAAATATTGGCATTTTTACCAAGGTCCAGTAAAATTACCGAGAAAGTCCAACAATTTTACCGAGATTTCTTGGTATAATTACCAATTCCAGAAATGGTAATTTTACCAAGAAAAAACTGGGATCAAATAGAACCCTGAATTCTTGGTAATTTTACCTTTTTCTTAGTAAATACACCGAGATTTTTTTTTCAGTGCACGTTTTTCTTTTTTCGAACAAACGGCAGCGCATATCAAATAGCGGCTTGTGTATCGTTAAAGTGCAAGTAATGACTGATAAAACAAGACTAACCTGAGCTGCGGTGATAGCAAAAAGAGCAGTAAGTATCAGATTTTCGAAACTGAGCTTCCGTCAAAACTCGTGTAATCTCTTTTAGACGAAATCACTGAAATAGCTAAAATAGCAAAATTCATCTTAATTGTATGAAAACGAGACATAGCACCGAGTATAGGTAAATTGAGGGATAATAAAGTTTTTACTTCATTCGATCTTTTTTCCTCTGTAGAATTTTTAACTCTTCCAATATTCGGATTAAATTTTGCAAACGGAACCAGAACTATTGTAATGATGCTAAGATTGTGCATTTTCATCCTCTGCAATAAAATTACTGAAATCATGAAAGTATAGGTAAGTTGAGTGATACTAAAGTTTTCACTTCATTCGATCTTTTTTCCTCTGTAGAATTTTTAACTCTTCCAATATTTGGATTAACTTTTGCAAACGTAATCAGAAGTATTGTAATGATGCTAAGATTGTGCATCTTCATCCTCTGCAATAAAATTACTGAAATCATGAAAAAATATGAAATTTTAGATCTATGGTAATTTTTATCTTATATTTAGAGTTTTTTTTTTTTTTTTTGGAGTAAAATAGAAACTATCAATGGATAATCAAGTTTTATTCCAAGACAAAAGAAGTTGCACACTCTTAGCAACATTGCAATGCTGCTCCTGGTTCCTCTTTGCAAAATGCAATCCATTTGCGTTTCACAGAAAAAAATGCTGAAAACCCTGGAGAGATCAGCTTGACACGTCATTTTTAACCCTAGTCTGCCAAACATGGGTCAAATTGACCCGGGAGGCTCTAAAAACATGCATAACTTTCTTAATTTTCGGCCCACGGACCTGTGCTTCAGATATAGGTCCACAAAAACCCTCATTTATGCAAAACTATCATGATTTTGTGAAAAAAAATTTCCGACCCGTGGTGAATTTTTATTCAAGACTACCCCTCAAACGGCAATTGAGGGGTCTATTTGACCCATATGCAATTCTATAGGGAATTTTTGTTTTTCAGTGCATTTGATGTTGGCATCACTGTGTGTTTTGATTCGTACGTTATAGGTTATGCATATAAGTCACTAAGTTTTAGTTCACTATTTTGTTCCTATATTTATTTTGTTATAACGTTCCCACCAAGTAGAGAGCTTTCTTGGATTCACCAAATTCTAGAGATAATTCCCCTATGGTTAATTTTGAAGACATGTGTTGGAACTGGAATTCCATTTTTCCTACTTGACTTAGATTTAGTTCTTTATTTTTCTCTTTTTATCTTGTTACCACGTTCCTCTAAGGAAAGTAGTATTCTAAATTTTACCAAATTCAGAGGCAATTTCTAGTTGTATTTGAAGATTTTTGAACTATTGTGACAAAGTTTTTGTACTAATATTAGTAAATTTTTCTATTTTCATGATTATTTGTAGCCTTGAAGCCTTCAAAGTAATATATTATAACTGTTTCTTTCCAAAAATGTGTATGAGTGAGTATTCCAGTCGGTCCTACCCAAAATGCGAAGAAAATCCCCAAAAAACCTAAAAATTATCCTTGATTATCGGGCTGTACAAATAATGCTAGATCAAAAACAGTGCAAATTGCATAACCTGAACAGTGCAGGATGTTTTAGAAAAATAAAAAATTCAAAATGTAGGCCCTAACTATCATTAGAATATATAGTTACCAAAAAAAGTGTAAAAAAAGAAGTCAAATACAGCAAACACATGTATTTCAAATACGGGTCAAAATGACCCGTAATTGGCAGACTTGTAACAAAAATCCGTTTGGCAGACTAGGGTTAAAACTCTGTAAGTTGATCAATTATCGATCAAGACGGTCTCGATACACTATCAGATTCCTGAACTAATTAACATCACAGTGTTAGAGTCATCAGTCTTATTATCGTTACTTTGCTTAATTTTCATTCAAAAACAGGGTAGGAATTTCTCGTTCGGCAGTAAATGATGAATGATGGCCCTCTGTTATGATCAAAATTTGACGGCCCGTCAAATTTTGATCAAAGAGAACTATTGCATGGTGACCATTATTCATCAACTGGTCTACTTTGGTCAGATTCGGTTCTGAATTTGATCATGTATCTAGCCCCAGAGAGTTCGCGTTGGCCATGTTTTACCAGCCATTACTGCCACTTCTACACTACACAAACCGCATTTTGATATCGACCGCCATTCGTCCGAAAAAGAAAACGCACAACACTTTCAGGACACCCTATGGCACCCCATCCATTGCACTCCCATTCCACTCTCACAGCAGAAAAAAGACGAGGTTTTTCAAAGTCGTACTCATGATGAAAGGTACTCAAGTCACTATTCAATAGTTTTTTTGGGGACTTGCTCCGTGCTTTTCACATGGATCCAACATCAGCTGCTACCAAATTTCAGTGAATAATTCATAATTGTTTTTCCCCCCCGAAGAAATGGTTGCGTTGCGCCATGCTTTATTCGAGAGTTTTTGGGTGTTTTTCGTGGCCTATAGCAAACTTTCTGCAATTTTAAGAGATCTCTATGATCATTCTTTCCTTTCAAGGATGGACACATTTTCCTATAAAATTTGGCATCAAGTGACGTCTCTTGGTTCTCTCTCTTGAAGTGCTGTCAGTGTTCACATTTTTCAACCAGGTAGGTCGAGTGGGAACCGTCAGTCATGAACAAATGCGGGGTCGTTGGCAAAAAAAAAAACAAGCAGAAAAATCCAACATGAATATGTTGGAAAAGCGTGCTGAATAACTAAAATTGTTGTGTGCCCCAACATGCCTATATCTATCTATACCTATACCTATCTATACCTATATCTATCTATACCTATATCTATCTATACCTATATCTATCTATACCTATATCTATCTATACCTATCTTCCATCATNATATGCGGCATTTCGCACGACCGTGATTTGGGCGAACTGCCGTGCATCGAAATCGCGTTGAGTTAATCTCTTTGGATTTCGAACTGTAACTTCTCGCCTATTCGGCCGATTTTTACAAATGAGGTCTCTTTTTATTTGTACTTTAACGGAAAGTAAGGAAAAACTCGCCAAATAGACGGAAAACAATTTTTGTGAAAATTTGGTGGATCCTGGCGTCACGGTGAATGGTTAAACGGGCGTGGAAGATAATAGGTTCGACGAGGCGACCCTCTCCTCGCCGTCTTTTATTGCCTTGCTCGAAACCTGACACCCAAAGCTATATCGGGAGATAACTGCAGTTGTTTGAGTGGATTTCTGCAGGGGCCACGGTTAGTACATGGTATAAAGAGTCACGAGGCTCATCACAGATTGCACTTGCAGTGCAAGACGCTCATTGGCTAAACAGTTTTGGCGGGAAAGAAGGTTCTAGAGTTGAGTTCTCCGAGCGTAAGAAAGCTTCTATGAGGTTTTTGTCAAATGAAATAATACGGTTTTGACAGGAAAATGTTCTCAAGGGTTCCCAATTAGCAGTTCATTCGGTTTTTTGGTAAGAGACCATCAGGGCTTGACAGTATAATGGTTCAAAGACAAGAAAACGGGTCCGAGGAAAGAAATATATTGAAGGCCCGTTGAATAGCATTGGTTGATCGGTGTGCTGTACTATGGTACATCCGAGTGATTTCAAAAAGCGAGCCCTACTGGCACGCTTAACACATATCAGCGAAAGCCTCCC
>NW_017547276.1:0-22888 GCF_001854935.1 Bemisia tabaci | reverse complement strand
TTTCGCAGGATGGCGCAGAGTCTTCATTTTTAAGGCGCCATGACTGACTTCTTGGGCGTATTAGGCGCGTTGGCGCCTGTGAGTTTCGTACACTGCCCGACTGGTACTCGTTTACCACTGCCCTCCACCTAGACCGTAACGGCGTAACGTGTTTTCGAATAATCCCTGATATAATAATAAATAAATAGTCTTTAGAACTACTCCGTCGTAACAGGGAAAAATGTCGTGAGGATATTTGTATGTTGTTGAAGCTTCTCAACACAGTACATACAATCCCGGCAAAATTGGTAGCAAATTCCAAATCGAAATTCTCAGACACTTTAAAAATAAATTAATAAAATGAAGGTTTCTTACGACTATTATGCTGCCATTTTTGTTGCTTTTACATACATATAGGTTACATTAAGCCCTGGATAGACGATCAAATTCCGAACCAATTCCGATTGAAGTAGACATGCCGATGACTGGTGGTCACCATCTACCATCAAATTTTGACGGGTCGCACTTATTTTGTCCAAAGTAAGATCAGCACGGAGTGCCACCATTCAGCATTTCCTGCCACAGGAAACATTTCTGCCAAGTTTTCATTTTAAAATGAAGCAAATCAATGAGTTTAAGACTGATGACTCTCGACACTTTGATGCTACTTTGATCGGAATTGGTTCGGGAAGTTGATCGTCTATCCAGGGCTTTCAGTTAAGCCATGCATGAAGATAGATGCATGAGGTGAAACACAAACCAACACAACTTTGGTGTTGATTTTGGTGCAGATCACGGTGAATTTAGCGTGGAAAACAATGGAGAGACCGGGAAAAAGCATTCCTCCGATTGCGACGCTCGTATTTACCACTTATTTTTTATAAAATTTCTTTAAGGAAACCAGCAGGTGTTTCCTCTTGAAATTATCAACCGAAGGCTACAGTTATTTTGTGTTTTACTTCCCGTATAACACAATATTTGTGTTGAAATTTCTCTCCTGTGCACCTCTCAGAGTCAATATCTATTTCGAATAGGAATGAGCTGATTTCGGATTTCTTGGCATCTGTGTGGAGTACCTTTCTTCGTAATATCTGAGTTTGATGGAATAATTTCAAAATTTTGACCTCAACTTATAAAGTCAGAATCCCCCAGTCATCTTCCTCGGCGGCCTAGGGGGCTTCGGCCTTCGGGTCTATAAAATGTTAATTAATTGTTGTTGCGATTCGCTATTCATCCTCGAGTTAGTCCCCTACTTTATTCTTTGATTTTTTGAATCATTCACCTTCTCTACATAGAAATTAGATTGCCCCTACTTTATCCGATCTAAAATAACTGACAAAAAAGCCTGGCACAAGTGCTCTGGGAAACCCTGTATAGACCTAATTAAAATGAGAGAGGGGGAAAAAGAAGGGGATTGAAAAAATGCATTTCATGTTGAAACTGTCATGCAGGTATGACGAGAAATTTTTATTTTGCTAACAGCCGATACGACATTTTGATATGCGAACTACGGAATATTTCATCGTAACTGCCTGAATTTCTTCGCAAAATGTTCAAATGCCTGTACGTGATCTAGACACATGTGTTCGCGGAAAAATACTTTTCCATGACGCACGACTTTTTTAGGAGCTATATTTACTCTGAGAAACACTCTCATTCACTATTTTCCATTCGCAATCCACGTTGCTGTATCGTTTTTAAAGCGGGAAGCTGAAAAAAAAACGGAAATTTCTTAAGCAGATTGCGAAGTTAGGGGTGTACTTCAGACTTACGCGATGCACATATCGTGATTTTGGAGCCGTTTTCTATATGCAACAACTATTAAAATTGTTCCAGCTGAAGTTTGCAATAGACTCATTGAAAAAACCTCCATTTTCAAAGTCACGACCCATTTTTGGCCCCCAGAGTGAGCCAGGCGCACAGTGGATCGAGTCAATAGGAGAGGTCGGACAAAATTTGAAGACTCTGAAAGCTTATAACTTCGTTTATACAAAACTCTGCGAGTTTCTAAGAGTGGTTCCATCGGTTTCCTCGTAAAATTTTATATTAAAAAACACCACATAAAAGGTAAAATTTGACGAAATAAACATCAAAACTTGCAGTTTTAGTAAAACATGCCATGTCCGACCTTTCTGATTGACTCGATGTACTGCGAGGCGGGTAGTCGAGTGGATTCCGGGATGGTAAAAATCGTATTCATTGGGGTCAATTCCCTGTTCGTCCCTGCGATCCACGACATCGTCCACCCTAAAATGGACGTATTTCTGCCAAACGGAAATATGTGCATTAAGACGTGAGCCCTGAGACCTATCAGAATATATGCATAACAGGGCTCACGTCATAATGCACATAGTTCCGTTTGGTAGAAATACGTCCAAATAACCCTGATAAAGCCCGGTACGGGCGGTCAAGGACACCAGGTCATTCAGTGTTTCGATGAAGAGGGTCAGATCTATGCAGGTTTTTTTAATATCGCGTAGAGTACCTTTATAGGTAGAGTATGGAAAACTCGAAAATTCGGAGGTTAGGTTCGATCAGGTCATGTAGCTCTTGGGGCCCAAAAGGGCAGCCAACCTATGAACTCGAATTATCCAGTGGTACTAATTCTCACGTTTCAACTATTCACACTGATCAAAAATTATAAAAGCACGCATAAAACTTTGATTTCGCTGACATTTTCTCAGTTTCAAAGTTCTAATCCTTAAAGACGCTTGTTTGTAATGCGCTGTCAGCCATATTGAGTGATCTTCCAAATGCATGGGTTGGCAGCGGCACTTTTCTAATGATTTTCGTTTTTCACGTTGTCGCCTTTTTGGGCCCCAAGAGCTACATAAGTCGAGTTGTCCATACTCTCCCCATAAATGTACTCTATCGCAGGGCAAACATATCAGAGGTGTGGAGCAGCTCTAAAGATATGGTGGATACATCGTCGAAGAGGCACAAAAACTGGAAACTAGCTACTGTCAACTTTCTGGTGAATTTCATCCCTGGTAAAAATTGGCGATAGGAGCTGCGTTTCAAAATACCATAGGAGTTCTTATAGCCGACTAAAGAAGGCTATTGGAAATCATATAGCGGACTGTAGAAAGCGGAGGAAATCATATAGCCGGGCTATACGAAGCTATAAAAAAGTATACAGTCGGGCTATAGTTCCTATCGCCGGGCTTTACACTTTATCGCCATTGGCTATAAAAGGCTAAAAGAAATTGTGTAGAAATTCGTGTGCTTTGGAAATCATTACTTAAGCTTGATACGGAACTACCTTAATATTTACAAAACCCACATTACATTTCCCTTTAAAACATTTTTTTCTTTCATCAATTAATATGAGAAGACAACATACAGAGTGTGCAAACATTTCAAAATCATGAGTTGAAAAACGCTGACTCCGCGAGATTAAATATCAGAGCCTAACACAAAGCGGAGCGGCAACGCACTGGCACCTACAAACCTAACAATGATACTTCACGCATTGCGCAATGCGTGAAGTATCCCTGCTAGGTTTGTAGGCGCCGATGCGCGTTTCGCGCTCTCTGCCCGCCCGCCGCACCGCAGCGTGCCACGGCGTCTGAAGCAACTACATAGGGTGTCCCAAAAGTACCGGGACTGGTTCTGTAACTTCGAAAGTAAGATAGATACAAACATGATCTTGGTCTCATTTTAAAGATCAACTCAATACTTATCGATTAAGACCAAGATCAGCTCAATCGAATAAAAATTGACCGAGTTATAGCAATTTGAAATTGGTGAGGAAAGTTTACCCCTACGGTTTTTTTAGGAAGATTCTTCATCGCCGTAAATCGAAAAATCGGCCTGGAAAGTGATGCTTGTTGTGTTTTTTTTTTTTCGAGGTGTCATTTATCAACATTTTGTACCACCAAACACAACAATTGACAGTGCGTGTTATTGCAAAGTCCTAAAGGAGTTGAGAATGCACATCTCCCGGAAACTGCCGGACTTGAAAGCTTCGTGGATACCCCATCAAGAGAATGCGCGGCCTCACACATCGAACTTAACACGTGAATTTATGAGTAAAAATGGAGTTGAAACAATCCCTCATCCCCCTTATAGCCCTGGCTTGGCTCCATGTGATTTTTGGATTTTTCCTACGCTTAAAAAGGAGCTTCGCGGACGAAGATTCGAATCGAAGACCGAAATCCAGAATGCAGTTCAAAACTTCTTCAACTCCATCCCAGAGGAAGAATTCAGGAATACAATGTTGGATAAGTGGCAAGAGCGCATGAAAAAGTGCATCAGGTTTGATGGACGGTACTTTGAAATGCAAAAGGAAGCTATGGAAGATTCGGAGGAAAGCGGATACGAATATTAATTTTTTGAATCCTGGTGAGCGAAAAATCTTCCTAAAAAACCGTAGGGGTAAACTTTCTTCGCTGATTTCAAATTGCCATAACTCGATCAATTTTTATTCGATTGAGCTGATCTTGGTCTTAATCGATAGGTATTGAGTTGATCTTTAAAATGAAACCAAGATCATGTTTGTATATATCTTACTTTTGAAGTTACAGAACCAGTCCCGGTACTTTTAGGACACCCTATGTATTTCACACCAGAGGTATTGCACAGTATCATAAGATATTGAAGGCGCTCCAACATGTTAAGAATGACAGGCATCCTTCAAAAGTACGGAGCTTTCCTCGCAAAATAAATCAAGACACTACGGCACAAAAAGAGAGCGGTAGTCCAAAAACTAACTAAGACCTAGTATCCGTAATTAGTAACGTTTAGCATAAACTTTATCGTCTGGCTGTTGCTTAATCGCCATCAGCTATAAAAGGCTATAAGAAATTGTACAGCCGGCTACAGAAGCTATTGGAAATCTTACAGCCGGCTTTAGGTCTATAGTATTTTGGAACACACCTTCTACTGTCAATTTTTACCAGGGATATCCCTCTCACCGGCATGTATCCCAAAGAATAGAAATAAAATGTTAAATGTAATATGTATAATATTAAGTATTATAAAATAGGGGGTACAGCCTCTGGCCCCTACACGGAACTTCCAGATCTCCCTCTGAGGCCCGGTTCGTGGGCCCCACTCCCGTAAATTAATCTGAACAAATCGGTCTCATCGGAAGACAATTCTTCATCGATAGCCGCGAAAAGCATAGATATCGGCCCGGTAGATTTACATTGTTGAAATAAGGAATGCACAGCTATATCACGTGGTATTGAAATAACATTTGGGTTAAATTTCCAGAATATGAAAAAAGCGGGTTCATTAAGGGACTATCACCTGTTAATAGCCGAAAAATTCGCGGAAATTGGTAAAGTTCAACGACAGAATGAGCTGTGACAAACAAATAAAAAATCAGAGTCAGAGTAACTTACAGTAATGACGCCGTTTTTCTCTCGGCTCACATATTTTGCGGCAAGGTCGTTCAATCTGCTTGAAAATTGAAACATTTTTAGTTGTTACAAATATTGACTCTCATGAAATCTCAAAAGTATATACCTAGTCCCTCTATCACATCTAGATATTGATGGTGAAACGAAAAATTTTGTCGATTTAAAATCTGCAGCTCCTGACTGAGAACATTCTGGACTTCTCAGTAGATTAAAGCACAGATTGAAAAGATTTATGGCCAAAATTCACTCAGTATACTGTTTTTATCTTACTTTTTTGTAGAAATGGATGGAATGGAGGAAAACCTGCGGGTAAAAAATACTGCGGAGGCTTGAAATTAATGATCCACCTTATATTTTTTTTTTATTTTGTTATTTGAGGTTTTTAATCCATTTGATGACTCTGCAACCTTGAATGAGCATTGGATTAGGGTTAATACACATCCATGCTCTAGGCTCTCAAATTTTTAAGGGATTAAGGCCAAGTGGAGTTTGATTCTGTTGAATCACTCATCAGTACCTACCTTAAAAGTTGTCACCACCAGGGTTCGAACCCGGGACCTATTGGCCCAGTGTCAGACGCACTGATTGCTAGGCCAACCTGGCCGGCTACTTAACATATTGTTTTGTTTTTCAATAGCCAAAGAGGCATTGATACATGAAAGGACGAGGGGTATAATACGACCGATCAAATGTCTGATTTAATTTTCTTCAAATCACAAATTTCTTAAAGAAAATCTGTGTAATGTATGACCCAGCCACACATACATGTTCACATTTCGAAAAGAAAAATTTCCCTCTTCATGGTAGTTCCGAACAGGGCCAACGATATGAGTAAAACAGTTTTTATTAAACTGTAGACTTGGAAAGCGCCTGTAATCGCTGTGAATGCAAAACGTATTACTAGGAAGCAAGAATAAAATGACCCAGGCCGCCAGGCGTTAAAGTTACCTGCATTTCAAGCATTGAGCAGATTCGATGGCTGCCATATTTTGTGTCAGAACGACATGCTGTGTATAGCAACGCTGAGTTCCATGTTTTCAGCTACGTGTCATTTTTATCTGAATTTGAGATCGCATTCCTGTTGCCACGAGACTAAATAATTCGCTAACCTTCACAAACCAATTGAACGTATCGAAGGCAGGGGGTTTTTTTGAAGGAGAATTATCGCATTCGATACATACATTCGAGTCGCTTTACAGCGCGCCCGGGCGCTCTGCGACACCTAATCGCCACCCTTGCCTATCGATCCAGAGGTCATCTGGTAAATGGCATCTTGTGATTTCATCTTGAATGCCACCTATCCACGATTTTGCTGGACGTCCCCCACGTCTTCTCCTCGGAGGAACCCAATTTAGTACCTTCTTAGGCAACCTATCATCTGCCATTCGTTGAACATGACCATACCAGACAAGCTGTTTGGTCATAATTTCATGCGCGATGTTCTGCTCGATGTTCATGATCTCACGGACTCTTTCGTTTCTTACGTGATCTCTCCTCGAGATTCCAGCTGATCTTCGTCAGAAATCCATCTGAGTTGCCTCATTCGCATTCGATACTAATACTTAATCTGCACTCAAATTTAATGTTTTTCCTCTAAAACATCCTGCCAATACCTACTACTTTGAATTTGTTTATCAAATTTGGCAAGCGCACTCCTTAGTCTCGTAACAGTGCCTCGCACTCAAAATATAAATGAGTTGCTGTTTTTTCCTCATCCTCAGCCCTAATGAAGCGTACAAAGTGGCTCAGTTTTTTTGACTCACACACTGTTTTGCTAAGGAAAAACGCCGTATGAACCTTCACGTGTTGCCAAGTGTCTTTAGATAGCGTACGAATTTTCAAACAAATATGTGAATATTTTTCCTACAAATTTCCATACAATTGTGTACGCAATTTAATCGTAATTATCTGAAAATTTCAGGGGAAAATATGCATAACATTCCTAAAAATTACATATTTTATGCGTGGAAAATTTGGCAACTCTCGAATGTTCATACACCACGGCAGCATATTCCACAGGCTAATCCTGAGGTTTGTTCGATGCATGCTCTGTGGCCACTTAGACAGGTGCGCATTTTCGTGCCGGCGAATTTTTATTCCAGGATTTTATTACGGTTCCACGTCGAAAATGTCTGGAATCCACTCCTTAGCGCGCAGTCTGCATAGTTTGCAATGCGGGTTTTCAGATTTCCCCCATCTAGGATCAATTTTTCATTAATGGCCGGCAACAGAGACTATATATGGACGTATTTCTGTCAAACAGAACTTAAAAGTGTGCTTTTAAGACAAGCCCTGAGACCCATAAGAATAAATGCATGACGGGGTTCACGTCATAATGCACATAGTCCTGTGTGACAGAAATACGTCCATGTTTTAGAGACCCCGCACTCAAAATTTCAGGCATGTAATCAGATGGGGCGCGAAAGTTTAGTGCAGAGATCAACGCTATCTGTTGCCCTAATGATGATTGATGAGTAATTTTCCAAGGGGAGACTCGATTCCCTAACAATGAATGATGAATGTTGGGGCTAGCACTTTGCCAAGTGAGGTTTTGCAAATTAAGTTAGGACTGCTAAGCCTTTCACTGCTCAACACTTTAGTCGTTTTTAGAAGAATCTGAGAAGTGACTTCGGAAAGTAGTTTTTACACTAGAGGAAAGACAGCAAAACGTGGCATCTTAAATATCGATGGTGTAAGTCGGCAATCACATCACTCGGTTTGCGACGTCGCAGACTGCCTATCATACTTTATTTAATAACCGCAAAACTACCCAACGGCAATTCTTTAAAACCGCCGTGATTTTTCTTCTCTGGGCGAAGAAAACTCTGCATAAATTTCAAGGAATGATGTCAATTTGTTCTCCTTTAAAAAAATAACATGAAGGCGGAGATTTCCAGACACCGCAAACGATATACATGATTGCGGACCTAAGCCGGCGATATATTGTTTCTGGCTGGGAATAAGGTCTGCCAAATGAAAAACGCCCGTTACATTTTCCAAATATATATATTAAAAAGAAAAGAAGAAGAAGAAAAAAAATCTCGCGAGTCGTGAGATTGTTTTTTTTCAAGGTAGATGGTTATTACGAGCACCATACAGCTAAATCAGTCGACTTTTCAAGTCCTTTCGTGAAGAACATTCTCCATCTCAAAAATTTGAGTAAATCTGCACAAAATTATCTTTTACAAAGTGTAAATAATGAACCACCAGACAAGGTTCAATATTCAGCATTTAGTACATGTTTCGTAGCCAAAATTTCATGCAGAACACTATGCGCGCAACGGAAATTAGCGAAATCAACTCCCTACGAAGATATTTAATGATTATTGATGCGTGAATTCAAACCACCCGCTCATGAAAACTCTATACTCTACGTGATTCACATTGCGCGCTGAACGTTATTATGACAGTCTTTGCTATATAAAAATCTGGCAACTTCGATCTTGACGCTTTGGCTCAGCTATACCGAATTGCTTATAGTTTGAACAACACATGGTGGGAAATGAGCATTGTTCGATTGAGAAGCTTGCTGAAACCGTTGTAGTGCGCGATTGGACTCACATCTTGTGAGCGGGCAGTTCAATTCCTCGGAACCAATGTGAAATAAAAACGTAAGTATCTTCATTAAGAGTTGGTTTCAGTAATTTTCGTTGTGCGAATCGTGTTCTACGTAAAATTCTGGTCATGAAACATGTATCAGAATGCTTACATTTGTGCTTTGTCTAGTGGTACATTCCTCGAACGTTGGCCAGACTCTGAACGGCTACCGTCGGCTAGGGAAGATAAGTAGCTGGCCCGAAGAAGTAAGGTACCACTCGGCAACAAAGCGTTGCTGAACGCATTTTCCACAGGAGCGATTGAACACTTAATGACTGCTGCAATTTCCTTAATTTCCCTAGTTGATCAAAATCCTCATGCCTTTTTTTTTTCTTTTTAAAAAAATGCGAGCTTTTTCATCGATTTCATAATTATTGGCAGTTAACGGCCCTATTGGGCCTTTCCGACGCTTCGAGTAACGAACCTCTTTTTAAAGCCAGAGCCATCCGCGCACTGTGGTTTTTTTATGAAGCACTTTTTAATGAAGAAGCAGTGGAAAGCTCTACAGCATTAGTCACGTTTTTACAAGGTGGAAATACAAATTAAGCGCTACGTGCGGCATGTGAAAATTACAGATTTAAAAAAAAAATACTCCTAAAAAATATTAAAACATGCTGTACGACGTTGCACTTCAGCTCATTGACTACATATTCTCTTGGTTACATAGCTTAAAGTGATGAAACTCCAAGCTTTGAGCTGGTGTAAAGTTCCAGCATTTTCCTTTTTTCAGTTTTGTTGTTGTTGTTGTTGTTGTTGTTGTTGTTGTTGTTGGTGGGGGGGGGGTTCCAACGTAGACTAATGATCTATTTTGAGATGAGTCGATAATACGTGTTCCGCTGGGTCGCGTCTGTTCACAATGTGAACTTCACATCGGCCCATCTTTGGAGCTCCACAATAGCCTAAAATTGATGAACCAATCAGAGAGCGGCACAGAGTTGGCAATACTCTCCCGTATGTAGGTACTCTAGTGGATATGACCTAAAACGCTATCTCGGTGCCTCCAAAATTATCCAACCCTGCAAGCGAGATGTACATATACTTATGTTCTGTTCCTGTCTGTTGAAAAATCCATTTACTTATTGCTAGTATGAATCTTGACACGGCCGTGCTCCTGAACTTTTTTGGGTTAAACCTGCTTTTATATTAGCTTGGCGTTATTCGGCGGTACGGTAACTTCAGATAAAACGTTATTCGGCGGTAAGGTACCTTCAAATAAAACGTTATTCGGCGGTACGGTACCTTCAGATAAAATGTTATTCGGCGGTACGGTACCTTCAAATAAAACGTTATTCGGCGGTACGGTGCCTTCAAATAAAACGTTATTCGGCGGCACCGTATCCAGATTAAGTCCTAAACTGCATTTGATCATCTCAAGGCTTGAGTCGATGAAATTTAGAATTGAGTTAGATAAAGGCGGGAAAATCAAAAATCCTCCATCACCTTTAATTGATGCAAAGCTAAATCTGCGCAGCTTGGAGAGAATTAACGCCATCTGTTTTGCGTTCCTCGCTTCATTTCTTGGAGTCTGGTTCTGGCAGGTGGTTTCTACGAAGCTTTTAATTGTGTGCCCTTTTTTCGCAGTGACAATGAGTCGGATGTAAACTTTTTTGGAGCAATAAAAAGAATTGCTGCTAGGCACCAGAAAACGGCTTAGAAAAGCCGGGAATCCACTCCTAACTTCACAATCTGCCTGAGAAATTTGCGTACTTTCCAATTTTCTCTCTCTTCAAAAAGCGCACACCCACCGAATCCATCAGTGAAAGTCCGTAATATCAAGTTGCTGCCATTTTTGCACCGCTATTTTGGAATCATACAGACTGTCAAAAATCCAATGAAAGATTCATTCTTTTTCATGCCAAAATACCCCCGGCTTCCAAGTTTTTTGTAAACCCATCTTTAAGTAGCCTAAATATCCAAATTCCGCAGAACGTCATTTTAAATTTGACTCAATGCCCTCAAGAAAACTTAGAAAATCTGCGTATCATGCCAATCCGTCCGTTAAATCGGTTCAAGTTTCCGTCGTTTTGAACTTTGACCGGCCGCCTTTTTGTAAAAATCAACATTTTGACCTCCGGTTTCCGCCGAAATTTTTCTTGTTTAATTATAGTTTAAATATGGTGTCACATAAAGCGAGAGGATTGCGATTTGAAAAAAGTTCCCATTTGCTCTCCTTACAGAAGGGATCGCCCCTAAAAGTTGGTGGATAAATGCGATTTATCCGTTTTGAAAAGTTTCCACAGATTTTAGCTCCTATGCAGGCAACAATTATTTCAAATATTTGTACGTCCTAACCAGACATGTTTTCACTAATCTTAGCTATAAGTTTCATCTCTTCGTAATAATAGTTGTTGCATGATGAATAAATTCTAGCAAAATATTGCATATTGTAATTCTGGGGTCAAACAGTTGATTCTTGCGTTATAGGACTTGTGAAATGAATCATGATCAACGAAATTTAAACTAAACGTAGAATTCTATATTCATGTATATTTCTTCCAATAAAATTGATGTTACAAGCATCAAGTGGTTGGGTTGGCGTCCTGGAGCAGTGTAATAATTGTAGTAGGTATATTCAATTTTCAGGCGGGAGGTCCGAGAACTTAAAATCGCTACTCAGATGAATGACACGTCAATATTCTAGCACAAGTAAATATTTAAAACTATCACTTCGGTAAGCGCAATTCGTGTAATTTTTTAAGAGATTTCGAATAACTTCATTTTATGAAAGTGAATTGCAATAAATTTCATTTCATGCCATGAAATTTCCATTATTTTTTTTTTTTTTTTTTACGCTCGTGATGGACTCGTCCAAGAGCTATAGAGAGGCGCGTCAAAATGTTCAGATCCATCTAAATAAAATAGACAATTGGACAGCAAATGATAAAATCAAACTTAATGCTTCAAAATCTGTAGAAATAGTGTTTACGAACAGAAAATTCCAACATCGTCCTCTTCACTTAGGAAACAACGAAATTCCTAAAGATAAAGTCTCAAAATACCTAGGCCTTCACCTGGATTCCAAGCTCAGGTGGAAAGAACACATCAGAAAAAAAGTAGCCCAAATCAAATTAAAATTTCTTAATATGTTTTGGCTGCTGGGCAGAAGGTCTAAATTAGACCTCGAATTAAAACTTCTTCTCTACAAGTCAATGTTGAGACCCATATGGAGTTATGGCTGCCAATTGTGGGGTTGCGCAGCCAAATCAAACTTAAAACAGATTGAAATTGTTCAGATGAAGATCCTTAGAAGTATAGTTAAAGCCCAATGGTTTGAGAGAAATGCAGATATCAGAGCGGATCTCAACATTGACTCTGTAGANGAATTGCAATAAATTTCATTTCATGCCATGAAATTTCCATTATTTTTTTAGAGCAGAATATTCATTCAACATATCGTATGCAATTAAGTGTTTTAAATTTTTTCCCGCTTCAAAATATTAACGAACCCTTTGTCAAAGTAACAGATTTTGGGGAGAAGGATGAAAAAGAGAGTCTCGTCGTTTTTTAGGCATTTTCCATGTGAGAAGTGGTTTGCGGAACTTAGCCGAAAAAAGTTCGTGAAACCATCAGATGCGTATCTTTTTTCGCCCCTTTTCTATTTGTGCGGACGGAATAAGCGCAACTTTTCGACTCTCCCTATAATACGATTTATCTTCAACTTCCAAATTTCGGAGAAGTGGGTGCAATCAGTCAAAGGATCTACGAGAGGGCCGAAAGCGTTGGAGATAACACTAAAGTTATCGTCAAAGCTCTTGCAAAAATAATGTCCTCTCAAGTGTGCACCCTTCCTCCTTCTGACTCATTCATTGCAACAGTATATCATAAACTGATTTAGTGACTACGTCATTTGATATGATATCAAAATCTTGGCTCAAACCAAATAAAATTAGCATAGCCTCATGTGCGAATTCTTCATGAGTTAATTGCGTTAATTTATTAAAATTTAGTCATGGATCTTGACCGGTCATAAATTAATCAAAGACTCATTAAATACGGGAATTTTCGATTGTAAGTGACACTTGGGCGCAGTTTACGACCATGGTGCAAAGTGCCCAAATAAGCGCGAAATGGCGCGAATAAGAAACAAGGTTCTGTGTTACTTAACATTTAAGCCAGGGGTTCGACATTATACTGAATGACGCAGCCATTTAAATCAGTCTATGGAGGGAAAAGAAAGCCTTTTCCCATCTGATTGTGAGCCTAAAAATAGAGACCTCTCTTACACCCAAAAAATACTACAAATTAGTTTCTTCCACGTAGGACAATTCTTCAAGTCTAAGCTCTCTATCTTCTACTGTTCAACAGTCGATGAGGTTCGGAGGACTTTTGGGGCACCGTGTATAGTGCCGAATTGGTGAAGTGTGCACTCTTCGCAGAACAAGAAGTAATAGAGCAGGTTCAAGGTTATTATGAAAAAATGTATCGCCTATTCAACTTCTATTTTCATTTTCTGAATGTAACCTCGGTATTCAAAAAGTCTCTTACTGCCATGTTGCTGCTGTGAGAGTTTTTTATCTACATCATCAGTTTATTTTATTGGTTTTTTGTTAGTCAAGGGCAATATTATAGGTGCAAATCAAATAAAATTTACATTTCCCTAGATTTTTTAAATTTTTTTTAGGCCTTGATTGTACTTTGAAAAAAATATGTATGCTTTGCATGGCGGTATTTAAAGATTCTATAGGATCACATCGATGGTGACACTATACCAAACCGCGTATCTCTTTTTCGGTCTTTAAAAACCTCCGCTCCAATTTGATTTTTTTTTTTTTGAGAGAGTATAAATCAGTATCATTCCTTGAGGTTTTCATAGAGTTTTCTTTGGGACAGGGAACGTCAACATCAGATTGGTAGATTTTTACGATGTTAATGATGCTTCATATCGACGGTGTAAGTCGGCAATCACATAATAACTCGGTCGCGACGTCGCAGATTTCTTGTCATACTTTATTTTTTAAACGGGAAACTACTCAACGGTAATTATTTAAAACTGCACTGATTTTTCTTCACTGTGCGAAGAAATTTCTGCAAAAACTTCAAGAAATGATGCAAATTTGTTCTCCTTTAAGAATATAACATAGAGGCGGAGATTAGACATCACAAACGAGGTATGTGATTTCGGAATTACGCCGTCGATTTGATGTCAATCTCGGCGAAATAATGTTTAATGTTTTTTTTTGATCACACTTTTGTGTACTTATATATGCTCCTCATCATTTTATTTGGGATCAGTCGCGTTAAAATTTTGAGTCTTCGTAGTATTACATGGTGATTCAAAAGGGCTGCACCCTCTATACAACCCCTAAGCTTCCGGCCCTTTTTTCAGGGTGGTCCCTTCAAAATCAAGGAGTACCCCAAATGTTTTTTCTTTGACCCAGAGGCATTCACGAAATTTCAAGTATCCATCTAAATTTTCTTAAAAGTTGGAGGCATGATGACTCATGCTGGTTGCACGAGGCTTTTAAAGATCACCCCATTTGAGAAAACTTCAATGGTTTTAATTATTTTCGAGGAGAAAAAATCGCTGCATCGTCATCAAGCAATAAGGAAGAGCGGAAAGTAAATACCATTCAGCGTACTTTTACTAAAAGCTTTTCCACGATGACGTATGAAATTTTCCATCTACTGAAAGCTCAACTATAAGAGTGCAAAACTGCGTGCCTCGAATGTGGAGTTTCCAAACCTCCATCCCTACTTCACTATTTCAAAAGAGAACCTCGATTGTTACAAATTAATTTGTTGAAACTTGAGGAAAATCGCCGAATTTTTTTAAAAAAAAATGACGTTTAATAGTTTTTTTTTTGTAGCAAAAAACAATGGCACGAAGGCTGTCACGCCGCGAACCACGTTACGCATTTCAATAGTTTCATCATCTATATTGTGCCTCCCTCATAGCCCTCTTCTATTTTTCTCCCTTTCCCTCCCACATCAGCCTTCTCGTCGGTATGTTCAGAGTACGGAAAGAGGGGAGGTTATTACTGGAAAAAAAATCATATATACCTAAAGACAATATGCAGATCCAGGAAGGACGCAGGGAGCGGACCTCCCTCCCCTCCCGTTTGCTAAAAAAGAGGATGAATAAGAGAAAGAAGAAAGAGAGAACGAAGGAAAGAACGGAGGAAAGAAGAAGGAATGACGCTCATATTTGGTAATTTATTCATGAAGAAAACGATTAAAACTGCTATTCGATGCTTTAGAATTTCGGAAAAATTTTGGGGACACCCTTCCCCGTTTGAAGGATCTGGATCCACTTATGATAAAGACCCGTGATTTTGTTGTACGGCCTTTTAAAGGAATGTAGATGACAGTCGATGATTGTAAGTCGCATCTTCGCGAGCAAACGTGAATTAAAAAACGTAGTAGACACGTTTCTGTTAATGCTAGATCTTAAAAAAATGAAGATCATAATTACCACATACGGCCCCTCCTGCAGCCTTTACTGAAATGTAAGTCGTACCTACATATTTTCTCAATGTGCATGGTCTATAAGCAATCTCATCATTTCAGGGAGATGCAAAATCTTTTCGGTGCAGACGAATAATATTCGGCAAAGCCGCGGGGGCAGGCTCAAGGATAAAGGAACCTATAAAACTCCTTGTGGTAAAGGCATGTATACTTAATAAAAAATAAATGTTTTTGGACTTTGTAATATGGACTTAACAGGAGAATCCACCTAAAAGAAAAAAAAAATCGATTTTTTCCGAGTAAAGGCAATACAGTCGTTTACATTTATGATGCCCGATCCGACTTTTTGTTGAAAAGGGCGGCTTTAAATGAAAAAAAGAGTACTCCAGAGAAAAATTTGATTGCTTGACTACAAATCCCGTCGAAAAAGCACTTGTATGGTGTGGGTGTGGGTGGGAGTTGCTCTTCTTATGCCTCTACAGTGAGAGGAAAAAAATCGGAAATTCCGGGGAGTTTTTCTGAAGTATGTGAGTGAACTCGAGGTTTGTTTTCGCCTGCAATGAGCTTTTTCGGTGTAAATCTTTTATTTTTGAGAAGTTCAAATAACTTTTAATCTACAACTATTCTCCTATTTATGGTTTTTTGTTTCTTGTTTTTTGACTCAGAAATACCAAGGTTCAAAGTCGAGCATTTTGAGCTTTGACTTTACCGCTCATTGCGGCTAAAGCCAACACATATGAGACGCGGCGCACAGTGGATCGAGTCAGTGGGAGAGGTCGGCCGAAATTTGGAAACTTTAAAAGCTTATAAGTTCATTTATACAAGACTTTGAGATTTTAAAAGCGATTTCATTGGTTTTCTCGTGAAATTCTCTTCTAAAAGCTCCCCATTGAAGCTCAAAAAGGCTTTGAAAGTTGAGGCTGCAATGGAGGGAATATCCCACGCTGTCCTGAGAGTTCACCTCCATATCAAGTCAAACTATCCCTGAAAAAGTAGGGAGCAAATACAGTAACAGGGCTACCTTTTTGTTTGGGGACTTCAAAACTGAAAACACCTCCTTACCTCTGAGAGCTTTTTCCGAGCTATGGAGTTCTTCTCAGAAAAAACCAGTGACACCATTGTGTTTCTCGCGAAATATAAAGCAAATCTTAGTACTTAAATCGCAAATCCCTCACACATGCGAGAGCTACATAATCTACTGTTTTTCATGTCAAAAGAAGCTTTTCCAGTGGATTACATTTTGCAACTAGGAACTACAATTTCTGGCCGCAATTTGACCTGGGGCGGAGCGGCGCAGAGATCAGAGATGTCATCAGAGGTGTCATCAGAGATGACGAGGACTGAGATGAAAAGGAGAAGCCCTCGGTGGGCGGCGGTCGGGATACAACGCATACCTAGCGCCTACAAGACCACATGAATACTTCACGCATTGCGTCCAACACACTGCGGTCAGCAGCAGTCGGCTTGAAACGCATAGCGCCTACAAGACCACATGAATACTTCACGCATTGTGTTCAACACACTGCGGTCAGCAGCAGTCGGCTTGAAACGCATAGCGCCTACAAGACTGCCTGAATACCTCACGCATTGCGCCAAACTTAGTGCGGTTGGCGCGGCGCGGCGGCGGATGTCAAAATTATTAACCACATTTATGTTTGTTCTTTCATAATTTTTTCGTTCTTTTATTATAAATGGAAGGCCTTGTCCAAACAGGGATGGGTTTACGGAACTTAACTTTCGCGCAAAGTTCCGTGAACTTTAGTTAGTGTTTACAAAAAATGCTTTCACAAAAAATGTGCCCAACACGAGTAAACGCGTCTCATACACCCCTCCCCCACCGGGACGTTCACTCGATGGTTTTTATAAATCATATTCGATCAAACAGGTGATATTATATTGATATCAATTGGTTCAGTATGTAAACACAGCCTTAAAAGTCAATTTAGAAATCTGAGGTAATGGGTCTTTTGTGATCGAATTAATATTTTCTCAAGCAATAAAGGGAAATGAAAAGTGAAATTGTTAGAATTTTCTCATTTTCAATTTTTATCCAAATTAAATCCTAATATTTTTGTTTGAGGTCATGTTCTATTATTTTGAACCGAACGATACATCGAACAGCTATCGAATACGATCTATTGATGTTTGAAAACGAATGAGAAGGGGATGGAATAATGCAGGCGGCCCATGGGTGGCAAGTTGATAAATCCGGCCCTGATAGTCCTAATAATGCACAAACGTGAATATACGAATGAACCAGAAATTGCAGTTACTTATTGCAAAATTTAGTCCAAGTATCTTACGCGCTCTCTCCTGGTGGTCTTATAAAATTAGCACCACGCTTAAAGAAAACTGATCCAAATAATGACTGGATACACCACAAAAGTTCTTGAGGGTATCAAAAAGTTGTGATTGCGAAGTAATCTACACACAGAGCGATCCACATCCACAAGTTTTGCACCATAAGCACCAGTCATCTTAGAATCATATGAGTACTCCTAGGTCGAAGAATACAACTTCTAGGACCTCCCAAAAAGTTTAGGAACCGCCTGAAAATGGGAAAAGCGTGACTTTTGGATCACCTTGTATAATAGAATATGAATTTCCAGGCCCAAATTTCAGCATAGGCGGAATAGGCACGTCATGAATGGCGCGCAATACCTACAAAGTTTCATTTCGTTCCCTCCTGGACAAGAGACCCCAGAAATTCGTTCGCGCAAATTTTCAAACTGTCGTTTTTAAGCACTTGCACGAAGCTCGGAGGAATCATGGAGTTCCGTTGATTTTGAATATTTAATCGAGAATTTCGAGGTTTTTGGCATTTGACGCAAGTTCTCGCGCAAATTTCGACGTAATTAGCGCGGAAAATTCTGGAAAATTCGCGGAAATATGATCTTTATTGTGCTCGGAGCCGCCGATCATTCTAGTGGGCGGGAAGCGGGAGACACCGTGATTCTCCGGTTTCTGTCGTCGACCAATCATACATTTATGCTTCATGACGCGGTAAACCCATTGGCCCTGCCAGCCACGTTATTCAAATTTGCCCCAAATCACCTCAAGAATTTTAGAATTTTCAGCGAGAATTTTTTGATTTTCGGTGAACATTTTAGGATAATCTGTGCAAATTTTGGGATTTTCAGCGAGACTGCAAGAATTCGAGGAATGCGGTAAAATTTAAGCAAGAATTCGGCAGTTTTTAGCAAGAATTTTGGGATTTTTCACCGAAATTTTGGTCATTATAAATCACGAGAAAATAGGATTTCTATTCCAGACCTATGTTTTACAATTTTATCCGAAGATACTCGGTTCTTTTCCCTCCTTTCCCTTCTCGTCCCATCCAGTGTGTCCCAAAATAGTACCGTGGCGTACTTTGCGATACATCGATTGATCTGCCATTTGAGCCTATGGAAAAGGATCGATAAACAGGGTGCACATAATTTTTTTTTCTTTTCTTTTTCCTGGAGTCTGGAAAGGCATTTCTTAGTGTATATTTTTCTTTGTACTTCGAGTGATGTTGCAAGGAAGTAAATGGTCGAAAAGAGTTCTTATAAGGGCTGAAAACAATTATTCTACACTATTTTCTTGCAAGTTGTGAGATATATTATCCTATTCAACTTCGGAGGACCTGTTTTGAGGTTGATGAAAAACTGTCAAAGATCATTTTGTTGCGCACACCGCCTCAAAACTAACTGCGCCGCAACTTACCCTACCCCCATCTCTGATTTAAAAGTGAAATTTTCTCGTTCAAAATAGACTTTTGAGTGTCTTCCTAAGAGATGTTCAGGTTTGAAATCATTTGGACGCATTTTATAGCCAGAAACGCATTTTCGCGGGTCGGCCTATTTTTTCGCTATTTCAACTAATGTAATTTTTTCCAAAAGTTTAATCGCTTGTGGGGGTAGTATAGACTTCAACTTGGATGCTGATACGTCAAAATAATCTTTTGTGGACGAAAAGGAATGGGGGAAAGCCCGGGGAGCAAAGTTTTGAGATGGTCGCGTCGAAACGTAACACCCTACAGCCAGGTCTTACGACCCTAGACTTTAGACTAGGGTCCCTAGCGCCCTAGCGCGCCCATCAAGTATAACTGGTTAACATACTCTGTTTAAGAAAGCACATTTTTCCGTTTTTCGTTGATGAGAAAAAGTAAAACATCAACAAGTAATCAAGTGCTTTTAGGAAGTGGTGGTCTGCCTCTATTTAAGGAGCTTGTTCACTTGACAGCGATCGTTTCATGAAATTCGGTGACTCTTTGTTAATGACTTTCCTCGCTCAAAAATCAGAATTTTAGTCCAAAATTGCAATTTATGTAAATATAAAAAATCCTTCTCGGGAAATATTGTTGGAGAACCTATCATCATTACTAATTTATCGTATCTTACAGAATCGGTTTCGGCGGAGTTTTGGCCATTCGATATTACTGGTCAAATCTATGGAAATCTATCGATTCTTAGAGGGGCCAGGTGCTCTGACGAGAATCAATTATTTAACATAGGTATAAATTGAGTAAATCCGGTGTTGCCAAATTGCTAGGTCCACCTCTGCCTTAGAATTGACCTTATTTAATCGTTCCGTGACCCAGGATGAGCCAGCTCTATTTCATCACCGAAAAAATCATAATTTCCTTTCAAATTAGCCTCGGCGACGCGCTACCAGCCGAACATTTCTGGTCTTCAATGTCTCATACTTTTAAATATTATGATAATTTGTCATTTTAATTGCATAGAAGTTTGAAATCATATTTTTTTTTACTTATGGTCTCGGTTTCCAATCGTTTTGCCGTATTTCAATTGCAACTAATGATAACACGGCTAAACCTGTTATCGTGAGATCGTATTTTTTACTGCATTGCGAAATCAACCATTAAATGTGCTTGTCTGCACTGTTAGAAAAAGTAATCATAATTTTGTGTTTAAGTGGTAGAAAAACGCAATTAATATATACTCTCGGTTAGTTCCACTTGAGTAGCTATCCTTTTGGATAAACAGACCAAATGGACGCATTTATGCTAAAAGGAACTATGTTGCACGCAAACCCTTTGCACTTAGTTCCTTTTAGCATAAATACGTCCAAATATCGTGATTATAGTCAATCAAATCCTTTGTTTAAGAAACTCGCAAGTGGCAACACGGGGGAAAAAATTTGAGTCGGAAGCACAAGCTAGGCTGAGGGCTGATTATTGACGTTGATATATAGACAAACGTCTAGTCTTTAGAGATAGATAAATAACTATACCTAAAAATGTGATGTACTGATTTGTTTATCTCTGTGTGGAGATAAACAAATCAGTACATCAGGGTTTTTTTTATGAAATGGTTTGAAGCTGATAGTTAGAACTTTCAACAGAGGAACAAAATTCAGCATACGCGTGTGCATGTTCATGCGGAGTGGAAAAATGTTGACTCCATCCGTTTCACAAGGTCAAAACCGATGGATTTTTCTCTGCAACCCTTTGTGCCAAGAGGGAACTTGGAAGCACGGAAAGTTTTTTTTTTCACAAAATTGAGTTGCCAGATTTGACTGCGAATACAGATAATTCTAAACTCTAGGATTCGGTAAATCGGTTCTTGACTCGTTTCGTGGTCCGCACGTTTTCTCTCGTCCTACGTGTTAGTGTATCAGGCATTGCCCTCGCGGATAAAGGTGCTGCAGTATGGATATGTTTGTTTTCGTGATCGAATATTTCTTCTTTGCGCTGTAACTGAAATCTGCAAAAATGCTCACCCGGGTTCCGGTGTTTGGCACAAACCTCCGCTCCTATTTTATTTTCTAAAAGGAGACGGAATCAATTTGAAGTTTAAAGGTTTCACAGAATATTCTGTGTAAAGAGAAGAAAAAATCACTGAGATTCTCTAAAAAGGACTTTTAGTAGTTTTCCGTGGAGGACACACTGGAAAAAAAAAAAATCTCGGTGTATTCAGGGTTCTATTTGAAAATAGAAATCTCGGTAAAATTATTGAACTTTCTCGGTAATTTTACTGGAGCTTGGTAAAAACGCCAATATTTTTTATCGACTGTCGTAGAATTACCGAGATAAAACGGCAAAGTTACCGGGAATTGATCACCATTAAAAGTGGTATTCTTACCTGAAAAAAAAAAACAGTGAAAATACCGGTTTTTACGTAAGTTTACCAGTCCGTCATGGTAAAATTACCAATAATTGGTAAAAAAAAAGGTGAGATGGTAAAGGTACCAACGGACCTTGGTAAAAACGCCGAGAATTTTTTTTCAGTGCAGGAAGTCTGCAACGCCGCAACCCGAGATACGCAATTCTGAAGTTTCACCATCGATATGTTCTGCCTTGCTAAGGAAAAACGCCGTATGAACATTCGAGGATTGCCAAATTTCCTTCGGTAAAATGTTTATTTTTGAGCAAAGTTATAAATATTTTTCCTTGAAATTTTCAGGATCTATAGGTAAAATTGCAAAATAAATTATCTGAATTATTGGGAGGAAAATATTCGTAAATTTACCAGGAAATTCGCGTTTTATCATAGGAAATTTGGCAACGCCTGAAGGTTCATATCGACGGTGAAACTACCAAACCACGTATCTCGTTTGCGGTGTTTAAAAATCTCCGCTCACATTTTATTTTTTTGAAGTAGACCAAATCAATATCATTCCTTGAAATTTTCACAAAATTTTCTCCGCACGAAGAGGAAAAATCACGGAAATTTTCAAGACTGGACGTTAAGTAGCTTTTCATTTAAAAAATAAAGTATGACAGAAAGTCTGCGACGTCGCAAACCGAGATACGTGGTTTGGTAGTTTCACCGTCGATATGGCGTTTTTCCCTAGTACGGCAGTGTTTCTCTGTAGCATTTCCTGGCGCTCTACGATACCTATCCAACCACCACTTTTCCATATCGAACCACAACCCCGTGCGAATCCGGTAATTATTCATTCCTGATTCAATTTCAGCCCTCCGTTCTTTCATTTGGCGCCCATTGAGTCTCCTCCTAAGATGAATCAAAGCAAGAATAACCATTGTTCATTTTCGTCCTGCTATTCTCTGAAAAACACATTTTTCTGTCACAGAGCCATGCACGGTGGTCTGTTTGGCATCCATGATGCTCGGCATTTGAAATTTTCGCGCGAAAGAAGAAGCGGAGATCGGAAATTTTCGAAAACACGCGTGCGCTCTACCGCAGGGTTGCAATTTTTCATAAAATATGAAATTTTGAAATTTCATGTGAATTATTTCAGAAAATTTCAGACAAACATTAGGGATATTGAAAAATATTTTTCGAAATTACATGCAAAATTAAATAAAAGGCGAATGAGTTTTGCTTTGTGGTGTTCTTTAATGCGTGGTGCATACCCAGCTCCTGAAAATGTGCATCGTATTTCTCATAAGTTTGTGAAATTAAACGAAGCATTTCACGGAAATTTCCAATATCATTTATTATCCGTTTCACTTGTGCAACCCTGCTCTGGCATTTCATCCTGAATGTCACGTCGCGTCGTGTCAGCGTGCAGTGTGCGCGTTCAAAAATGAAATTCGGAGAAAATGGGCTTTCCCTCGTCGTCTGAACGACTCG
>NW_017547275.1:650170-719916 GCF_001854935.1 Bemisia tabaci | reverse complement strand
CTTAGATTTTAAACTAAACTTTTAAATTCAAGAAATGTAACTGAAGTTCAGGCGATTCGTGAACTTTTAATAAGATTTTGTATTTTGGCCATGTGTCTCATTGTTAGTCCTTCTTCGGCGCTGTTCTTGACTTCATAGCAAGACAGTTCTAAGTTACTCAGTATTTTTTTCTCAGGTTTCACAATATTTCGCCTTTGTTAAAAAAAAAAAAAAAAAAAAAATAAGTTTGCGAATCATCCAAGTCTTCATTTGTGATCAGATCTACAAAAGGAACCTTGTCTTTTGGGAGGAAATTTTCCTTAACTTTTTTCTAACGTTTTAACCTCGCTTTTCTACAACCCAAGAATTTTTTTATAGAACTTCTGGACTAACATCTCCTTCAATCCTTAAGATTTTAGGGTCAAACTTGCGTCGAAATGTCCAGATTTTCTTCCTCCTTGAATTAGCAAAAAGTTATGGGAAATTTTCTTTGCGGAAAAAAGGTCCCTTCCCACAGATTCGGTCACAATTACATGAAAACACTGTCCGTTAAAACTTTGTTTTGTCTTGCTTTGCAGGTCATGGGCTTTGGTTTGTTTTTGACGGACAATGAGCTCTGCAATATCTACAAACTTGACCGATAGAAGAAACTAAATCTCAGTAAAGTCTACAGAATTTTCAAGGTAGGTATTATTTGTCAAATTTTATCAGTGTCTCATCTTCCTCCCTGACTTTGTACACTTTTCGACAAAGCAGTCAGTAATTCCAAGTTGTTTATTGCTCCAGTGTTTTCCGTATTTCTTCCTCCAACTCCCAGTTCTTCCAGTATAATAGGTTAATCCTGTATGGCATTAATTAATTTTGGATCTTTGGTTCTATTATCTAGTTTTTCCAAAGTTTCTATTTTTGTTTTTTGTAATAATTATGAAAGGACGAATCCTATGATGATTGTAAAAATGAAATAAAATAAAATAAAAATAAAAATTCGATAATGCAAGGTGACACCCTGCCATAGTACTGCACAAAAATCTGATAGATTAAAATCCATCAAATTTTAAGGATGTTCTCCATTTCCTCACAGGGATTTGGCAGGGACATGGAAAAAAAATTCTGTGAACTGCTAAAACTGGAAAATCAAGCTTTTACCACACCTACTTGAATTTCCGTTTTTCTATCCGTCAATAACTCCATTCATGGTGAATATTTTTTATCAATCTTTAATATTCTAATCTTATTTTTTTTTTTAAATCATCGTCTGAATCAATGTTACATGTCTGATGTCTTTCTCCTTTTCCTTTTTCAGAATCTAGAGGTTGTCCCTCTCTTTGGTGACATGCAAATAGCGCCATTCAACTATACCAAGCGCTCGAAGAATTTCGACCCTGGGAAATGGCTCTTATCGAGCTGTACATCGATCAGTCCCCAAGCTGATTTGATGGTACACTTGCCGCAAATTTGCAAAGACCATGTCAAGTACATCAGTGAGCTTGCTATCCATAGTAACGAGGTACCTCCTCTCCCTCTTACCAATTCCTCCTCCATTTTCATTGTTACTTTAATTTTTTACAACACTGTTTTAGAAATAACAAGTGTGAATGAACAGTATCCAGCAAATAAAGCGAGAAGTATTGTAATAAGTTTTTAACATGGAGCATTCTCTTAAGAAATTGAATTTCCATTGAAATCTAGTGTATCCAGCCTGTTATCTTTTTTCCTTATTTGCCAGTATCAACCATTTATCGTGAAACATGTTTTCGTCTGAAAATAACTGTTCAATTTTTTTTTTTCTTGATAATTTTAAGGTCAACATAACATTCAAAGAAATGAGAACGGATAAGGAAAACAAGGAAACAGCCAATTTAGCCTTGCGTGGTTTACACTTGCTGTCCGAATGGAGTAGTGTTGTTACAGAGCTTTACTCGTGGAAGTTGTTGCACCCGACAGATCATCATCAAAGTGAAGAATGCCCACAAGAAGCTGAAGAATATGACAGAGTAAGTACGTCACCAGTCTTGAAATGTCCTCTCCAAGTCGTAGCATTTTTTTTAAGTTATACATTTAACTTTCCCCTCACTGAGAAAATTAAGTGAAGGCCTGGGCCTTTGTGCCGAACTTTGACTGTTAAGTGCCAGGTTTTCAGCCTTTAAAGCTAAGAAAAGTGGCACTGTGGACAATGTGTATTTTTCAAAATTCTCGATTCGTACTGTTGTCTCGTTAGTTCAATGTATTTCTTAATGCAGACAGCTCTTTAGATTCTATTTTTATTCAAGCATTTCCTTAAATCTTTGTAAATTTCTCTTCGTTGTTTTTAACCTTGACTTTCCTTTGCCAAGGCAACTTGTTACAACTACACGGAAGAGGACAAATTTGCGCTAATCAAGGTTATTGCTATGATCTAAGGCCTGCAAGTTTTAATGTTAGATGGAAACCTTCTTTACCGAAGCCATCCGACGCAATATTTATGCGGAACTCCAGGACTTTGTGCAAGTAATTCTCAAAGAGCCTCTCTGAAAAGCCATAAAGAACAAGAGAGACCTAATCAGAAGGTACATTATCTATTCCTTTCTTTCCTTTAAATTTCTTCAATTCTTATCTTTAAAGTATTATTTTTTTAGGGTGACGAGCTTTTGAAAAGTCAGGTGCAACATGGAAATGGCAGAGCATTCCGTTGCAGAACTTTAAATTCTTTCCGCAGGCCATAACATCTAATTATTTTCGATTCCAAGAGATTTGGCACCAAAAAANGATTTGGCACCAAAAAAAAAAAAAAGTGATTTTTGTGATCTAAGTCTCTATGCATATATTAGATTCTGTTACATGCATCACAAAAATCTTCCGATCATTAAAAGCTCTTGGCTCTAGTCTGTTTTGATTTATTTTTTGCTTTTATTTTCTCAGTGGAATTTTGGCAGTTTTATGCTAAACAATCCAATTTTTTTAAAGCACAAATGAAAATTTTTATTTTAGAATGAATCATTCATAAAAAAAATAATCGCCTCCTCTCTTCTTCCAAAAAAAATTCTTGCGATTCAACTTTAATGCATTTAGACAGGATTTTAGTTTTTAAATTTAACTTTGATCGGGGCTTATTATGAGGTTGACCTTGCCTAATGTATGTTCTTTTCATTTTTACATTGCATTTGTTGTCAATTTTTTCTTTCTTTGGGTTCTATTGTTACTTGATGCAGTTACAGCAACAACTGAAATCTGTTCAAAGGAAGTCTCAGCTCGTCTCAGATAAAAATGCTGTTTTTAAGCCCCAGCAAGTGTTCTATCTATCCTGAAAACATCATAGGGTGTCTAGCAACAAGGAAAACCGGGAAATTCAGGAAAAAACCAGGAATGAGAATGACTCAGGGAAAAACTGGGAATCAAGGATCTGAACCGGGAAGAAATGAGGAATCATGTCCCCTCCATGAGCTCATTAAGTCTTTAAAAAATTGGTGAAAAACCCGGGAATTAGGAAGTTGGAAATGACTAGACACTCTGCATCAGTGCTGATTTTGTAGCTCAGATGATGGAGAATTTCAATTTTTCTATTGTTAACATTTTGGGGGAATGGTCGATGTTTTCATGTAGTTAACAAAACTAGGCTTAAGTCTGGAAATCAGAGTCCATACAGAATGAAAGAAGGACATTTTTGTCCGGAGCAGGATCTAATACTGGTTTTTGTAAAGTGCAACACATTTCTATCTATGCATCATTTGAGTGTTTCTTCTCAAAATCCGAAAAATAATTTTTTACTCTTTTGTTCAGTTTCGTATTGAAATGTCAATGCTGTGGATTTTGGCTGATCACATTCTACGTACAAAAGAGCCTTCGATGATGGAGTAAGTAGAAAATGCTCCCTCCAGTAGTTGATTTCTTATCATATTCATCCATTTTTCTGAAATCATCGATGTGATTACTCTTAGTAAAATTTGTAATTAAATACCTTTCTAAGTGTAATGAAAGTGTTTTAACCTCTCCATTTTTTTACTTTTTTTGAAATTGTAACCTATGAGTTCTGTAATATTTGCAGTAAAATTGTATACTGCACTAGTTCTTTTATCTCGAGAGTTTGAGGAAAGTTGTAAGTTGTCAAATTAAATTCTTACCCCAGTTGACGCTACGGTGTCACTTTTTTTCTGAGAGAAGGCAAGCAGAAAGGATTTATCGAAAACCTAAGTATTATTTCATGCTACGTGCTTTGCATCTATCATTCAAGGAATATTTGAACTGAGAAGCATCAATCTATCTTTAAATGAAGTCCATGTTACTGTTTCTAATTCGTGACGAGATAAGTTCATTGAAATTGTTTGACAATTGAAAACAGCGATTCCCAGCTTATTTTAAAGCTAGATTTGTAGATTTTTTTCATGAAAATTCCTCAAAGATTAGTTGCCTTCCGCATGACACGGACATGAATGTATCCCGATTGCGTTTTTTCAGTATTTCTTATTGACATCTTATTTTTTCACAGGAATGCCATTGCATGAATTCGTCTGAAATTTCCAGTGACTTTTCTTTACACTCAAGAGAGGAGACACTAAAATTTTCAGACACATTTGTGCGAAAATTCTCAGTTCATGGAAACCTAAAATGTTTGTAGAAGATATGTTCCCTAGGGCTATAGATCTTCGATTGATCTAAAGACAACTTTTTGGTCTTGCCAACATAATACTTGAAATGGCTTAAATTTGAAGTTAAATCTGCAAGGGTAGCAGTCAAAGAAACCAATTTTTTATGTTTGCAAGAACTTAGTAGGAAGTAGGGTCGATTCTAAATTATAATTCATTATTGCTTTGTGAATTAATTTCTGTATCTCTCTTTTTCAGGTATGTACGTCTTCTACCGGTTAGATCTCCACAATGACAGTGCTCATTATGCCCTGACTGTCTTTTACCAACAATTTTTATACGATGAAGTTGAGGCAGGAGTCAATCTGTGCTTCGATCAGTTTGTGTATAAACTTAGTGTGCAAATATTTGCTCATCATAAGCAACTTCCAGGAAGGTATTATTTGTTTATTAGCAGGTTTATATTTTTTTTATTTATTTCCCCGCTTCCGTATTTTACATTTTTGTTTTTCATTTTACTGATTGTTTTTTTCAATAAAGTTTCCTAAAAAAACTAATCCTCTGTTGAGGCTCGGTAACTAATTGGCTATGTATTGACAATGCATAGCTAATTTCTTGCCGTGAGACTTTTGAAGTCCAGTATTCTTCTCTCTGTAAAATTTTAACCTGTTTAAACTAGCGAGTTTTAATTACAGAATATAATCAATTCTTTCTTTCCTTTCAATAATATTTTTTATTCATTTATTTATCAATTTGTTTAAACTAATAATTCGCTCTTTTATCACCATGTAACATCAGGGTGCGGCTTATTTCAGTCATGTAGGAAAATTGACGAGGTCCAGGTGGCAATCGGTTCTATCCATGGAAATAATAGGCTGTGTAAAATTTGAGCCAATTTGAAGCTTTTTTAGATGATTCTCAAAGGGATCGAAACTACGAGCAAAATTACATTGGTTTGAATGGGCAGAAATATGCCTGATCTGCGAAAGGCGTTTTTTGGATCTAAAATTCGCTGAAATGAAGTAAACTTGACCAGCTCTTAGAAAGGCATCTAGGGGCCCATTTGAAAGGAGAAAATCACTCTTTTTACCCAAGGGTGAAGGTAAGGGGGATCACTCGAGTGCAAGATAAAATATATACACCAATTTCGTTCCTCGCTCGAGAAATAGTATGGGAGGCAACATTGTAAAGGGCCAAGTATAATTCTCAAGGGCTAAGGGGACGGCGCCTCAAAACCGGCTACACTGTGAACCCCCCTGGCCCAACTCATGGGTCGAAAGTGTGATTTTCTCGTTTCGAATGGGCCTCTAGATGCCTCTCTAATGGTCAGGTCTCCTTCATTTAAGCGCATTATAGATCCAAAAAACGCATTTTCGCAAATCGTTTCTCCGCCCATCCAAACCAATGTAATTTTGCCTGTAGTTTTGATCCCTTTAAGCATCATCTAATAAAAACTTCGAATTGGCTCAAATTGTATACAGCCTATTATTTTCTTAGATAGAACTGATTGCCACCCGGACCTCGTCGATTTTCCTACATGACGGAAATAATCCGCACCCTAATGTAACATTATGCAAGTGGTATTTTTGACAAATAATTTTTATTGTTGTAAGCGCCAGATCAAAACTGTTTTTATTTATGAATTTTTTTTACTTTGAGTGCCTGACAAATTCTTATCTTAGAAGAAAAGAAAAATAAATTGTAGGTATGATTGTTTTGTAAAATATTAAAATTTTGTGTATACATTTCTTGGATCTTTCTTCTAATGTCAAATGTGTGTATCTCTCTTTCAGTATTTTGTTAGATAAACGTGGGAGCCCATCTTGGATGTCTCAACTGATCCTGTCTCCGAGACCCGTCCGGTTAGGGCGCGCCCTGCTGAAGCCGATGAGGGCGCGGCGCCCAAGGTGACCTGGTGGCCCCCAGTGTCTGTGGGCGGCCTTGGAGAGTGCCGGGCCTCTGCGTCTCCCGGGTTTTCCTGGGTTGATGCAGCCCCACGTGCAATTGCTAGTTATATCTATCAATCTCAACAAACTAATCAGCACCAACGCTGACATGCAGAAATCTCTTGAGCTTGTCAAAAGTAAATTTGAAGGGGGATACATAACATGCGTTGTTGTAAGTGTTCAAAATTTTTAATTCTGTAAAATGAGGGAGGGAAAAGTGAACCTTTATTAACAGCAGCCGATGTCTAATTACTTGCTTAGTGTATTATCTGTCCTGCTCGACAAAAACTCAGCATTTTCAATCAAAGAATTGAGAAATGTCTCCTAGACAGCAGGCAAGAATGTAGTTTTCTAATCTTGAATTGGAATTAATCCATTCATGTTTTTATCAGCCTGTTAATTGAATCAATACATGCTACAGACACTGAAGTTCAGGAATTCTTGGAAGATATTGCGATCCTTAAAAACAATTGATTCCAGATATGGTCAGCCTCAGTGGTGTAGTGGTTAAGGCAGTTCGCTGCCAACACTGAGGTCCTGGGTTAAATCCCCGGAGGCGACCAAATATCAGTCATCGTGACCGTGGATAACTGTGCCACTCCAATACCCTAATCCTTTGAGGTAACTGGGTGCGGGAGGGACATACATAGTCACCCAGTAAGTAATCCGTCTGCATTGTTCGACTGCGTTGTGAAAAAATCGGTGATCACTCATAGTGTGCGCGACTGCCAGCGCTACCTATCAGTAGAGATTGCAACAACACAGTCCAACTCGGTGGAGGCATGGCCGTACTTACTTACTTTGATTCCAGAGATAAAATATGGCTTTTCCCCCTAAAGCTAAGATGATTCTAGAATCAGCAGCATAAAATCAATTAATATTTTGGTTTCTGAAGATTGATAGAATATTAAATCTCAAAAATTAAGTCTTGGCTGTGGATGCCCTCAAAATCTGTACAAAAATTAGACGGTAATCGTTGGATTCTAGTTGCTATCCGATCATAATCGTTCGCCATTCCGAAAAATCAGCCCTAATTTTGAATTGTCTTTATTTGACTGTGATTTGTAGTTAATCATGATCAAAAAAGTATTTTGAAATTGAAATTTACTCTCTAATTTTTCATATACGAGCTGAGTTTGAAAGACTGTGTGACCATTTTGTTTCACATATAATTTTTTATGAGAGAACAATGTCGTAAGGTGTTAAACCTCTAATTGTGTGAAATAACTTTTTTTTCCTTGAAAAAAAAAAAAAATACTTACCACATCGTGCAATATACATTTTTTTTTCTTGCAGGAATTGNTGTCAAATGTGTGTATCTCTCTTTCAGTATTTTGTTAGATAAACGTGGGAGCCCATCTTGGATGTCTCAACTGATCCTGTCTCCGAGACCCGTCCGGTTAGGGCGCGCCCTGCTGAAGCCGATGAGGGCGCGGCGCCCAAGGTGACCTGGTGGCCCCCAGTGTCTGTGGGCGGCCTTGGAGAGTGCCGGGCCTCTGCGTCTCCCGGGTTTTCCTGGGTTGATGCAGCCCCACGTGCAATTGCTAGTTATATCTATCAATCTCAACAAACTAATCAGCACCAACGCTGACATGCAGAAATCTCTTGAGCTTGTCAAAAGTAAATTTGAAGGGGGATACATAACATGCGTTGTTGTAAGTGTTCAAAATTTTTAATTCTGTAAAATGAGGGAGGGAAAAGTGAACCTTTATTAACAGCAGCCGATGTCTAATTACTTGCTTAGTGTATTATCTGTCCTGCTCGACAAAAACTCAGCATTTTCAATCAAAGAATTGAGAAATGTCTCCTAGACAGCAGGCAAGAATGTAGTTTTCTAATCTTGAATTGGAATGAATCCATTCATGTTTTTATCAGCCTGTTAATTGAATCAATACATGCTACAGACACTGAAGTTCAGGAATTCTTGGAAGATATTGCGATCCTTAAAAACAATTGATTCCAGATATGGTCAGCCTCAGTGGTGTAGTGGTTAAGGCAGTTCGCTGCCAACACTGAGGTCCTGGGTTCAATCCCCGGAGGTGACCAAATATCAGTCATCGTGACCGTGGATAACTGTGCCACTCCAATACCCTAATCCTTTGAGGTAACTGGGTGCGGGAGGGACATAGTCACCCAGTAAGTAATCCTTCTGCATTGTTCGACTGTGTTGTGAAAAAATCGGTGATCACTCATAGTGTGCGCGACTGCCAGCGCTACCTATCAGTAGAGATTGCAACAACACAGTCCAACTCGGTGGAGGCATGGCCGTGCTCTGAATATCCGTGCTCTGCAGCGTCTGCCAGAGTCTTTGATGAGACCTATCATTGGCTATCAGACGGCTGCTGAGCCTTGCAGGAACATAGAGGTTACACAATGCGTCAAAAGTACGAAGTTAAGGAGCACGGTCCAATTTCGGGGTGCTCGACGGCGGTAGCCAGGTGCCTTGGCTCTTTGAGGGCACCTCGCTGGTAAGCCTGGCCTTACTTACTCACTTTGATTCCAGAGATAAAATATGGTTTCTCCCCCCAAAGCTAAGATGATTCTAGAATCAGCAGCATAAAATCAATTAATACTTTGGTTTCTGAAGATTGATAGAATATTAAATCTCAAAAATTAAGTCTTGGCTGTGGATGCCCTCAAAATCTGTACAAAAATTAGACGGTAATCATTGGATTCTAGTTGCTATCCGATCATAATAGTTCGCCATTTCGAAAAATCAGCCCTAATTTTGAATTGTCTTTATCTGACTGTGATTTGTAGTTAATCATGATCAAAAAAGTATTTTGAAATTGAAATGTACTCTCTAATTTTTCATATACGAGCTGAGTTTGAAAGACTGTGTGACCATTTTGTTTCACATATAATTTTATATGAGAGAACAATGTTGTAAGGTGTTAAACCTCTAAGTGAGTGAAATAACTTTTTTCTTCTTGAAAAAAAAAAAAAAAATACTTACCACATTGTGCAATATACTTATTTTTTCTTGCAGGAATTGGATGGTTTGTTACTAGTGAACAGGCTGTGTCATAAACTTTTGAGCAAGCATTTGATGCTGGACAAATACGATGCCATGTTCCGAGAGGCGGATCACAATGTTTTAGCTCCGTATTGCAGGATTACCTTACACGTTTTTTGGGAGCTTAATTACGACTTTTTACCAAATTATTGCTGCAATGTGGCAACTAACAGGTATGTGTTAACTCTGCCATGACAAAGCCTCTGATCTACAGGGTGACAAGTTAGGACGAAAAGTCACTGAAAACCTGGAAAAGTCGGGGAATTTTGCCGCAAAATATTGAATCTTTTTCCTTTAACTGAAAAATGTCATTAGTTTATACAGCTTTTACATGTTTGTTTGACAAAAATTAGAAAGGGGTACGTGCAAAACGGGCCATTTGGGGCTCGGGGCAGATACCTTTGAGACTTGCCCTATTCATTCACCAAACAATCCCCCATCTTTTCCCAAAGTTTCAAGCCCCTCAAAAATTCTGGGGAGATGCGGCGGGGGATCAAAGTTAAAAACTGGCAAAATTTTCGCGAATTTATTACTTAAAAACCAAGAAGTTTTGGAAAACACCTTTTAAACAAGCGTATTTAGCGTGACAAGAGCTTTCAGGAAAGGTATAACATCATAGTGTTTTGTCAACTTCAGCTCAAGTTATCGCCTCTGAATTGCCGGAACGCTCAAAAAAGACCTCATATTTTTCACGTCAGAGCCGATTTAAAAAAAAAGCCATTTTTTTATTTAGATGAAAAACTGATATGTTGCTCCTGACTCTCTGTAGCCCCTCTAACTCTTTACCGTATGCTGGGGAAATGTTTTGGTCGCAAGTTATAAGAGCAGAAAGGAGCAAAGGTCTGGAAAATCGGCTATTTTAAACTGCGCACAGCGATGGATCAGGAGACATGTGGCAGCAATGCGAGTTCGGCAGAGGAGTGTGATTCGCCGAACTGAGTGGGAGGGGACGTTTTCCTTCCGATCAACGCTGCACGCGCAGTTCAAGATATCTGATTTTCCCAACCTTTGCCCATACTAACATTTTGGATAGTAATTCCACTATCTTATCCAAAGCCTAATGGAGATTTTTCCAGGTTATGTATCATGATCTAGTTTCCTTCTTTTGAAAATTCTAAAATGCTGTCTAAAATTAATGTTTAGCATTGTATTTTTTATTCCTCCAGGTCAATGATTTTTTCTTTTTCTAATTTCAGGCCTAGACCATGGAGTATGAAGGAAGCTGGCCAAAGGATGCTCCATTATAAGATTTGTAGGAAAACCTACTGGGATTATGACAACCTGCAGTCGAAAATTCCTAATCCAAATAACAGGTTCTTTTTGCAGAATATTATCTTACATCCTCAGTAGCAGAAGTACTTTGGTTGAATTATTCTCTTCCAGGAAAGGAAAAAACAAAAGATCTGGTTGAGTAATTATTTTTACTGCACTATTTTTTGCTCTTAAACAAAATTGATCTCAATAAAATATACTTTGATATTATTGAAGTTTTGTAGAAGAAGGCCAACGCATTCCAATGCATGTGTGAATACTTTAACTTTACCAACAATTTTCAAGAGTTTAAGTTATACTAACAGAGATTCAGTGATTTTGTCATCGAAAATTAAACTTAGCACATGACTGTAACTCTCATGATGAAGGGAAGCAGCTCATTAAAGCTGTTCTTCTCATGTTTATCATATTTTAATATTTCCTTCATCATCTGAATTTCAGTTCTATGCTGAATAGAACACAAGACAGGGTATGACTGAAAGCACCACAAGATGTGTTCCCTCGTCAAAATATCACGAGGAACACAATTATATGTTCGGAACTATGTATTAGCTTGAAACAGAAAAATTAGCATTTATAGTCTACATTGGAATCGGTCAATTTATACTTCCTGCTCATGATACAACCAAAATTAATTTAGCCATGAAAAAAAATAAAGATAATTCAGCTACTAAGAGAAGATCATGATCTCCAATTACGTGCAATTTTTTTTAAAGCATGATTTCGAGGACCTGGAAAACTCAAAAAATACTTGAATCCATCAGGGAATGAAACATATCAGGGAAAATTAGGAAAATTTAATGGCCATAGCAGGAGCATTCCTCTCTTTTTGCTCTGAGATTATACTATTTTTCTTAACTGGTTGTCTGCTTGACTTGAAAATAGAAATCAGACTAAATGTAGCTAAGTTGATTTTCGTCCTAAAACCTGGAGGAAAATCTTGTTTCCTCCCAAGAAAAGTTAGAGATTAATGATCAGAAATCCCTGGTTTTCATCCGGGAATATTTCCAAGGAAATTAGAAAGAAATAAGTTATTATCAGGGAATGGAAACAATCATGAATTCTAGACACTATATTTTAAATAAAACAGCTAAAGTGTCACTTAAAAACTTTGTGTGCATAAAAAAATTTACCAAAAATTTAAAGATAAACTGATAGTTGGATGGAGTTAAGCTAAACAGTCACATTACATGCAGGGTTTCAAAATCTCATCTGTTCTAAATTTTTGGGGAAAAACCAACCAACATTAATGCTTGAAATTTTGTGGAACTTTACTTCATGAGAGTAAGAAAATTTACAGCAAATTTCGAGTGGAGGTGTTGGTTTGTTTCCCTGTACAAAATTAAAATAGGAGATGGGATTCTGAAACGCCACTTGTGAGTGTGACTATTTTGCTTGATTCTCTCTACTTAGTCTTTTTGAAAAACTAAAACGTGAGTGGAAATGTACAACATAACACTCAGATTTATCCATTATATTTTCACTTCAGCCATCAAGATATATTCCAAGTTTACACCGTACTTATAGTCTTTGCTCTTCCTTTCATGACACTAAGTAAGTAACCAGTTGTTCTGCTTTTTGATGTGGTAAAAAAAATTGAACCCTCCTGAAACTTTCTATCTTCTGATCGTTTCCCTTGCCGATGTTCTTTCCTTTTATTAACATTTTTGACAAATGGAAATTATGTGGAAAAATATTTTATATAAAAAAATTTTCTGTTTAAGGAGCCCTTTCTCTGTTTTCTTCACTCTGTTTACTTCTTATATCTCAGTGTTATTCATGTACAGTTATCTTAGTCAAATCTTACATGAATTTCTAAATGTATCCATAAATCAAATATATAAAATGCTTATTGTCGATAAAATAGGAAATTCTGTATTTTCACTTTATTGCTTCATTGCAAGAATTAAATATGTTATCAACTTATTCTTTATTAGTTTTGCATAATCGTCCTGCATTCACAAGAACAGGAAACTTACCTCCAAGAAATTTTCTTAAGTACCTAGCAAGCTTCTTTGATGTCATCTAAGAGGGCTTTTCAGGCCTCTTTAAGGCAAAATTGTAAATTAGCAATAATAATTCTGCTGAAAATCTTTATTCTCTTCACAAACTCATCAACAGCGGATCAATGATGAAACTATCGGGTGAATATTGAGAAAAAGGGATTCTTGATCACTCTAGCCTCTTTGTCCCCTTCAAAAGGAGACGGACATTGATTTATGTTGGTAGTTGGATGAAGATTTTGTAAAAATCAATTCTAAACCNGAAGTTTTGTAGAAGAAGGCCAACGCATTCCAATGCATGTGTGAATACTTTAACTTTACCAACAATTTTCAAGAGTTTAAGTTATACTAACAGAGATTCAGTGATTTTGTCATCGAAAATTAAACTTAGCACATGACTGTAACTCTCATGATGAAGGGAAGCAGCTCATTAAAGCTGTTCTTCTCATGTTTATCATATTTTAATATTTCCTTCATCATCTGAATTTCAGTTCTATGCTGAATAGAACACAAGACAGGGTATGACTGAAAGCACCACAAGATGTGTTCCCTCGTCAAAATATCACGAGGAACACAATTATATGTTCGGAACTATGTATTAGCTTGAAACAGAAAAATTAGCATTTATAGTCTACATTGGAATCGGTCAATTTATACTTCCTGCTCATGATACAACCAAAATTAATTTAGCCATGAAAAAAAATAAAGATAATTCAGCTACTAAGAGAAGATCATGATCTCCAATTACGTGCAATTTTTTTTAAAGCATGATTTCGAGGACCTGGAAAACTCAAAAAATACTTGAATCCATCAGGGAATGAAACATATCAGGGAAAATTAGGAAAATTTAATGGCCATAGCAGGAACATTCCTCTCTTTTTGCTCTGAGATTATACTATTTTTCTTAACTGGTTGTCTGCTTGACTTGAAAATAGAAATCAGACTAAATGTAGCTAAGTTGATTTTCGTCCTAAAACCTGGAGGAAAATCTTGTTTTCTCCCAAGAAAAGTTAGAGATTAATGATCAGAAATCCCTGGTTTTCATCCGGGAATATTTCCAAGGAAATTAGAAAGAAATAAGTTATTATCAGGGAATGGAAACAATCATGAATTCTAGACACTACATTTTAAATAAAACAGCTAAAGTGTCACTTAAAAACTTTTTGTGCATAAAAAAATCTACCAAAAATTTAAAGATAAACTGATAGTTGGATGGAATTAAGCTAAACAGTCACATTACATGCAGGGTTTCAAAATCTCATCTGTTCTAAATTTTTGGGGAAAAACCAACCAACATTAATGCTTGAAATTTTGTGGAACTTAACTTCATGAGAGTAAGAAAATTTACAACAAATTTCGAGTGGAGGTGTTGGTTTGTTTCCCCTGTACAAAATTAAAATAGGAGATGGGATTCTGAAACATCACTTGTGAGAGTGACTATTTCGCTTGATTCTCTCTACTTAGTCTTTTTTGAAAAACTAAAACGTGAGTGGAGATGTACAACATAACACTCAGATTTATCCATTATATTTTCACTTCAGCCATCAAGATATATTCCAAGTTTACACCGTACTTATAGTCTTTGCTCTTCCTTTCATGACACTAAGCGTAGGCACCGAGAAGTAGAGGCCCCCACATCGGTTTTGGCAGCCTGCACAGAGTAGTGCAGACGCCGTTCCCGCAGCCACACGGGCGATCATATTAAAACGCGGCAGTTTATGAACTAACGCGGTTGATTTCAATTATTCGCGGTGCTCGCGAATTTTGCGAGTTTATGAGTAATGTTAGGAAGGGGTGAGATTGATTTTATTTGAAGGAAAAAATGAAGGTTTCTGCACAATTAAACTTATACATCTCCAAATTCGAGCATCAACCTGAAACAAACAGGACAAAAAATGGACATTAAGAAGTAATAAAGCAAAATTGAATTTACCTGCAAGCGTGTTGTTGGGAGATTTTGATTAGGTAGTGTGCAAAGGTAGGAGACATTGTAATTAATAGGGAGGAAATGAGAATGGTGAGGCATAAAATTTAAAGAAAATGGGGTATTGAAAAAATGAGAAGTATCGGCATATTGGCACAGAAGTCAAGCAGCAAAAATTACAAGTGCATGTGAAAAGAGGAAAATTATTTCAATAAGAACTTGCAAAGAAAAGCAGTTAAAATTTTAGACGTTCTTCTAATTTGGAAGTAGATGAATCTGAAGTAAAATGAATGTTTTTAAACTAAAAATTTGAGTTATGAAGGCAATTACGTCAACTTATTAATAAAAATTTGAAAATTAATTAATTTTTAATCTGAGATTAAGACAAGGGAAAAATGTTACTCAGTTTCTCGTGATTTAAAATAGAAGGGGGGAAGTAGCTTAAAAATTAAGTTTCCTGATCCTCTGCACATTGGTTTTCTTTGTCTTTGGTCTTCAGCTCTTGATGATCCTCTGCGCTTCTTCCACTTTTTCCTGGTGTGTCATTGCGTTTTCTGTTTTCTTCTGGATCTTCCGTTCCTTTCTTCAAGCTACTTTGGTTTTCTTCTCATTTTTTCTCCATAAGTGCTTTGCTGACTGTTGTCGTCTTCATTTTCTTTCCATTGGCTCCTTTCGAAGAACTGTCAAAAGTGTCCAGCTTCCGTTTCTTAGTTCGCCTCACTCCATCGTTCATTCTCTTCACATAATTATTTAAAAAAATGTTGGCTAATGTATGCGCAACCTTATTCAGCATGGTTTCCGTGCTTCTCCCACATTCTTCAATTTCACATATTTCATCAAGATCAATAATGAACTGTAATTTCTTTAGAATGAGTCGCTTGAGAAGGCCGCGCTGGCTGGGAACCTTCAAAAATTTTTCTTCAAAGTCCTTGGAAATGAGAATGACAAATATTTGGTACGCAATGCAAACTACTTCATGCAAGATAGCAGTTGGTTTTTTAAGACCACCTCGACTCAAATTGGACAGATACTCTCTTGTTTCTTTGCTTACGCCTCTCACATCAACATTGAATTCTCCATTACTAACTACAGATTTCTTACAATCCAGGCAATTTCCAACTAGTTTTAACAGCAAATGGCTACAATAGCCTGCAAGAAAATATAGCACTGCTCCTTGGCTTTCACTTATCTCAACTTCATCGGACTTATCCAAACAAACATCGAAGGCTCCTTCATTTGGAACATTCGCGAAGATCTCCTCCGGAATGTCATCTGAAGCACTAAAATCTTTTATTTCGAAGTCACCATATTTTTCAGATCTTAATTTTAGGAGGCTCATAACTTTTAACTTCCTTTCAGATTCCAATATTTGTGCTAGAGAAATATGATAATTACAGCCACTCATCTGTCGATATCTCCCAAACCTTGATTCAATTCCATCAGTCTGGAATTTTCCGAGGAGAATGTAATGTGGATTGAACTGTTCAAAAATGTATTTGCACATAGACCGAAAAGTTTCTGTAGTGTGAAGTAAGGCAAAGTGCGTGTCGCATGTAAGTCTTCCTGTCTTTTTATCCTTATTTAGGAATGAAGGAATTTCACATTCTCTCCATTTTTTCAGAAAATTTGCAAATTTTTCAAGATATCCCAGATTTTTGTCGTCAGTCGAGCGAATGGGGTCTCTGAAGGGGTCTCGTTTGTGAACCCCTGTGTTGGATGCCCTGACATTCACGATGCGCCACCATGGAAGGAAAATTTTGATAAATTCTGCAGTTCCACTGATGCCATCTTTCGCCAATTTTTCAAGAGCAGTTATGTTCTTCTCATCAAACAAACGCAGTGCAATGTTAACGTTCTGCCTTTCAAGAGAAGATGGGAACAAAACTTTTTGTGAAAGTGCTGGTGCTAACTTCAGAATTTCATTTCTCTCTTTGAAGTAAATATTTTTTAAATCTTGAACACTTGCACTCATGATCAAAGATGGATTATCCATCAGTGGGAAGAAGAAAGTCTGAAATGCATTTTTTTTATTTAGCCAATTGTTTCGAACACATTTTGCAAGGTGCACAGTGTCAAATAAGAGAAATATCTTTTCATTCTTATTGAAAGGGTTGGTAATACTTTGCTTAATTTTTTCTCCACCACTCATTAGTTGGTACATAGACCTGTTCATCTTGTTGTTGTCGCAACTTAAAGACAATACGGTATATCCGATGAGAGTCAACACCTGTAGAACTTGCAGCACCATTTGCTTCAACTTCGCTGCATCAGTGAAATTTACCGGAAACAGAGCTACGACATCCTCTTTTTTCCCAAAAATGGAAGATAACATGAAAGCTTGGACTTTGGTGGAGCCTCCTTTATCAGGGGCCAAACCTATGATTTTTCCCCCTTTGCTCTCCACATTGGGGATTGTATAGATTTCATCAAACATTAAATTAACCACCTTTTCATTACCCTCCATATTCTTATACTTGGCTGTTAAATAAGTGACTTGTTCTTTACTGATCCCTGTTTCACTTTTGACATCTCCAGACAGCCTTTTCAGGTGCATGGGGTGAGGAAGCGTAAGAACCTTCGAATTGCGCATCATGGTGTACCCAGATGGAAAAGCAAAGAATAGTGAGCAAGCCCACATTAGGAGACATGAGGTGTACCGAGGGACAGAACAAGTTAACAATTTGATTTGTTCCCTGCAAAATTCCAATTTGGTCAGTTTGGGAGAATTTTCCTCGGTTTCATTATTTGTTGTGGATGGTGTCCACTTATCTAGAATTCTATCAATATGATCACACAATTCTTCCGTATTTTCCTCAAAGGTTGACACATCTTCAGCTGTCAGAGAAGAAAGATGAGTGAGTAAACTCTCAAATGCAGACCAATGGCAACATTCATAATCTTGGTTAAGGAATCCTTTAAACCTTACTACTTTCAGCGACCGGTTCCCCACAAATGCCTGGATTTTCAGATTTTTGAAAACTTTTAGGCTACAACTGATTTCAGGGATGTTATTAATTGTGGCTTTAACTTTGTATAAAAACAAGAAATCATCATACTCCTCAGTCTTGAAGCCTGACAAACTTCTGGACTTAAAGTTCTCAAGCAGCTCTTGAAAATTGTTTATCTTATCTTGGACTTGCCACTGTTCAAAATCATGGTTGTCTCTTTCAATGAGTGCCTTGCGCCTCTCTTCAGGTTCTCTACGGGTAGTTGGTGCCTCCGTCGACAAGTAATGTGGTTGATTGGGAAATATGCCAGGGACAGCATCACTCTTCAAATGGGGCCTCTTCAACAAAGTAGGTTCACTCTTTCTCTTGTTGGTTGAATACCTATTGATATGTTTCTCGTGAAAGTGCTTGATGCACACAGATGAGGACTCAGTTACAACAAAGTCTTCCGAGCGATGTATAGCTCTAACCCACTTTAAACGCTGTTCTTTGTCAATTGGGAATGTAAAAGTCTGAACGTCTATATCTGGGCCTCTGTAGCCTGATTTGCACCCAGGCACACTGCAGGTGCGTGGCATTATTACCTAAGCTACTTTGAAGCAATTTCACGCAGCAATACAAAAAACAAACACATAAAATCCATGCATAACAACTTCATAATCACCTGTCATGCCATTGCGAAAAATCCAAAATTTGAGAAAGCGTCGTCCAAACTAGATGCGACCATTAATGTACCGAAAATCACTGAGAAGAACTGTAGAAAACACCAAGACAAATTCCGAAAATCTAATGAAGCAGGTGGATAATGCACATACTCGTGGAACCTTCGAGGTTAGGAGACATTTCATGTGATGATTTCAAATCGAAAGAAGTCACAAATATTATGCACATATTCACAGCAGTTGAGTTTATACGTTGTTTGTCAAAATATTACTAAACATTAAGAAATCATCGATGATTTAAGAAAAAACTGAAACCTCACGTCAAGCTGAATCCACGTGACCCATCATGTAAACACTCAGTAAACACACTAGTAAATCTCGTTTTCCAGACCATGTTTTTTGAAGAAGAAACTAAGAAACGATGTTACCGCGAGTACACTGCAAAATAAACGCTATAAACGCGAAATTAATTATGGATAAATCCGATGTAACTGGCTGAAATCCTCAAGTCGACCCGCTAGGACAGCCTTCGTAACCGGACGGAATAGCATGCACTACTCTGTGCAGCACGAAATCGCGAAATTAGGCTAGGTGGGGGCCTCTACTTCTCGGTGCCTACGCATTAAGTAAGTAACCAGTTGTTCTGCTTTTTGATGTGGTAAAAAAAATTGAACCCTCCCGAAACTTTCTATCTTCTGATCGTTTCCCTTGCCGATGTTCTTTCCTTTTATTAACATTTTTGACAAATGGAAATTATGTGGAAAAATATTTTATATGAAAAATGTTTCTGTTTAAGGAGCCCTTTCTCTGTTTTCTTCACTTCTCATATCTCAGTGTTATTCATGTACAGTTATCTTGGTCAAATCTTACATGGATTTCTAAATGTATCCATAAATCAAATATATAAAATGCTTATTGTCGATAAAATAGGAAATTCTGTATTTTCACTTTATTGCTTCATTGCAAGAATTAAAAATGTTATCAACTTATTCTTTATTAGTTTTGCTTAATTGTCCTGCATTCACAAGAACAGGAAACTTACCTCCAAGAAATTTTCTTAAGTACCTAGCAAGCTTCTTTGATGTCATCTAAGAGGGCTTTTCAGGCCTCTTTAAGGCAAAATTGTAAATTAGCAATAATAATTCTGCCGAAAATCTTTATTCTCTTCACAAACTCATCAACAGCGGATCAATGATAAAACTATCGGGTGAATATTAAGAAAAAGGGATTCTTGATCACTCTAGCCTCTTTGTCCCCTTCAAAAGGAGACGGACATTGATTTATGTTGGTAGTTGGATGAAGATTTTGTAAAAATCAATTCTAAACCAGGCACTTACCGTATAGTCAAAAAAATTACTTCTCCAATCGGAAGGCCTCAAATTAGAATGCAACTACGATTTTTGCAGATGAATTCCATACAGATCTACATATTGACGGTGTAAGTCGGCAATCACATAACTCGGTTTGCGACGTCGCAGACTTCCTGTCATACTTTATTTTTTTAACAGAAAACTACTCACCGGTAATTCTTTAAAACTACCGTGATTTTTCTTCTCTGTGAGAGGAAAATTCTGCAAAATATTCAAGGCATGTTGTCAATTTGTTCTCCTTTAGGAAAATAACATGGAGGCGGAGATTTTCAGACACTGCAAACGAGTTATGTGATTGCCGACTTACACCTTCAATATGTATCTCATCCTTTTAAAGAGAACCAAGACTTTGACAACAAGTTGTTTCCAAATAGCTACCTATGCGAGTTGATAATTCTAAAAGACTGATTAAAAGTATCAATTTTCTAAGCTCCTTTGCATTCCATTAGCTGAACCTAGTGCCTTTTTCCTAGAAAGTCACCGTGCAAAAGCTCCCCCTTTCCCTGATGCCTTGTGGGGGTAAATGGATTATGTATTTGAAAGATATCACAGATTAAGGAGTCAAGTGTTGCTTTTATATTTTGAGGGAAGCGTAATTAATTTGAAAGAATTTTTTCAAACTTGTGGCTCAAATAAACTTTTAAGACTGCAACTGAGCACTTGCATTCAATTACTTCACTTTGTATGCCTGCAGATGAGTCTTACTCTAAATGACTGCTACACTGCAGACAAGCTCCTTTGTCTATAGTATGCGCCCTTTTTCAATATTTCCTAAAAATTATTACAACTAATAAATATTTGAAGCATTTTTTCTCTCAGTCAACATCACTTATGTCGGTTGTTATGACTGTTACAAAAGACAAAAGTTTAGAAAGTCCTAAAAAGTGGTCACAAAAGTACGCAGGTATATAAGTAATCAGGTAATTTAGACTAAATCTGTCTTAAAATCGTTAGTGTGAGATTTTAATTTCACTAAATTGATATTCCTCAATAAAAAATTTCTGTCACCAGTGATTTTAAAGTGGAACCAGTTAGAAATGTAAATACCAAAACAAACAGAAAAAAAGAGAGAGAAAACGCCTTCAATTTGACTGCACGTAACCCTGCATTGCACAAAAGCAGCGATAATTGACGTGTCCAACTAAAGCCATTTACAGGAGTTCAGGGATCGCTTTGTGATGGTAAAATTTAGAAATCTACACTGTGAGATCGTGGATGGCGTTATTATTTCCTGAAAATATAGGTAATCATTTTTTGGTAGATTTTAATCAAATATCTGATGAAAAATGAAGTGATATCCCACAAAAAAAACCCTTGGGAGGGTGCCATTTGGACGGCAATGAAACTAGAGAACTTGACCGTCCCGATTTTACAGATAAACATACATGACATAAGAAATCGGGACGGCAATTAATTCTAGGGGTTGTCTCATACTGGCCAGCCGTTTTTCTTCCCCTCAGAGGTTGCTCCATCCATGTAAAGTGATACCATCAGATCGGAACAGCAAATCAATGAAGCTTGGATATATAGGAAAAAATAAAAAAATTGCTGTCCTGCTGCAGAAATTTTTGATAAATTACTTTAGCATTGGGTACCATTCCTATGATGGGTACCTATTGGGATCTACTTTTGATTTAGCAGAAGTCAAAATAATTACTTTAAGTTGATAAAATTGCAGAAGTTGCTCATTTTCTGCGGCATGACGGCAATTTTTTTATTTTTTCCTATTTTTCCAAGCTTCATTGATTAGCTGTTCCGATCTGATGATATCACTGTAATGTCATAGCAAAAACCAGAGCAACTTCTGAGGGGAAGAAAAACGGCTCGACCACCATGGTGGTCGAGCCAGAATTAATTGCCGTCCCGATTTCTTATAGGTATCATGTATGTTTATCTGCAAAAGCGGGACGGTTAAGTCCTCTAGTTTATTGTCGTCCAAATGGCACCCTCCCAAGGGTTTTTTGTGGGATAGTATCATACGAGATTGAAGGCACTTCAACGCACCATGCTCGATGGCTTCTTTCAAGAGCACGATGTTCCCTCGCAAATTAAATCAAGTGATGACGACAAACAGGGAGGGGTAGTCGAAAAACTTACCAATTCCTGGTATCCGCATTCAGTAACGTTTCACATGATTTTTGAACTTTAGTAGAGGAAAAAGTGACTTGATTCAAGCAGAATTATGCTCAAATTTACCGCCGAGAAGATTTTCTTATGAATTAATGAAGAAAATAATGCTTGTATAAAGAAGAAAAGATGCTTTTACAAAAAGAAAAGTCACATCAAGCAGAAAGCCGCTTTTATTCAACTATTTTATTCTTGATTCAAAATAAAATCTTCTTGACGGTAGCTTGACGTCATCATATTTTCATCCATGCCTACAGACCTAACAGGGATGCTTGACGCATTACGCAATGCGGGAAGTATCACTGTTAGGTTTTTAGGTGCCGCGTAATGCGGGAAGTATTTCTGTTGTAGGCGCCGCGCCAGTGCGCGTTTTGCGCTGGGAGCTGGGAGCACACCGCTCCACTGTGTTAGGCTCTAATATTTAAACTTGCAGAGTCAGTGGTTTTCGTCTCATGATTTTGAAACGTTTGCACACTCTGCATGGATTATTCTCATTTAAATTGATGTAAAAAAATGTATTAAAGGAAAATATAATGTGTGTTTTGTAAATCTTAAGGTGGCTCCGCGTCAATCTTAAAGATTTCCAAAGCACTTTAATTTTTTCTTTTGTATTTAGTGCTTTCACTGTGCTACGGCAAGGTGTACCTGCGCGAAACCAAACGCTCAAAATTGGACGTATTTTGCTTTAAAAGATCAATGTACTAATGAGTCAAAACCGAAAATTGCGTGCTTCTTGGTCTTTTCTCTCTTTTATTCATTTTTGTGTAGGTAGTTTCTTTCAACACAACTACAACTCATTGAGATCAATATCAATGCCATCGCTTGGAGAAGGTTTTATAAATATTTGCCACGTTTTAAAAATGTAATTGTTTTTGATATAAAGTGATAGTTTTATTTAAAAAAAAAAGTATTAATAAGGTATATTTTATAGGTATTGAAAATTTTAAGGACAGAAATAAAACCAAATATTCACCAATGACAATTTCAAAAGATGAATCAAAAGAAGAAAGTAACATTTCATTTAAAAAATGAGTTTCCATAACAACACCTCGTTCGCTCTCAATTTTTTCAGTATAATTTTACATATGGACTAAAATATAACGCTTGGACAAGTCACTGTTTCTTATTTTACGTATAGACGTAAACAACTGGACAAAACAGGTATGCGGACAAAAATTCGTTGACGGAATGTCCTGAAACCGTTTCACTTGAAATTACTAATATCTCAATTTTTTCAAAAACAGCACTTATGCGCCTTGTCCTCCAAGCCTCTCGACTTGACTCAATTCAACTTTTTTCTAAAGAGCTGAAGTCATTATTCCAAGTCGTAACTCAGAAACCATGAGTATGTTGATCCTCTAAGTACAAAATATTCTAAAAGGGCTTACATTTAGGGGAAAAGTAACCCTGGGGGTTTTCATGATAACAGGAATACTGACGTGCTAAGGAAAAATGCCGTATGAGCCTTCAGGCGTTGCCAGATTTCCTTCAAAAAATCACTATTTTCCAGGAAAATTTTTGAATATTTTTCTCCCAATTTCTCAGATCATTTTGTTTGAGATTTGATCTACTTAGAGTGTCTGAAAATTTCAAGGAAAAGTTTTCATAACTTTTCTCAAAAACAAACATTTTATCTGAGGACATTTGGCAACTCCCAAATGTTCATGCGGCGTTCTTCCTTGGCAGGGCAGAATAGTTCGAATGTGCAACATTTTAAATTTTAAAGGATGCACATTTTTGCCAAACTTCATTATTTTTATGAAACTTCCTTTCTCCACCTTAGACACAAAACATTTTCACCTAGATCCAGCTAACAATTTTTAACAAACAAGACGCATCCAAATCTCCACTTATCCACTTGGCGGTCCCATCAAATACAGGGCACTATCAGATTGTGTCGGAAATGTAACTGACAGAGCGTAACAGACACTCTAAAATGAGGTGCATGAAGATCAAAGCACATCAGTGCAGTTTTTGCTTTTTAAAAAAAAACGTGTTTGAAGTTAAATGGAGCCTCGAGGCGAAAAGAAAGTTTTAACTCCCTTTTTAATGTATAAAAATTTATTTCATATTTTTATTTATGTATTTCAAGACTAGTGTCAGCTGAAATCTATAATAACTCAATTTGTTCAAAACTTCCACTTCTGCGCCTTGTCCTTCAAGCCCCTTGTATGGGTAATAGAAGATACAACAAAAGAAGAAAATGAGTAATCCTCATCGTTCTAGTCACACAACTGCTTCAGAGATTTCCTCCCAGTTGAATTCTATTAGATTGAGAATTCAGGGGGCTGAGAAATTAGTGCACATCAAATTAACTGGTTTCCTTCCAGAATAAAATTTAACTTTTAATAAATTCAACTTACTAAGAAACTTTAGGTGGGAGGAGGTGGTAGAAAAAAATCAAGCAGTTACTTTTGGCTTATTTAATATCGAAATAAATTAATATGGTACAAAATAAATAATCACCTCATTTGACAAAACAGTTTTGTTAAAAGTTTCAATTCAGCATCTGATCAAACTTTTACGTTATGTTACTTAAATTAAGCAACTGTATTCAACAGTTAGGGTACGGCTTTGAAAATTGCAGACAGTTGCAACGTAATTCAGTAGAATAAATTGACTATCTATGATTCTAAGTATTCACAAATTTTCAGTAAAAACTAATTTCAATGATTCTATAACGCGATGAAAGCATCATTAATTTTTCTCACTGGTATCACAAAGTAAAATTTTTCACCAGTAAGATCTCATTTAAGAAATCTTAAACTGGGATGCACCCGAGGAAGAAGTGATTTGAGGTGAGTTGCCAAATTTTTCAGGAGTGCAACAAATCACAGTTTTGGTCATATTTATTGATTATGCGTGGTTTTCTATGCTAATCAATTCTTTCACATCTCAAAAACATGTTGTTGAAATTTTAAAAAGTAGATTTTGGGGGTTTTTTTTTTACGATTTTTGCTGCAAATGATTCAGAATTAACCCTTTAATTTGAAAATACATTCATCCAAATTTTTATTTTTTTCACCTCAAGTCCTTTTTTCCTCAGAAGCATCACAATTTGTTGGAAGATACATTAATGACAATGGGGCAGATTGAGAAGGATACACGGAAAAAAAAAATTGCTGAAATAACATCCCTGATGTTTAAAATCTGTGCAACAACTCTTGAATGTTGTTATGGACACTCTGGCTGTTAAAGTGACATCCTAGCTACGTTGAATTAACAACCGTAGCATTCATATCAACATTCAAGAGTTGTCGCGCAGATTTTTAACATCAGGGATGTTACTTCAGCACTTTTTTTTTCCGTGTAGGATGGGAGATAGAGAAGTATCGTACTTCTTAAGGAGAAATCTTCCTTTACGCTGAATGCGCTTCTTACTTAAAAAAACTGTGCATTAAAAAATTCTAAGATATTCACACTAAGTTTTCCCATACAACCGGTCATCTCACATCCTTGTTAGAAATTTTTATGGTTTACACATAGAGTGTACTTTTACTTCAAAATTAGTTTATGACCGGTAGGAGTCAAAGAAATTTTTACAAAAAAATCCTTTCACATCAGAATACACAGGAGTGCAAAAATCAACCACATACTATGTAAACAGTTTTTGTTATTTTCCGCATAATTTCCTGCATATAGTATTGATAAAATGACAATACGTACAATTGATGAAATGTGGTCGGCACCTTTCTGTGACTTGCTTCTAAATTCTCTGCTAGATTTTCTGATTCTTCATCAAAGCGACAAAATAAAAGAATATAAAAACATAATCAATACTTTTTGTAGACCTTACTTCATCTCATCATAGAAAGACACTGATAAAAAATTACTGATCATTTGAAAGGCTCAAAGGCTGACTCACCCCCTTCTCTCAGTCCTTAATTTGTCTCATTGAAGAAAATACAATAATGTTCTAATGACGCTCTGATGATATGTACGTCTAAAATAATGGATACATTTTCATCAAATTAGTAAGATATTCCATAATTTAAAGGCTTTTGTAAAGGTTCCAGAATTCTGAGAGTGGACGTTTCCTTGACAATATTAGACCGTGTAGGATCATAAAATGTTCTTGATCTATAATGCGCATTCAGGGTAAACTGAAAGTCATTATTGGTCCATCGTACTCAACGCTGCTAAAGCATCTGCTAATCTGATTAGTTCTCCTTCAGATTGGCCCAGTTTTTCTGTATTCGCAGCCTGTACTCCTTCAGGAACTTTTGTGCTATAGTCAGGAACTGACATAGACTGTTTCAACTTAGAGATAGTTTGTTCCAAACTCTCCTGTTTTTTCTTCAGTTTTTCAACCTCTTTTGAGACATCTATGAGACCCTGAAAAAAATTAATGAATAATTCTTATCATACTTGGCACTTGATCAATTCATTAAAAAAAAATAGTAAAAACTGTCAAATTTTGAAAAAAAGATTAAATTAAAAAACTAACACATTTACTGAGCTTTCAGAACGCGTTATAGTGGCTCCCTTAGCAATCAGAGTCAGCTGATGATAGTGGCCAAGGCAGCCATCGAACAACTTCTGAAAAATACCTCCTTGAGTGGGGGCGTGAGTTTCATGATTTAAACATTTTTTAAAATTATTATTAAATTTTAAGTTACCAACTTGTCAGAACCAACACTGTTGATAGGTCAGTAAAATAAATAAATTATTCAACAGCTGCTACTCAACCTATCAGGTAATTTCGCCCTTTTTTCCTATTTAAAAGTTGTTTAGGAGAATATCGTAGCAAATCAAAATTATTGAACATCTCTGAACATTGTTAGACACGAACTTGTTGAGTTAGCCCTTCACGGAACAAAGGGACTGGACATCAGACACCCAGCAGACAGCACCAGCACAGAAAACTAATGAATACAATTTAGGTTTACTAGAGCTCTTTTCCAGAGATATGCTGATCGTTTTATCAATGAATTTCAATTTAGTGATCTGGTAGAGAGATTTTTATTTTGCAAAGCTTTCTTCTTGAGTAGACCTACCACCAAAGAAAAGTACTCTCACAGCCTCTTTTCACCATGTATTCCTTACTCTCACCGTACGATTATCTCGTAAGTGCATGTTGCTTTATAGCTCTTCTCGGCTCTAAGAAACGTAAATGCCACTGACACCTATTGAGCCACAATGTCTTAAGTCCATAGTTTAGTCATACAAACAAGTAAAAGGTATCAATAATTAAGAGCTAAAATGTAACCAACAATTTTAGAAAAATAACGTCATTTGCATTCTCGGCATAATTACTAAGAGATCTAGACGTGTAAAAATAATGGTAACGATATCCAACAGCAGGCCCCAGATTAAAGGTTCTTAACTTTCAAAATATTCTGCAGGCAATAAAGCTGTTGCAAAGTTTTCCCCTGATTTCTGGAAACCATGAAAATCTAGATACAAATCTACTGCCCTTAACTGCAGATGTAGACTGTTTGTTACTTTAAGGTAAAAGATATAAGCCACTTTAAATAAAACATAATGCACGCACACACCTTGAGAGAGAGATGAATTTGGCATCTATCCGAAACAGTAAGAATGGCACACCCAGCCGGAGGAGCCTGAGATGTTTCCAACTGGCTGCACAGAGCCAATTTTTGCACCACCAATGAGAACTTTTCTATGATGTTTTTCACGCTATCTGACGTGCAAACAGCATACGCTAAAAAGGGAAAAAAGGGCAAAAAGTTTATTTTCAGAAATATCTAAACACTAAGAATAAACCTGCTAAATTGTCCATTGCAGGAAATGCAAAAAAGCTGGTAAGATTCAGGATTTCTACAACTTTTTTCGTTCATGCGGGCAACGAGTCTGTTGCAAGCAAGGGGTGTGGGCAAGTGAATGGACTATCTATAGATAACATTACATAGAGATTACAATGGACACCTAAAAGAAGTCTGAAATTCACTCGATAGCGCGTTCGCACTTTTTTAACATTTTCTGCGTCTCTAACAGTTTTTCTATTCCCCAAAGACCAGGTTTGCCCAGAGAAGGATGTAAGAAAACCTAACTTTCAAGCTTCCTTTTTCTCCTTATTTCTTTGTTTTGCACACACGGACACAAACACCAACTCACACACTAAAAAGCTTTTAATCATACACAAAGAAATTTTGTAACAGTTAGCAAGATTGTTTGTTTGTTCGTTTGTTTCTTTAAGCTTTACTTGTGTCTCTCTCTAGACAAGCCTGATTGCTGGCCTCTTAGAAACATAGCCCACAGACGCAGGAAATTTGAAAAAGTGTGTTACAAACCACGCAGATTGCACACTTAGGACTGACTGCATATCAGACTTTTTCATTCGCTGATCGTATATTTTCTTCAAATTTCCAGGAGAAAAGTTTCTGTATTTTTGGACTGTCTCTATATTTCTAGCGAGCAACTCATTCATAGTTATAAGAAAGGCAGAGAATAACAAAATGGGGCAGTTTATCAGTCTAATTACATTTTGTAGATTATAAATGAGGATTCATGACATTTTTTAAAAAATAAAATCAAGCATTATAAAAAAATTTCAAGAGTTCACATTAGGAAAGTCAGACTTTCTGGGATCTTTTAAGGATTACCAAAACAATTTTCTAGTACTTCCTGGAGTACGTGAAATAGGTTTTAAGCAGAATTGGGAAATAGTTATTCGGAAATTATTTGGTCAATTAGCAACGCCCGATCAATCATCAATCAGACAAATAATATGACGATTGATCCATCTTATCAGGTAGAGAATTCTGAGGACCAAGCGTCTGGTCAGAGTTGCCGCACCAATTTCAATAATTGCCGAATTATTCCTGCCCAACTCTGATTTTAAGGCCTTAAAGAAAGTTTACTATTTATATATTTATTCCTCTACCAAGACAGAAAGACAAAAACAATGTGATGAACACACAATGCAATTTCAGTTTTAGGAAGTCTTTATGCCAAAAGAGAAAAAAAACTATCTTCAAGACAATTGAAATACCCAAACGATACAAAATTTAGAGTATTTCAAGAACTTTTGTATAATTTTAAAAAAAAGTATATTTCCTTTGCAAAATACACTATAAATTTAGTATATTCAAGAATTTCTCAACCCTGCAATCGTGCCATTCATTTTCATGACCTTCTTCTAACATTTTTTAAAAAAATGCAGATTACCTTCGACTTTTGCAGACTTTGCAAGGTTGTAGTCAGAACGAGCCGATCGAATACTGTGAACAATTTTCTGCATGAATTCTACCTCTTCCTCTAGTTGCACATCACGGAATTTATATTCCTCCTGTGAGCAAAATAAAAAGTATGGTTACATTGCTAAAAGTTGGAAAAAATCAGTACTTGGATATTACTTTATAGAAGGATAACTTACTTCTATGATTTCCATTCATTGCATTAGGATTATTCTAAATTAAAGTGAAAAGAGCAGGGAAAGAAATATTAAGAACACAAGTAAAACATTCCTCTCGGTTGGAAACGTTACAAACGAAAATACGCCACTTAGTTTTCACCACTATCTTTGGAGGAAAAACTATCACAGATTATCTGTGATTTGAATGCATATCAATGGCAGAAGTTGAGAAATGCATATCTCATATTGCGGCATTACAAGTCTCCGCTCATGTTTTATTTTTTAAAGGAAAAATATTGAGCGAACAGCATCTATGTTGGCCTTGTAAGCCGACGTTACAAAAAGTTTGCTCAACTCATCTGTGAAAATCCCCTTGTCTCAGAGACATTTAATGACCCATTGCTCCTGTGGTAATAGATGGTACTAGTAGAGACATTCTTTGAAGAAACGATGTATAAAGGAATTTTAAGTTTCGAGAAAAAAGATGATGAAGTATTCAAAAGCATATATTTTTGGAACCACTGCTCCAATTTTAAAAATCTAAAGAAATTTAGGAAGAGCAAACTATCGCTAATCATTGTGCAATATTTCACAGGGCTGGTGCATGAGAAGCAGGGTCACAGCAGTGAAATGTCTCTCCATTTATACGTCATTTCTTCAGCGATCGATTAATTCTCGTGCTTACATTCTGATTAAAATGAAATATCTGGAACCATTTGAAGGGGAAAAGGAAAAGTTCAAATGGGTTTAGGTTTACCTTGTGTTTGTTGGAAACAAGACAAAAAAATTAATTCCTGTCAAGATCCTCACTGCCTGAGTCACCAGTCGATCAAACAGATCCAAGATATGATCACAGCAGCGTCGGCGCGGCATGCCGCTACCTTTATCGCCGCGCCGGGCGACAAAGTTTCTGCACAGCGAGGCAGAGATATGCCTCATTTTGCCTTACTCATGTGTAATAACACACATAAACCACATATATTCCTAAAGACAAGATCATGGCGCTTCAAAATCTGCAATCTCCAGAAAAAGTACATAAAACGGGTACACGTCGTTTCTACAAAGAATGTCTCAATTGTTAGACAACAGATTAAGTAACTAAAAATATCTTGCTTACAGGTTCAGGGTAGGAGGCAACGCAAATACTGGGGGCTGGATTTGGCAGTGGAAGCCTTTGATAAAGCTCCTCAGTTATAAAGGGCATAAAAGGTGAAAGTAACCTTAAACCCGTGTCTAAACACAAAAGTAGGGTTTCTTGTGCAGCCGCTATACTTGCTGGCGACCCTGATGCAAACACTGGTTTCACTGATTCCTGGAAACAAATGAGGAATTCATGGTTTAAATGATCTTAAATCCTCCAAAAATGCGAGTAAGGTAAAGGAAAAAGAAACCTATTTTCATTAAGCTGGCGGACTATGGAAGCAACCTAATTTTTTTTTCTTTTTTTTTTTTTGTTTATTATCGCTTGAGTATGTAAAACAGATACATTTTTTCACTTACAACCTAAAATAAACGGCTATTCCTAAGTCCCTCTTAGCTTGTCCCCTCATTTCCATGCTCTTGACTAAAACAACAAAAAAAGGCTGCTGCCTTTTTCCTTCCCTCATATCTCGGTTTTAATTACACGCAGAAATACAAGGTAGATTTACACGGGTATGGACAGAACTAAACAACTGGCCTCTGATTGGCTCTCCAGAGGCCCCTTAACATCCGCCATTTTGTATGTTTTGATTATTTTGATTTATTATGTTCGGTTTATCGTTTCTCAAAATTTTGTGGGATTTTTTGCACAATTTTGATGATGCGATATTAATTTAAACGTTTAAACGCACAAACATTTGCATGTTAATTTGATTGTAATTTAATTAAAAAACGGGCCCCTTAACCTACGTCACGTAGTCATGTGACACGTACTGAGGCTCATGGAAAATTTTCAACTTGTCCATACCTGTGTAAATCTACCTTGCAGAAATACAATTTTTGTTGGATTAACATACTGGGATGTTAAAATCTGTGCAACAACTCTAAGAGTGTTGCTATGAACGCTCCAACTGTTAAGTAACATCCTTATGACGTTGGAGTAATAACTGAAACATTCAAATCAATATTCCAAAGTTGTTGCGCAGATTTAAAACATGCTATATATTAGTTCAACAATTTTTTTTTCCATGTAGCTCCGGTTGTCAATTGATTACAATCTGCCACAGAATATTCTTCCAAAGTTGACAACATTTCATATAAAATTGGATAAATCTCAGTCTTGACTCAAAAAATTTAGACTTAATCTTGAATATCACCTCAACAAAGCTTTTTATTCCACTTCGGCTTGCTTGACAACTTTTTTTCATTCCTTAAAATAGAGTTTCAATCAATCTTGAGGCCTTAATGCTCTACAGAGTGTTTAATTCTCTGTTTGTGAAACAATGAATATAACAAACAAAATTAATTACCAAATAGACATCACATAAATCGTAGAGCCAAAGGTTGTAACATGCTGTAGTAATGACATTAAATTCATATTTCACGAAAGATTCATTGCAAGTCTGAACTGCGTATGCTAATCTGCTTTTGATCCACTTGTCCATAACACTTTCAGTTTTATCCGAGCTCTGGAAAGGAAAGGAAACATGTGGATTAAAAGAATAAAGTGTAAAAAGGTCAGTGCATGGTAAAAAATATTTTTCCATAAAGATTAAAATTTTAAAATGGACATCACATATTACGATGATTCATCAACTACTGACCTAGGTATGAGATAAAATTATTAACGTCAACAATTCCTTCACAAAGCAAAGTTTACAAGAACATGACTTGAAATTTTTAAGTGAAAAGAAATATTATTACTTAATATAGCTGATTTTCAGAGACTCCTCCAGTAATTTTTTAATTGGAATGTCCATTAAATTATTCATAGAAGTGAAGTTATCAACAAAAATATTTGACTTTGACACTCAAAAAAAGGAAGCAAAAAGCGGTGACATTTGTTAATACTCACCTGCACATTTCCTGGATGCCCTCTGAGCCTATTAATGAGACGAAAACAGGTGAGACAGGCTTGCCGTAACAGTTTCCGTCGCACCAGTAGATTCAATTTCAAAGGACAACCAGGTGATGTGTGAGTGAGAAACTTAATCTCACCGCACGCCATTAGTAAAAAGCAAAAACTTAAAACTTTAAAACATTTTTGCTCAACAGCTGACAGCAGAGAGAAATTTTGATTCAACAGTAGAGGAGAGCATAAAAATATTACACAACATCTTTACTAAGAGAGTATGAAAAATCATATTGAAAGCGAAGAAAATCTATGGTTTGTATTGGGCATGAATGTTTTTTTCTTACTTTTTTCTATCAATTGCTTCATTTATAAAATATTAATTTTTTTAAAAAAAAACAATTCATAGTATTTTTTTCCAATTTTTATCAATGTTAAAAAAAAGTCATTTCCTCTTAGAAATAAACATTTCCTGTAGTAAGTTCATTGAAAGTTGTTTTTTAAGCTGAATGGATAGTGTTAAGACAAATACCAAACAGAAGAGGACTAAACAAAAGTAAGCAATGAATAAAAATAGAAAATTTCTGAGTAGAAATTGGATTTTTAGAAAGTGCGCATGAAGTTTCCCACTGAACCCTATCAAAAAAAGACTTTGGACACATAGTGTATATAATTCATTCACCTCGCATGAAAAGTTTCCCCCATATGTATTTAAAGGTGGACATAAAATTAAAATTTAAAAAAAACTGTAACGCCGAAAAGCTGAGTAATCAGCAATAGCAGAAATCATCTTAACCATGATGGCTAATCTACTGCTTTCATGCAAATAATGATGTTAAAGGAGACTGAATACTCACATGTACTAATGAGCCTGTTGCAAACTTTTGCTAGAGCAAAAATAAGAGTTGTTACTCATGGAAAGTGTCTCAAAAATCATGATGACCGCATCGGATAAGTCTGAGATGCACTCCTTACTTCACCATTTGCGTAAGAAATTTGCGTTCTTTTGAGCTTCCCGCTTCAAAAAACGATACCACGGCACAGGTGAACATTTTGTTAGAGTAGTGATTCCATCCAACCTTGCTCACAAGGATACTACGCAATATTCAACAGCCGACGCCAATCTGCCAAAACACATGTGACGGGACGATGATTCTAACCACCTGATAACAATCAATGTGTTTATATTCACATTTTTCTCGCATTGACAGATATTCGCTTTGATTGACCTTGTGCTCTCCTCAACTTGCGCACAGAAGTGTCGGCCATGTTGAGCAGGGATTGAATGGAACTACTCCTTTATGGAAATGTTCATCTGTGCTGTAGAATCCTTTTTGAAGCGAGAATCTTAAAAAAACGCAAATTTCTTGCGCAGATTGTGAAGTTAGGAGTGCATTTCAGAGCTTGCTGATGCGCTCATCCCGATTTATTAGACATTATCTATAAGGAACAACTCTTATTTTTGTTGCTCTAGCAAAAGTTTGCAACGGGCCCATTTTCAATATTCTAAATTTTACAAAAAAGAGGACACACATGCATCAATTTTAATTCAAGCAGCTGGAGCACAAGACACCCAAAATGAAAAGCCGAGCAAACTTACAATACTGCTGCCCACTGCTTTGCTCCTAGCACCATGACTTTGAGTTCCCACACAGACACCATCACCAGAAGAAGAAGAAGAAAATAGATTCGACAGAGATTTAATATGTTGATGCCACCGAAAAAGATGTGGATACTGATGAGAAGAGATTTTAGTATTTTTCAGGGACGTCAATAAAATTGTATCTAGTTCACACAAGGAGTAACCATCAACATAGCTGTAAAGCTCGAAATAGCTGTTGAGCATTGATACGTCGGACTGATTTGACTGGACGGAGAGAGACTTTTTACACTTCTCGATAATTTGTTCAAATCGGTTTTCTGTTTCACAACTTACTTCAGTCTTTGGCTTATCGTTGAAGTACATAAGGGCAAATTTGACAGCATTCCAAAGCTTGTTACAGAAGAAACGATATCCTTGCACCCGCAGGATGTCCAAGTTGATGTCTCTACCTGAAACAAAGAGGATATGGAGGTTTTTAATTATTTTTACAAAGTCAACTTCAACATGCACACTCTTTCCTTTTGATACTGGACACAATTTGACTGGAGCTAAACAAACAGTCACATCTATGTCACAGTGGTTCAATAACTCATCTCCTATTTAAAGTTTTTGGAAGCTAAACAACCAAGATTTTTGCTTGAAATTTTGTGGCAATAACTTTCATGCAGGCAAGATATAATGCAACAATTTTCAAGTTGGAGTTTGGTTTGTTTCCTTCCAAAAAATTAAAACAGATCAGATTTTAAAAAACTTAAAATTGGATACAACTATTTTGCTTAACTCTATCCGTTTATGCAAGTGACGGAACCAGTATTTGGACAATTTTTGCATTAGGTCAAATTGTGCTGAATATTCAAATTCGGATTTAGTATTACAAGTATGTACTCAAACCTAAATGCGTATATTTCTCAGTTTAAGTTATCTACAGTTTCCCAAATCTTTTTTGTACCAATAGTAATGTTTCTTCGACTTGAACGGCGTGAACAAAACTACTGCTGTGACAGAGACTTCTTCAATTGTTTCGCAAAAAGAAATGAGGAGAAAGGTAAATGTTTCCTAACCCGAGAAGTAGAACTCAAAACAATCTTACAAAGTTTTGAACATATTCAGATTTCTATTTAATAAATTTTAAGAGGTTTTCGTTTTGGTGATCCAAAAGTAAAAATCTTGGATACACATTTGTGTAAAATTTTCATCAAACGCTTGGACAGAAATAGTAGAAATGAGTTTAGCTGCATTTCACGCTACCTTATTTTCTCTTAAGTTTTATTTTTTTAACAGACAACAAAACTACTGAATGCCTTAAAACTCTCTTTGAATTTATCTTAAATGATGAAAAATATGTTGATAAAATTTAAAATTTTCTGTTTAAGAAAATAAAACATTGGAAAAGTAGGCAACGTAGATCAACTGATTCCGATCAAATTCGTTCAATTGGACTACATTTTACAACTGGGAACTAGAAAAATGTATAACTTAGGTCAGGAACAGGGTATGTACTATTGTTTTCCCTATGCTCAAAAGTTTTTTTTTACAAACGAGACAGAAATTGTAGTTCTAATTAGCAAAATGTGTTCCAATTCATTGTAGTTCGCTTTCCCTCATGAATTTCTTTACGTAACACTCAAGACACATCTTTAGAGGTTACTTCAAAAATTTTCTCTTTAAATTTGTATTCAGCCCTCTATCATTGCAATTCCTATGATGTATCAAATATTGACGGCAAAAAATCATTACTGAATTACAAATGGACGGCTTCAACCAGGATAAGTCTAACTGCATTTCCCATTGCCTAATTTCCCCTCAAATTTTATTACTTTGACAGAGAGCCAATACGTGGCCAAGGTGGTGATTTTACAAGTTGGCAACACTGTTTTCCTGCCATATACATCCATTGAAAATATCGATTTTAGGTGAGGCAAGCTGCCTCACCAAGAATCAATTGTTTTACGAGTACTTAAATAGAGAGAAAATAGTGTTATCAACTTTCAAGAATCGCCACTCAAGCCGAAAAATAACTTTCCATACATTTTCCTTGGCTCATACAGTTTCAAGTCAGAAAGATAATTATTTTTCTGTTGAAACTATTAAAGACGAAAATAAATTGGGCAATGTTTGATGTTTTTTTTTTTACTACTTCAAATAGCCCACAAGAGCTAATCCTGTGCTTTCAGTCCTGTCCCTCCTCTATTCCTACCGAATAACCAGTCCCAGACAATCATTGTTTGAAACCATCAAACTCAGGTCGCCTGGCCGGGAATCGAACCTGGGACCTCCCGATTATAGAGGTAGCGCTACAACCACTACACCATAGGAGGCTGACTGCAATTATGCTGATTTCAGTTTAATTTATCCAGGTCATATTCTCTCTACAGAAATACTATTATTTTGTGCACAAATGGACGTATAATCCAAGACTTGGAACCAAAGTAAGTTCTAAGACGCATGGGTAAATCTGTCCTTGAAAAATCTTTTTCAGTGGCACCAACTTCTTCTCAAATTGTTCAAGTCTGTGTTAGAGGCTTGCATTTAAGAGGAGTCCACCGTAGAAGCAGAGGGGGCTCCCAATCTTACAGCGTAACTAAAATTAGTAAATCCTGCGTTATACTTTACCTTGAGACATGTAGGCGCAAAGGGCAAAACGAAGGGCGTCAGTACCGCACTCTGGGATACCATTTGGATAATCCTGCTTCTGACCTTGCTTTGCTTTCTCCAATTCTTTCGGGTCCAAATTTCCCTCCAAAAGCTGAGCATGAAGTTGTTCAAGTGATATACCATGAATAACGCTGATTGGATCTATGACATTACCTAATGATTTGCTCATTTTACGACCATGCGCATCTCGGACGATTGGATGGAGGAAAATTTCTCTGCAACGACAAGCAAATTTATATAGTATGTTTATTTTGTGTGTACTCCCGGTAAAAGTGTAAAAAACAGAGCTTATGAAACTTGAAAAATTCCAAATTCCGAGTATTTTTCTGAAAACAAAGTTTATGGAACTTTAAAATTCTTCATTCCCCATATTTTTCTGATTTTTCAAAAAAAAACCTGTGGTTGTCTGAAGTTAAAGAGACAGAATTCAATATTAAAGTCACTAAAGCAGCTAATACTTGACATTTTCTTCTATTCTCACTGTAAAAAGTTAAGATTTCTAAGGGGGGTTATCGCTAATTTCCTTTGGTTCCCATAATTATTCGGTCAAATAAAAAGCCCTGAATATTCCAAATTTTCAGGATCCATGAGAAAATGAATAGATCTTATTTGTTCTCTAATTGAGAAATAAGTTATTCATACTGAAATCGATTCATGGCCAATAGTATAGTTTTTCCTAGCTATCGTCGATCAGTAGAGGGTCGCTCTACATCAGCCTGTGTCAAACTATCAAAACTAGCCATCAAAATATCAAGGTTAAGTGTTGTGATTGGCTTATTTGATGACTTGGATCAATCACAGCACTTGAAATTTTGATGGAGTATTTTGTAAGCGAGACACAGGCTATTATGTCTTGCAATTCCCTCTTCGGGAGATAGCAGTGAGAGGTCCGGTAAACTCATATTTTAAGAAAGTCTTTTCCCTTATCGTTCATAGTTCTTGCAATTCTCTAAACAAGGACCCATCGTATTTTGGCTTCAAACTGGGATTAAAACCCAATGTTGTTAATACGTAAGAGTCAGAATTATCCTTGAAATCTCTCGATTCAAAAAGAATTCAATGCTTGAAAACATACACCAGACAAAAAATTGAAGCGCTGAGAATAAAAAGCTGCAATCTCTAATCGGATGTTTAAAATTTGGCTGATGGTTTAATCTTCAAAAAGAGAAATCAATAAGACTTTGTGTATGAGATACTATGTAGAAAAACCTTGAGAAATTACGCACATAGAAACTCATTTTCTTCCTCTGCAATGAATTAAAACAATTGTCAAATTTTTAGACAGCGCAATAGAGATTGAAGCTTTTGATTTTGGGCGACTCAATTATCCATTCCATATCCCATTTTAAAAAAAGGACATTGTTCGCTTGTAAAACAGAGCATGCAACAATTTAGAAACTAATTATGCCTGATGCTTCAGATCTATTCCAAGAAATATTCACTGATGAGAAAACCTCAAGCTAGGCTAACAAGTTAAAAAAAAATAATTACGGTGACAGCTCCCGATACAGAAAAACCTTGAGAAATTACGCACATAGAAACTCATTTTCTTCCTCTGCAATGAATTAAAACAATTGTCCAATTTTTTGACAGCGCAATAGAGATTGAAGCTTTTGATTTTGGGCGACTCAATTATCCATTCCATATCCCATTTTAAAAAAAGGACATTGTTCGCTTGTAAAACAGAGCATGCATACAATTTAGAAACTAATTATGCCTGATGCTTCAGATCTATTCCAAGAAATATTCACTGATGAGAAAACCTCAAGCTAGGCTAACAAGTTAAAAAAAATAATTACGGTGACAGCTCCCGATACATATGTTTAAAATATATAACTTACTTGAAAGGCAATTTATTCAACAATCTTTGTCCAAAAAAGACCATTCTTGCGACCCAGAAGAAAATGATGTCATGCCCAGTTTCTAATAGGGTACCAGGGTAGAATGCATTCAGCTCTTCAGTCTAGAAATTTAAGAAAAATATTAAAACAAAAGTACTAAACATAAACAGGAACAATACGCTCAAAGTTTTTCGCAGAAGTGAATCAATTTGCAAATAAAGTACAAGGATAAAATCTGGACTAAATTTCCCGATAAAAAAATACTTCCATGCACCTATTGCATTGGGAAATAAATGGCATGTATTTCATTTCTAATGCGCCAGAGGTTGTGGTTCCTTATTTTGTAATGCAATCCACTTGATGTGTCATCCGTACTATTTAGATTGTGTGGATAGGTACACTGAAGAATGCGAACAGTAAATTCAAATTTAAAAATCCAATTGCATGGCAATCAATTGTTAGACTGTGTACAAAAGGGAACTGGGAGGAGTGCGTTTTGAGTCTGATACCAAGCTAGAAGAAGAATAGTTCAAATCATTCTATTTCAAGAAATAGATAAAAATAATTTAAAATTAAATGAAAAATACACATATTTTAAAATTATTACCAAAAATTCATTGATCTGCTGTACAAAATTTATATGATAGTCCTCTTAGAGATGCTGAAATTTTTTTTCTTCAAAAAATTTGCCCCTTTGACATGTAGTTTCCGAAGAAAGTGTTTCCACTTTCCTCCTTGTTTTAAGTATTCCATTGACATTCCCCATTGATTGCATTTTGTAGATGCATTCAAAAAGAAAAGTGCATCATTAAAGCTTTACAATATTTTTTTACACAAAAATAAGGAGGATGATGGTTTTGATAATGTTTGCTGAATTAATTTGAAAATCTAAGACAGCCTTATCTTACTTAGATATGTTCAATTGACCATACAAGCATTAAATATCTGTTTACAGCACAACTCAAGAAATCCGATCTGACAGGTTTCTATTGTCATTCAAAATAATTGTCTTGCAGAATATGCTTGCATTCAAGAGAGAAAACATTTATTGACAGACCTTTAATACAAGGCAAAAGGAGCTATCAGGTTGAAATTATTTCAGAGATACCTGTTCCGGCCAGCCAAATACAGAGAACGGGAATAAACCAGATGAAAACCAGGTGTCCAACACATCTTCATCTTGTTTCAAAACTAATTTTGATTCATCAACATTGAGTTTCTTGGCAGCCTTCTTCAAAGCGGTTGCTTCAGATCTTTCGCAAACCCATAAGTGATTCTCAAGTTCTTGAGGAGTCTTGCTTTTCTGAAAAGAATTTAAGAAAAAAAATGTCAGATTCATTCTTAAGTTTGTGACAATATTCATGGTAGTTGAATAAAGATCCAAAAAAAGATCAAAGAAAAACGATAGCAAAAGGAAAAATAAACATAAACGTATTCTAAATTTCCTAAATTGATTAAAAAACTTCAAATGACTGAAACTGATTCAAACAACTGATACTTGCGATACAAGGAAATTCTTTTTGCAAAATAATTTGTCGTATGGATAAAATTTTGCAAACAGGAAAATATGTGTAAAAGTAATGAACCCAATGGGATTCAATTTATGAGAATTAAAACATACCAAACTTCAAAATAAAAATTAAATTTTATTAAAATGCCCAATTTGCAGATGGCACAACTGTGTCAACTTGGACCTTTGACGTGTCCCAAAGTAATTGTCCTTTGGCCCCAAAAAGCTTTCCCTTGGACCAACTTTTTCACCTACTGCACCGTTTTTTGTGTCTTTTGAAAGTTTTCATTCTCCTGAGTTGATGTGTTTTCATTCTCACAGATTCAATTTTAAAACAGACTAAGTAATGGGCGCAGTTACAAGAATTCCAAATCAAAAAAATTAGTAACTCAAGTTGAATACTCCTAAAAACTTACAATGTCAGGGCGTTCCAAGAATGTAGGATCATTCACAGTGACGTGATAAGCAGGGATCCGATGACCCCACCAAAGCTGACGAGATACACACCAATCTCTGAAACAAAAATGAACGAATAAGTCTCTGTGTGAACAACAAAAAACAACCTACGAAATTAATCACAGATATTTAAAGCCGAGTTAATAGCCTCCAGGATTTTGTGAGGACATCTAATTAGCAAAACCGTGGAATTGAAGAGACTTGTAAAGGACTCCTCTGTACCTTCCCAAAAAAGTAAAGAGATTTGTGAGACTTACAAAACGTTTCTAGTAGAGGCATGAAAACTAAACATTTTCTGTTTACATCCTATTTTATTCTGTTTTTTCAGGAGATTATAAATTCTTGATAATACGAATATAATGACAGGGATATGGAACGGAACAATTTTTAGACAAAAGGACGATCCAGAGTACATTTTGATGAATAAGGAGCAGACAAATAATTTAAGACTTAATACCTGATATTTTCCATCCAATGGAACCATATTTTCTTGTGCTGTTCAGGGATAATTTTCAACTCTCCACTGTTCACTGCTTGCATTGCCTTCTTTGCCATTTCATCACACTTGACGTACCTACAAAAAATCAACGATGGATCATAAAAACTGTGTCATCTGATCATTTTATACGGAATTGTCGTTCAGGTACATCTTATCAATTTCTACTAAATGATCAAGTTCAATTATCAAAACAAAATTAGACAACATTTGGCACTTTGGAACTACATACAATTTCTAGCTCAATTTAGAGACAACTTATATACCATTAGTTTCCCTAAGTGCATAAGTGTTTTTAAGGATGAGCCAGAAACTGTAGTTCCTCAATACAAATTGAAGTCCAATTCTGCACAAACAGAAAGAAGAAGAAGAGGAAAAGTGGCACTGGCGAGGAAAATTAAATAGACTGCAATTTGAGACAACAATTTCTGGCCTAGTTTAAGAACAACGTATGCACTATTAGTTTCCCTATAGAAGTATAAGTTTTTACAAATGAACAAGAAATTGAGGGTTCCTGATTGCAAAATGTAGTCCAGATGATAGTCTGTAAACCAGTTAGCTGGTGAAAGCGGAGAGAAAACAACAAAAAATTTACTGGGGTGAGTTTCCAACTATTATTGATATGGAAATTTAGGGGTGATCTATCGTCTCATTGGCAAAAATCGGAGAACTGGATAAATTTTGTCTCAGTAAATTTACTATGAATTAACGTTTGAGAACTCTTTTTAACACATGTTAAAAAAAGATCCACCAAATTAAAAAACTTGCAAGTAATGGACCACTAAACAAGGTACAAATTTAAGCATTTTGATGTATGTTTCTTAACCGGAATTTCACGTAGAACACAATTCTGGAATCAAAAATTACTGAAATCAACTTCTAACTAAGATATTAACTTTTTAATTTTGGATTGACAACTGGAAATTTGAATTGCCCTGTCAAAAGAAACACAATACTCTTCGTGAGTCTAAACGCGCACTAAAACAGTTTTGACGGGCTTCTTAATCAAACATTGTTCATTTCTGACCATCAATTGGTCAAAAAGTAAACAATTCGCTACAGCTGAGCCAAAGCAACAAGACTTAGATTGCCATATTTTCGTATCGCAAAGACTGCAACTGTAACGTTTAGTTTTTGATTGGATGTAAATAGACCATTGTGTTTTCATGAGTAGGAGGTTTAAATTCACGCGGCAAGATACATTGAATACCTTGGTTAGGAGTCCATTTCACTAAGTATTGTTGCACAAATCGTGTTCTACGTTAAATTTTTCTTAAAAAACATGTATCAGAATGCTGAACATCGTACCTAGTCTGGTGGTCCATTCTTCAAGACCATTAATGTAGCACAAACAATTTTTAAATCTCAAAAATCTATTCAATTTTCACACAGCAGAAGGAAAAATATAATTCTGAAAAGATAGTGAACTAAGTATTACCATTGTGGTTTTGGCAGAGGTTCAACAACATCTTTAGATCTACTACAGATTGGAACGACCATAGGATTATTTTTAACTTCGACGAAAAGATTTTTTTCTTTCAACGCTTCTAATACAGCTTTCCTGGCATCAAATCTTTTCATCCCCTGAAAAAAAAAAATGTAGATTGAAAGTTAAGATAAGATAAAGAAGAAGAAACAATCCCGACTGACTGATATTACTTATGGGGGAAAAAAATATACATACAGAGTAAACATCAACGGCTGTATTTTCGTTAGTAAGAATATAATTCCTTCGAATCTAAAATTCTCATCAACACAGCCATCAGTTTTGTCTATTTTATTGATAAGAAAATTATCAAGTCAAATTAGCTCATGCATTACTTGTGGTGAAAACAATTGATGAGGACGGTCTTGTATTTCATTTGTGTTTACGCCTTCAATTGTTCATCATATAAAATACCATCTTGCAACAGTATACTTAAAATTCACTAAAAATCTACTAAACTCACCGTGAATTTTCCATAATCTCCGATGATGTAGCCCTCATCGCTTAAGATAGTAATGAATGGCAACTTGTGACGTAGCCCAACTTGATAATCGTTATGATCATGAGCTGGAGTAATTTTAACAGCTCCTGAAACAAGTAAAATCAATGAAGACATTTAATTTAAAAAGCTTCACTTTTACGGACACTACCACCAAGAATTTTGTGACTGTAAAAATTTTTGCAGTATTCTCACTCCATTGCAAGCCATGAATAAACTGCGCCCAAAAATTAAACCTTGAAAACTGAAAAGGGGGGATGTTAACAAAAAATATTCACTGAAAAATTGGTACAACCCTGATTTTTATAAGATACCTGCCCTGAGCAAAATTCCATGCATTATCATACAATTTTATGACCCCTAAAATTTTGGGATCCAATTAGTTCATGAGTACAACGATTTTATAGCGTTCAATGCAAGACAAATGATTATTGTAATTTAAAGAAAAAATAATAGATGCTAACATTATTACTTACCTGTTCCGAACTGCATATCAACAAAATCGTCAGCAATAATAGGTATTTTCCGATCACAGAAAGGATGTTTGACAGTTTTGCCTACAAGATGCTTATACCGGCTATCGTTAGGATGAACAGCTACTGCTGTATCCCCCAGCATTGTTTCAATACGCGTAGTAGCTACGGTCAATGTTTCATCACTATTTTCTACTTCGTACTTAAATAGGACCAAAACTCCAAATTCTACTTTATTTTCATAACCAGGAACAGGTAGAAAAGTTCTTTCGGTCAGTTCAATTTTGTCTACCTATTGAATTAAAAAAAGGGTTAAAACATCAAATTGAGAAGAAACTAATTAAACCTTAAGAAAGAACAATGAAATAATGATAGACGTTTACATTTTTCAATCGCATCTTGAGAATTTGTTTCCAAATACTGGACTTAGAGGTAAAAATGCAGAACTGATCTATTTTATAGGATTAAGATTGTGCATAGGACTATATATGAATTACCTCTGTGCGATAGTATTCAAAATGACTGTAAATTCTAAATTTTCCTCTGGGATAAACAGGAAACTATGCATCATAGATGCAATAAAAAAATACAATCAAGTCTTTCTTCAGTAGGAAAACTTTTTATACCTTTTTGGGGGCAATTTGCCTGTTACATTTGGTTCGCCAGATGAAATATACTAGATCCACATTACATTTTGAGTGAGATTTAAAAAGTGAGGGAAGGTTCCAATTTCAATGGATCATACTAGTAATAGTACATGTAAGCACATTTGATACAGTGCAATAAGCCCTTTAGTTAAGACAAAAAAATCTAGAGCAAACCTGATAAGACCTTAACAGCAATAATGTGGACATCATTTGGAATTATTTATGCTAAAAGGAACAATGTGCATAGGGTTTGCGTGCATGGCTTCTTTTGGCATAAATACGCCCATTTAGCCTAAAATCATAATTTTACGAATTTCTGGGGAAAAATTTGAATTCCCAAGTAAATTACCTGAAATGACACATTATAATGCTTCCTGTTCCACTGTTTGAAATTAAATATGAAAAAGCTATCTAACTCCTTCATTTTTCTCTCAGTTGCACAGTTTAACTGGTGCATTTTTTAAGTATTTCTTCAAAAGCTCCTGGGTGACTCAAAAGAATACAAAAAGAGCAAACAGTCTAGAGACAAAGAGAGAAAATTCAAAGGACCGTATTGTCACAGTTCCATAAATATAGATTTTCTTTGAAAAAGAACTTACCTCAATATCAGATATGGCTGATTTTAGAGTACAAGACCAATTGACAAGTCGATCACTCCTGTAAATGTCACCCTCATCGTACAGCCTGATAAATGCCTCGACTACTGCTCGGGATAATTTTGGATCCATTGTAAAGCTGGCTCTATCCCAGTCCAAAGAGGACCCGAGTCTCCGAAGCTGTAGGTAAATTCTATCCCCTTTCCTGGTTAAACGCAGAGAACAGAAATATTTAGAAGAGCGGATGAAATGTAAAAATACACACTCAAGTTTGGCTCAAAAACTACGCAGACTCAATTCAGTCTCCAATCAAATTGGATCAGTTTACAGAAATGCCAAGTATGCAACAAGAATGAGGCCTTGTCTCCACGGGCCGTTTCACGAGATTTGTCCGAGGGAAAAATCCCACTTACGAAGTTGGGAAAAATATTGAGTTAATCAATATTTTTCCCAGTACCAAGTATGGTCCTTTTACCCCTTGGACCTACTAAGAGAGGAAGAAGAAATGTAAACGAAGTATGCGATATTTTGTTGATTACTCCATTGTTCATGTTTGTTTAGTTAAAATAATGTGTCTAATAGTCAATTGAGTGCAATTATTATTTTAATCCCCGTTAAATACTCGACTTTAACTAAGTTATCTTCCCGCGCAAACTAGTCGCAGGACCGTATGAGCCTTGTTCCGTGGAGACGGTAACTGGGAAAAATACCAGAGGTTTCATTCCTGCGATTCGAACTTCGGACAAATCCCATGAAAACGTCCCGTGGAGACAAGGCATTGGCAGTTACTCCATAGCAAAATTAACTTAACATTAAGAATAGAAACTACATATGGTGTCCCAAAAGTACCGAGACTGGTTCTGTAACTTCGAAAGTTAGATAGATGCAGACATGATCTTGGTTTCATTTTGAAGATCAACTCAATACCTATCGATTAAGACCAAGATCAGCTTAATCGGATAAAAATTGACCAAGTTATGGCAATTTGAAATCAGTGAGGAAAGTTTACCCCTATGGTTTTTTAGGAAGATTTTTCGCTTACCAGGATTCAAAAAGTCAATATTCGTATCCGCTTTCCTCCGACTCTTCCATAACTTCCTTTTGCTTTTCAAAGTACCGTCCATCAAACCGGATGCACTTTTTCATGCGCTCTTGCCACTTATCCAACATTGTTTTCCTGAATTCTTCCTCTGGGATGACGTTGAAAAAGTTCTGAACTGCATTCTGGATTTCGGTCTTCGATTGGAATCTTCATCCGCGAAGCTCCTTTTTAAGCGTAGGAAACATCCAAAAATCACATGGAGCCAAGTCAGGGCTATAAGGGGGATGAGGGATTGTTCAAACTCCATTTTTACTCATAAATTCACGTGTTAAGTTCGATGTGTGAGGCCGCGCATTGTCTTGATGGAGTATCCACGAAGGTTTCAAGTCCGGCCGTTTCCGGGAGATGTGCATTCTCAACTCCTTTAGCACTTTGCAATAATGCGCACTGTCAACTGTTGTGTTTGGTGGTACAAAATGTTGAAAAATGAAACCTCGAAAATAAAAAAACACAATAAGCATCACTTTACAGGCCGATTTTTCGATTTACGGCGATGAAGAATCTTCCTTAAAAACCGTAGGGGTAAACTTTCCTCACTGATTTCAAATTGCCATAACTCGGTCAATTTTTATTCGATTGAGCTGATCTTGGTTTTAATGAATAGGTATTGAGTTGATCTTTAAAATGAGATCAAGGTCATGTCTGTATCTATCTTACTTTCGAAGTTACAGAACCAGTCCCAGTACTTTTGGGACACCCTATGTATGTGGTAATATTTTCAGATGCTTTTGGAAAAGTTCTCATGAGCTACAATTACTCTGTAGAAGTAGATCCGTACTAACTTAGATCCTTCATGTTTTCTTTTCAAATTTTTTCAAGGGGGGGAGGGGATTCTGGAAAAAATATGACCCTCTGTCAACAACATAGAAACTATAGATTGGTGGCGGCCTACGAAAAAACGTAACACACATGGAGCCGTCGTTCGATAGGCGTGCAGGGAGTGGAAATGGCCAATTGCTATCTTTGTCAAAACCTCAAATACATGGAATCTTACAGGAGTTTTTAGAATAAATTATTTAGCGTTGAAATTTTCATCGTAAACGCACTTGATGAATGGCTAAGTTCCAAATCTGGACACAGATTTTCAGACAGTTGGTTCTAAATTTGATATAAGTTCATATTCAGCAACAGTCCCATAAGAAGCCATGGGAACTGACTATCTTTGTCCTAACCTAATTGTTGTTCCTGGTGTGTTACGAATTTCACTGTTTGCGTAGCACAGGATCCCCCTATCTATAGTTTCTAGATCGTTGCCCTCTGTACACTTTATCAATGTGCCAAAAATCAGCCAATTGCAAGGCAGACACAGAATTTAGAAAATTAAATTTCCTGATATTTCCCTGACACATTTTGGTGAAATTCCCTGACAATAGAAGATATGCCAGATGGTTGGAAATACATATTTAAAAATAGTTTTCGGGCAAAATTTGTTGTTTGAAACATCAAACCGATTCAAGAAAGCAAATAAAGAGGACTTAAAAATTTTTCCCTGACATCGGCTATCCTCGTATTCCCTGACTGAGGCAACCCTGTCAAAGAGAAAAAATTTGATCTATGTCCACCTAAAAAATTGACATGCAAATTTGTACATCAAATAAATTGCCCAGGATTATCACATAGAGAATTTAAATTTTTTTCCTCCATGACTGGTGTCCGAGGAAAACAGAACTTACTCTCTCTTCCATTCCCAAACTTTTTCAACAAATTTTTCTCTTCCGATATCATGCCTTGTCTTCTTCTCTTCCCTCCAAAGCTTCTTTTCCACGACGACTTGAGTGGCTATACCAGCATGATCACAGCCTGGAACCCAAAGCGTAGTGCGACCTTTCATTCTATGCCTGAAAAAAGAAAAGTTTCCACCATGATTTAACTTCAATACATTTTGGGGGAGAAAAGTTTAATATGACACGTGTGAGGTTCCAATCATTGTTGAACCACTATCATTGAGTTGAATAAAATTTATCAGCAGCCCACTTCATGAATTATTTTCCCCAAACCAAAACAGACCATATGTATATACATGAAAATGGGCGTTTGTACATAACAAAAGTGCATGGTGATTCCAAACTTTGTGTGAAATCGTCAAGAGTATCCAGAGATATCTGTTATTGGAGTGAAAAAAAAACGGTCAATGGTAGGCTGTATTTGCATGAATACTTTGTTGTTGATCGGGTCCAGAATCTGAAGAGATCAATGTATGAAACAAAATTCTGTTGATATAGTAAAAAAGGTTAAAGCTGAATTACATACCATCTTGTGATAGCATCTTCTACAGCGTTAGTAAGAGCATGCCCCAGGTGTAGAGAGCCGGTTACGTTGGGTGGCGGTATCACCATGACAAATTGCCCTTTAGGATTAGGTTCTGAAATTGATTTCCGCTATGAGGAAAGAAAAAAAAAGGGTTCATGGTTACAAAACATCAAGACAGAGATAAATATTCACTTTATAAGGGCATTATGAGCCAACGTATAATCATTCTGAGAATTGAGAGAAAATAAAATTGTGGGTGGTCGGCATACTCAGACAGCCTTCCAAGAAAAGGTTTTCTGAAAAAGAAAAAAAATAAAAAAATAAAACTGTAAAAAAATTATGCATCTTTGGCTTACATTTTTATCACTTATTGTTATATATAGATGCAACATGCGGCTGGACAACTTTCCAAAAAAACTTTTCAATCACTTTTCATTTATCCCCACACATTAAATACTAACATTTTTTGGACGACCTACATTTCAGAATTTCTGTACTGCATAGAAATTTGACGCATTTGTAACAGTGGTACTTTTCGTCAAACATGACTATGAAAGTGAGCTGTCAGGCACCAGCATCTGATCTGGCCCCAAAGAACTAAAACTAGAAAACTTATGTACTTCTAAGACACTTTACAAAGCCTTTAAAACATAATTTGTAGACAAAAAGAACCATTATTGTTCATATTTGAACATTGTGATGAATATCTTTGTAACACCAATAATGAATTGTCAGGAGGTTATTGAAAATATACAACACCAAGGTGTTAAGAAAGTAAACTTTTTATTAGAGCCGAAGCTTTTCGATCTTTGTGATCATTATCAAGGCTACGGCAGTTAGACTGTATCAAGCAATAAGAAACTACAAAGTAAAATGAAGAATAGGATGCATAGTGGCAGGTGAAAAATCTAAAAAAAATTGTTTCAAATATTTGTTGTTCTAGATTTTTTACAGTCCCTAAGCATTCCATCTTCATTTGCATTTGCAATTTCTTATTGCTTGATGTAGTGTAACTTCCTTAGCCTTGATGATGATCACAAAGATCGAAAAGCTTTGGCTCTAATAAAAAGTTTACTTTCCTGACACCTTGGCATCATTTGTTTTACATAACCTCATAATAATTTAATTACTGTTCAGTCCAATATTCACCTGTCGCTTGCTAGCATCTGATGCTGGTAAAAATTCAGTGCACTGTCAGGGTTTGGTTTTTAACATTGTTATCAACGATTGCAGGCAAAAAGCCTCGGTAAAAGAGTAAGAGAAATTGAGCAGAATACATACATTATATTCGGGTTTGAAAAATCCTTCCTTCTCCCACCAGTTATACCAAGCTGCTTCAACATACTGAGGGCTGTAGGCGTCTGGCATTGGTCCTGACAAGTCCTTCTTTTCACCATCAGCTGTATTTCCAGAATAGACAGCTGCATCTTTCTTAACTTCCTTCTTCTTCTCTTTTTTCTGTAAAAATTAACAAGTTAGGAGTTTTGTGTCTAGGGAAAGGCGTCAGAGACGCTGTTAAGACCGATGAAATTAGCTCTTGTAAGGAGAGAAAATAACAGAAGGAAAAAAAAAAGAAAGAAAGAAAGAAAAAATATGAAAAAAGAGTAGGATATCTCTGCAATACAATTGCATAAGTTATTATTGCAATGATAGACATTTATAGACAAATTAAAAATTTAGAGACTATCCGACCATAAATGTGGGAATAATAAATAAATAAAGCAGAGAAAATTGAGAAAGAGACCGCCAAGTAGAACTTGAGACTTAAAAGAAAGAATACCATGCATTTTTTCTAGGGAACTAGGCATTCTTTATAGGTATATCATTCCATCGTTAGATTCTAAAGACATCTTAGAATCAATTTTTGGACACTTGCTATGGTTTAATTAAAATGAGCACTACCTATGTTTAAAAGGTCACCAATAGCTCTTAGCAAGTCTTAATGGAACAATCAAAACTACAAAAAAACTATAAGCAGAGATAGTAGACAAATAACGGTGAGCCTATGAAAAATTTTCTGGTTAACGCAAATACACTGGATCCAATTTACAAGTACTTGGTGCAGTCCTCAAGCAAGATCAAGAAAATTCATAGACTTATATTTCAATCTAGACCATGTGCTAGGCCTGACTTTGGGCAGGAGAGGGGTAACAGCAAAGGGGGTAAAGACGCCCCTTCACCTGAGTTAATACAGCCTGGTACATGAGTAGTACTTCGGGACGCCTATTGGGAGAGTGTGGCCGCGTGTCCGTTTAGCCATTCGATACCTCTGAGTCATCAAATTTTCTGATACTACATAAAAACGGGCTGCTTACCTATCGCCTTGCCAAAACATCATAATACGCAATCTAGATTGTATAATAAGTCGATGACAAAATGTGATCCTTGATAAAATGCTCCAGAGTCTAAAGCCGGAAAAAGCATCTTTTGAATAGGCAAAATTTCCAGTCCAGCAAAACCTACATCACACTAGCATTCAGTCAAGGGAATTTTAGTGAAATAACCATCTATCGATGAAATTTTGAGCTGATACTGCGTATTGCCATTTCCTAAAGCATTACTAACAGACCGTTTGGTGCGGCATGAATAATGCAAAGCAGGTATGATGTTGAGTTAAGTTTCCTCGAAGAGTAGTCAAATTTTCCGTCTAATTTTGGTCAGTTTACCTTGGAATGAGTCTGAGGAGATGTTTCAAAAAGAATGAAGCCTATTATGATGAAGAGAGAGAAAAAAATTATCTTCCATCATCCACGTGAACACACACAGTAAATACGGTAACGATACATACCTCGGCGGCAGGTTTTGGTTTCGTCTCGACATTCTGTTGTTTCAACTTGAATTTTTCGAGTTTGGCTTGCTTCTTCGCCTCTTTCTCTAGCTGCTTGGCAGTCTTAGGAGGTTCTGCTTGATTTTCTTCCATCCTAAACTTAAGAAAAAGTCCACGCAATACACGTAACCACGAGTGAAATTGTGCGAATCAGCGGAATGCAATATTGAGGTTAACTTTTTGTTTTGACGTTGACGTCATCAAGTCTGTAGAGGAGGAGGGGGAGAGTCAAGAACGTAAACAGACAAATGCCAACCCATTCATTATTGTGCAAAGACGTACAGGAATTATTCGGAGTCATTCACGTTATCACGTTCAGATTCATATTGAAAAAAGGGTAGAAAAATAGGTAAAACCAACATTTTTTGTATGAAAACACTTGACTCTGTCTGTAAATTTTAAAAATTATGGGTTATTATTACTGTCACCGTATGAATGGATCAAGTAGCAATAGTAAGAAAAAGGTTTGACAGTTGGCAATTATTGTCGACCAGTTCGTAGTCGACGTGTGATTCGTCGCCATTTTCATCCTTGTGTAAAGTGTAAAGTGAATAGTGATAGTAATTTATCTGGTGATAAGCCTTTTCGTCGCATCAGTCGTCGACGAACTTTCGGTCGGTGAAGCGAAGTTAGCAAGTGATTGATAATCTGGGTGGAAAACGCCTATTAGCGCCAGTCTACTCGAGAAACTTCTTCCCGAAAACACCGCGTCCTCAAGTCTTGAAATTCCGATCTTGAATTCCTTGCGGCATGTGTGTTTGTGCCTAGTGATTGTTAAGAATCCGGAAATAAGTGTGTTTGTTCGCTATGGCGTCGACCGTCAACGGCTTTAGTAAAGGATTGCCAGAAACCTTATCACGGATGAATTCCGACGAAAAAGCTGAGCTTCAAGAGCAGTTCACAGCGGTAAGCACAACTTCTCCTATGTATGCAACTCCATGCCAGACATCGCGAATCTACGTCATCGTTCCGAAAAGGAGGGAATTACTTTAAGGTTTTTCAATTTTAACAGAATTGCAAAGTTCTAGATAGCTCAGCAGATAATAAATCTAAGTCTCCCATCTCTGCACCTGCTTAATTTTTATTCAAAGTCACTGAAAATAAGTCTATACTTCCTGATTTTCTGTTAAATTTTTGGGACATTACATCTAGTAATACTAAGTCCTTGAGAGCACTTACCGCTCTTAGCAGTTGATTATGTAGTAAAGATGATCGCGTATGCACTCAATCCCTACAGGTTTTTACAGTGTTTGTGTGATCCAGCCAGCTGTTATCAGCATTGACGGCGTACATGGTTAAAAACAGGGCATAGTTCAGAGTGTGAGGCGATAGTAAAATTTATGTCAGTCTTCTATATTGAATTCCGCAGAGAAAAAAAAGGACCCTACTCCATGACAGGGGTACAAAACTTCCGCAATCTGGTCATGGTTACTGACTGTGTTAAGTGGGGAAAATGTAGGCAGCGCTACTTCTTTCAAATGAAACTCTTTAACACGTTATTCTTTCAGATGGAAATTGCTAAGCGCATTACCTAGTTTCTGCTAAGAAAACGGTAGATTGTATGTTTTATACAGATGGAAAGTGAAACGTCTATGTGGACAGAAATGTGAGGGCTCCCTCTGAAAATGTGGAGGCTACTTGCACACCTGGTCCATAGAGTCAAAATTTTCAGTGGAGCTGTATTTATCTAGTTTGCTAAAATAATTTAGAATTTCAGAATTGAACGGAAAACTGTCGTCAGTATCCAAGAAAATAAGTCATAAGATATCAAGTTCATTTTTATGCGCCTTCTAGGTGTAAAATTTCATTGAAATCACACAGCTTTGTATCTTGCACATTGCAGAGAATAATTTTTTCTAGCATTTCCTCAGAGTTACGATTTGTGAACCTCAATTTTCAAACCAACGTAGCCCCAGTCAGCTTTGATAGGTACTGTCCGACGTTTTTTTATCCCAGTATGTTCGTGAAACATTACTGTGCTGTGGGAAAACGCCACATGAGCATTCAAAGGTTGCCCGATTTCCTGGATTTAATATTTAATTTCCAGAAAATTGATGAGTATCTTCCCATGATTTTTTCAGATTCTTTCCTAAGACTAAACAAGAAAGAAACATTAAAAATTTCGTTGAAATTGTAAGGTTACAAAGTGATAGACTTCCAATAAATCTACCTTATCTGAACACTCTCCTCCTCTTAGTCTTGTATTGCTATTCATTAGTACTCAATTTTTTACTCCAATTTAAAATGTTTGAATTTTTGGGCCTTGTTTCCCCTGCAAAATAGTCTAGACCCAGCAATATTGTACCACCTTAAGATTAAATTTCGAATTAAATACTTACTCTAAAAAATTAGAAGTAGGATGCTCCCGAGTTTCCCTGAAATTCGTATTCTACCAAGGTAAAGTTGGCAACGTCTGAAAGATTAATTCGCGAATAAAATCCTCTGAGAAATTAGTAGAAAAATATTCATCAACAAAAACCATCTAATGAACGTGCCAGCGGGGGAAGGGTGCATGAGACGCGTTTACTCGTGTTGAACACATTTTTTGGGAAAGCCCTGGCAACAGCACTAGCAAAAGTTCACGGAACTTTACGCGATAGTTAAGTTTCGTAAACCTATCTCTGTGTGGCCAAGGCCTTCCATTCATGAGAAATGAACGAAACAATTATGAAAGAACAAACATAAATGTGGATTAACGATTTTAACTTCCGCCGCCGCGCCGTGCAGACCGCACCGTGTTTGGCGCAATGCGTGAGGTATTCACGCAGTCTTGTAGGCGCCTTGCATTTCACGCTGATCGCACTGTGTTTGCCGCAATGCGTGAAGTATTCATGCATTCTTGTAGGCGCTATCCGTTTCACGCTGACCGCAATGACCGCACTGTGTTTGATGCAATGCGTGAAGTATTCGTGCAGTCTTGTTGGCGCTAATATATGTTAAGTAAATGCCGATCGCCACGCCGAGGGTTTCTCCTTTTCATCTTAAATCCTCGTCATCATTTCTCTCTAAATCGCGCCGTTCCAGGCCAAATTGCGTGTTTGGTTTCTCTCTTAACTCGACTAATTGAAGGATGAAGGTGATGTCTCTTGTATCACTGAAAGACGACAAAATTAGAAATTACTATACTCTCTGGAAATGAGAGATTTTGTCGCCTTTTCTCGTTAGTAATTTTTTTTTCTAAATCCGATTTTTTTATACCTGCATTTTAAAAAATTGCAAAATGTGCTGCCCCCTATAGATTTGACGTCATGGGCCGCGGCATCCCCTTAATTCGGCCCTGGCCGGAGCCAAAACCGCATTCGTCAAGGTGAAGGCGACTCACCGTGGATCGAGTCAATAGGAAGATCGGACACAATTCGGAAACTTTAAACGCTCATAACTCCGTTCATACAAAACTTCGAGGTCCTGAAAGCGGTTCCGTTGGTTTCCTCGTAAAATTAACTGCCACATGCGCCCCTTAAATTTAAAATGCGACAAAATAAACATCATTTGCAGTTTTAGTCGAAAATGTCGTTCTAATTGACTCGATCCTCTGTGCGATTGTCACTTTATCTGAAGTGCTTCCTCCGTATCACTTCGACCGGCGGAAAGACCCCGCGGATCACACTGTCGTGCTAACGAAGAACGTCGCATGAGTCCTTCGACCGTTGCCATGTTTCCCTCAATAAAAATGTAATTCTCCGGAAAATTGTGAATATCTTTCCTCAAAATTTTCAGATGACGTTGCTCGTAATTTAACCTAAAATATCTGAAAATTTCGAGGAAAAATATGCGTAACTTTCCTGAAAAATACAGAGTTTATTCGAGAAAATTTGGCACCCTTGGATGTTCATACGGCGTTTTTCCCTAGCATGGCAGCATAGGCCAGAATTTCCCACTCGAAATTTTACTGATCCTCCCAACTGTGGGATTTACGATTTTCTTTCAGTCGCTTGGCAAACGTGAAACATGAACCAATATCGTTCTAATGCAGTGTTTCTATTCTGCCGTACTTAGGAAGTACGCCGTATGAGCCCTCAGGCGTTGCCAAACTTCCTTTGATTAAACACGAATTTCCTGGTTAACCTATGAATATTTTTCTCCCAATTTTTCAGATGATTTTGTTTGCAATTTCACCTAAAGCTCCTGAAAATTTCAAAGAGAAAAATTCATAAAATCCATTAACAATAAGCATTTTATCGAAGGAAATTTGGCAACCCTCGAATGTTCATACGGCGTTCCTCCGTAGCAAGGGAGTACTGAGGAAAAACGCTGTATGAGCCTCTAAACGTTGCCAAATTCCTCTCGATGAAATTAGAATTTTCTTGAAAAGTTGTGAATGTTCCTCCTCAAATTTTCCTCAGATTTTCGTTCGCAATTTAATCTGAATTCTGTAAAATATTTCAATGATAAATATTCATTACCCCCCCCCCCTCCGGTCTCAAATCAGGGTGTCTACAAGTCCGGAAAGTCCGGAAATAGTTCTGATTTTTTCAGGGCGGTCCGGAAGTACTGAAAAAGTGCGGAAATTCCGCATAAAGGTCCGGAATTTTTTTTTACATTTTTTGTCATTTTTGTCGCAATTTCAAATTTTTGAAATTTTTAATTTCGTCAAATAGAGGTATTGAAAAAGTACGGAATTTTTCTGTCGGAGGAGGTACTGAATTTCTTGATAAGGTACTGAAAAAGTACTGTAAAAGTACTTATTTTTGATCAGCCTGTTTCAGTAGACAGTGCGAATGTTATTGGAAAAAATTCATTGGAATTTTTTCAGAGATATTTTTGTTGGAATTTTTTTTCCGAGGGAATACGATCACAACATCTAAGAGTGACAATGAACTCGGAATTATCTTGATTGTCATCGGCGTTTGAGCTACGAGTGCAAAAATACGCCCCCGAACCACCGGGAGAGGATGGTGAGTCACGCGTCCAAGTTGATCGGACGTCAGCCTTGCGCTTATATTTATTGCACATATTCAGCGTTCTGGGCAGATCCGACGTCGAATAAGGATTAGGAAAATCGAATACATATTGTCTCGTGTCTCCGATTGAACAGTCAACACAAGCCGCTTCGCCTTTCAGCCGGTCTCCACCAACATCCGAGACTCGGACTGTTCCTCGCTGGATGTTGTTTTATTTACATAAAACGCGCCTCGCCGATCCGTAAACAGAAAAACGGCCGTGTCAGCAGAAGAACTCCCTCCTGTCGAGATGCTCTTCCGTGCTAGGGAAAAACGTCGTAAGAGCCTTCAGGCGGTGCCTAATTTCCCCTCGCAAATCACTAATTTTCGGGAAAATTGTTGAATATTTGTCAACCAATTTCTCAGATAATTTTGTTTGTGACGTGATCTAAAACGCCCTGGTAAAAATTGGCAGTAGAATCTGTGTTCCAAAATACCATAGACGTACGGCCGGCTGTAAGATTTCCAATAGCTTCTATAACTGGCTACACAATTTCTTATAGCCTTTTATAGCCGCTGGCGTTTAAGCAACTCACAGCCAGGCGATAAAGTGTATACTAAACGTCACTAATTACGGATGCTAGGACTTTGTGAGTTTTTAGACATTTGCTCTCTTTTTGGGCCGTAGTATCTTGATTTATTTTGCAAGGAAAGCTCCGTACTTTTGATGGATACCTGCCACCCCTATAATATGTATATTAGAGCGCCTTCAGTTTCGTATGATACTGTGCAATACCTCTGGTGTGAAATAGTTGCTTCAAGCGCCGTGGCACGCTGCGGTGCGGCAGGCGGGGAGCCAGCGCGAAAACGCGCATTGGCGTCTACAAACCTAACAGGGATACTCCACGCGTTGCGCAATGCGTGAAGTATCCCTGTTGGGTTTGTAGGCGCCAGTACGTCGCCGCTCCGCTTTGTGTTAGGCTCTAATATTTGATCTCGTGCAGTCAGCGTTTTTCAACTCATGATTTTGAAATGTTTGCACATCCTGTATGGATTATTCTCGTTTTAATTAATGAAAAAAATATGTATTAAAGGAAAATATAATGTGTGTTTTGTAAATATTAAGGTGGTTCCGTACCAAATTTAATGATTTCCAAAGCACACGAATTTCTACACAATTTCTTATAGCCTTTTATAATCGATGGCGAAAAAGCAACAGCCCGGCTGCATAATTTTTTATAGCTTCGTTTAGCCCGGCCGCATGATTTTCTCGCATTCTACAGCTACCTATATGATTTTCTGTAGCCTTCTTTAGCCGGCTATGAGAATTCCTCTGGTATTTTGAAACACAGCTCCTATCGCCAATTTATACCAGGGCGTCTGAAAATCTCAAGGAAAAATATTCATAATTTTCTTCAAAAATAAACGATTTATCAAAGGAAAGTTGGCAACTCTCGAACGTTCTTGCGGCGTTCTTCCTTTGCACGGTAGAACTCACTGCTGTCGAGATGCTGGACAGCTCTAGAGTCCCTTTATACTGAGAGTCAAGACAATGGGAATCCATTTCTGATTGGTTACCGTATTTTAGGCCCCCACGGTGGTGTCACAAACGGGAGTAAAGATTACATTTTCACCAATTGCAAAGATTATAATTTGGAATGGACCGAGGAATTACGGGGTTGACAAGGAACAAACGGAATGAGAGAAGGAACGGAGAAAGGAATTTGAGAATGGGCCGATCAAAGATTACGAAAAACGTTCAATTTCTGTAATCTTTATTCCCGTTTATGACTCAATGGGGGAGCGTTTTCTTGACTCTTAGTATAAAGAGACTCTAGACTGCTCTGCCGTGCTAAGGAAATACGTCGCATGAACATCCAAGAGTTGCCAAATTTCCTTCGATAAAATGTTTATTTTTGAGGAAAGTTATGAATATTTTTCCGAGAAATGTTTCAAGTACTTTTGATAAAATTGCGAACAAAATTATCAGAAAAATTGGAAGAAAAATATTTACTAATTTTCCCGGAAATTCTTGATTCATCTAAGGAAATTTGGCAACGCCTAAGGTTCATACGGCGTTATGTTGCGTTCTTAGCATGGCAGTGCTGGAGACGAGGCCGATTGAATCGGATGCCCCCGGTGGAAAATGGCAGCGTATTCGCTCGGAAAAACGTGGAAAATTCGAGGAATGGGCCACAAGACAGAGCAATCGGACTGCATTTTCCAATAAAGAACTACAATTTCTGGCTCATCCGTAAAAACACTCGTGTGCATGGGGAACCCAATGGTGCGTACGTTGCTTTCTAAACTGAGTCAGAAATCGTAGTTCCTAATTGCAGAATGTAGTCCAATTTCGTGCCCTAAAACGGGAACAACATTTTCGCAATGCAGATTTAAGGTGTCAGAACTTTCTGTCACAATGGACCAGTAGACAAGACACAAATTTCAGCACTCTGATACTCGTTTCCTAGCCAAAATTTCACGTATAACACGATGCGCACAACGAGAATTACCGAAATCAATTCCTCACGAAGATATTTAATGATTCTTGATGCGTGAAATCAAACCACCCGCTCATGAAAACTCAATGCTCTACGTGACTCACATCGCGCGCTAAACGTTATCATGACAGCCTCTGCGAAAAAAAATCTGGCAACCTCAATCTTGACGCTTTGGCTCAGCTATAGCAAGTTGTTTATAGTTTGAACAACACATGGTGGGAAATGAACATTGCTCGATTGAGAAGCTTGCTGAAACCGTTGTAGTGCACGATTTGACTCACGTAGATTTTTGAGTTCCTTATGAGCGGGCAGTTCAAATTCCTCGTAACCAATGTGAAATAAAAACGTTAATATCTTTGTTAGGAGTTGATCTCGGCAATTTTCGTTGCGCGAATCGTGTTTCGCATGAAATTCTGGTAAAGAAACATGTATCAGAATGCTTAAATTCGTACCTTGTCTGGTGGTTCATTTAGTCACTTAATATCGTCTGGCTCTCGGACTTAAAATAATCGGACATAAAATTTAAGGAAATTTCATCTCGTAGAGTTTCATGAAAAGCGTCTCTGAGGAATGAGCATGGTCCTTGATTGAGAGGTTAGTAGATGGAAACGAGCACGGATAGCTCACAGGACACGAATCCGTGAAAGAAATGCGCCAATAAAACGATGGCTCCCGAACGGAATTCAAGTCGTAACGTTCTGGAATATGAGTTACTCGGCCGTTTAATTCGAGCGAATTTTCAGAGCACTAATTAGCTCGGAAGACTGGAATTAGTCGTAGGAACGCGCGTGGCTAAATGACTCAGCGGGAAGCCATCCGCAGAGAACTGCGACTTCAAATTTGGGGCAAATTATTCTACCTCATTTTCCAATAATGAACTACTTACTGTTACTGCCTTTTTCGTAGCCAGTGTCCGAAACTCACAGGCACCAAATGCGCCTAAGAAATCGGCTATGACGCCTAAAAATGAAGGCTCTGCACCAGTGTTCGAAATTCACCTTTGAGTTTTAGGAGCCATGTGGCGCATCAAGCCCGATTTTTAGGGGCCAAATTGACTTTTTACCTACACATTAGGGCGCATTTAGTGGAAAGTTAGACGCAAGATGTTTTCGTAACAGAACTAGTAAGTAGCTGTAACTTGGGGAAGACAAAAGCACTAAGGATGAAATCGTGAAGAATTAAAATAGCTTTCACTGGTAGTGCTGAAAATTTCGAATAATCACCTGATATGAAAATTCAGATTTTCAAGAGGCAATTTTTAGGAGCCACGTTGGCGCAGAGCCTTCATTTTTTAGGCGTCATGGCCGATATTTTAGGCGCATTTGGCGCGTTGGCGCCCGTGAGTTTCGAACACTGCTCTGCGCCAACGTGGCCCCGAAAAATTGCCCCTCCCCCTCCAAAAATCGTTATTTTTCTATTCGGTGATTTTTCGAAATTTCCCCCAAGTTACAGTTACTAATTCTGTGACTAAAACATCTTGCCTCTAACTTTCCACAAAATGCGTCGTGATATTTAGGCAAGAAGTCAATCTGGCCCCTAAAAAATCTTCAATGGCCCCCAAAAATCGAGCTTGACGCGCCACATGGCTCCTGAAATTCAAAGGTGAGTTTCGAACACTGTTCATAGCAGTGGCGAGACGTGAATGGTCGATTATCGATATTTTCCCGCTTGAAGCCATGGTAAAGAATAGTTTATGAAAGTGCTCGTTGCGAACACCCGGTTTCCGTTTATCTAGAAATTTTATAAGGTTAGGATTTTGGTTTATTTTAGAGAGAAAATATCGCATTTAAGTGCAGTTCCAATCCACTTGGCATATCTTCAATCTTCAGGGAATTTCACCAAAATGTGTCAGGAAAATGTTTGAAAATGTCAGGGACAGGGCCGTTTTTACCTACTTGCCGCCCATGGGCCGCCTGTATTTCGCCGCCCCCTTCTCATTCGTTTTGAAATATCAATAAAAACCATCAAGTGAACGTGCCGGAGGGCGAGGGGTGCATAAGACGCGTTTACTCGTGTTGGATACATTTTTTTGCGAAAGCCCTGTCAACACTACTAGCAAAATTTCACGGAACTTGACGCGAAAGTTAAGTTCCGTAAACCTATCTCTGTGTGAACAAGGTCCTCCATTTTTAAGAAATTAATCAAAAAATTATGAAAAAGCAAACGTAAATGTGGTTTGATAATTTTACCTCCCGCCGCCGCGCTGCGCTGATCGCACTGTGTTTGGCGCAATGCGTGGAGTATTCCTGCAGTCTTGTAGGCGCCATGCGTTTCACGCCAACCGCTCTTGACGGCCTGACCGCACTGTGTTGGGCGCAATGGGTGAAGTATTCATGCAGTCTTGTAGGCGCTGATATGTGTTCCATGCCGACCGCCGCGCCGAGGGCTTGTCCTTTTCATCTCTAGTCCTCGTCATCATCCCTCTCTGCGCTGAGCTCCAAGCCAAATTGCGTGTTTAGTTCCTCTCTCGACTAATTAAAGATGCTGTCTCTAATATCACCGAAAAACGACAAAATTAGAAATTACTATACTCTCAGGAACAAGAGATTTTGTTCCCTTTTCTCATTGATAATTTTTTTTTCTGAATCCGATTTTTTTTGTACCTACATTTAAAAAAATTGCAAAATTAGCCGCCATGGTCCGCGGCCCATGTGGCCACCCCCTTAATCCGGCCCTGCAGGTCGATTGTTGAATCGTTATCGAATGATTCTGATGGATAACTCCCTATCTTCACAATGCTATGTATCGATCAAGGTCATTCGATAACGATTCAACAATCGACCCGCAGGTCAGGGAATTTCATTTTTAAATCCTGTGGCAGCTCTGATCTGCAAATATTTTGTCGAAGCAGCGGGGCGATTATTGAAACTGATGGAAAAAGTGATAGACAAAGAAGACATAGAGACTAAGGAGCGATCTTATTGGTTGACGTGGTTGGTTCTCATAGACTGAGGGAGAAAATGATGGACTAACTGTCGGGTCTTTAGTGGGTTGCCGTTAGTTAGTCGATTACCTACCTCCTATGTCCATTGCCACCGCCTGCTTCCACCAATAGGATCCCTCCAAATCCCTTTTGTCGTCTTTGTCTATAGCTTTGTCTATAGCTTTGTCTATAGCTTTGTCTATAGCTTTGTCTATCAGTTTCAATAATCGGCCCGCAGGCACGGAATCGGCGCGTATCGATGCATTGTCGATCGCACAGTAGCTCAGCCGGATGTTTTGAATGGAGAGCTGAGGCCGTAGCCAATTAAAACCGTGTAAATAACTGAATGAAAGCGCAGTGAAACGGTAGTGAATTAAAAATCACCGGCAAGGCAACCGCTTACTACGCTTCTCATCACGTATTGTCTCATCTGGTCGCGCCGTATTTTTTTTACAACTGCCAAGCAATGCAACGTATTCTGCCGTGAAGGAAGAACGCCGTACGAACATTCGAGAGTCCCAGGTTTCCTTCGATAAAATGTCGAGTTATGAACATTTTTCCTTGCAATTTTCCGGAACTTTAGGTGAAATTGCGAACAAAATCATATGAAAAACGGAAGAAAAATATTCATATGTTTACCAGGAAACTTTTTTTTATTAAAGGATATTTGGCAACGCCTGATGTTTTATACGGCGTTTTTACTTAGCACGGTAGTGATGCAGCGTATCGGGTCCGGTCGGCGTGTTTCTCCCTTTTTTGTAATGAATTTTTCTCGTCGAATGATCCAAAGTGATTTCACGGTGATTCAAAGCAAGGGTGTTTTTATTTGAGCCGAGCTTTGCGTATCAATCAGGGGTCCAGGAAGTTCTTAGATTTACGCAGCTCCGAGCAATCAGGGGTCCAGCCTAATCACTGTGACTTGGCGCACTCGCAGTAATTTCTCCCCGAAAATTAGCGCTTCCGTAGTTATTTTCACCAAAAAATAGCGCTTCCGCTGTGATTTTCATCATGAAATAGCGCTTCCGCAGTAATTTTCACCATAATATTCATAACTTTCTCCGAAACTAGATATTTTCGAAGGGGTAACTTGGCAACATTCGAATACTTATGCGGCCTTTTCACTTAGCACGACAGTATACTTTGCAGCCGAAACTGGGCAGAGGTGGAAAAACCGCTGCGCGCAACTATTCGTGCTTCCAAGCCGCTCAAATTGCCATCACATTTATTGAAGGCGAACTTTACAAAGTGAGATACACTAAGAAATTAACTTGTGTTCCTTATCAAGCCTCCGAAGCCTCTCAAATGCTCGACATTTTAGGGTGCGAGAACTGAGAGTTCATTTTGAATAAATAAAACGGTTGCCGAAAAATCCGAAAATTTCTTGAGTGTTCGACGAGGAAACCTGAGGAAACTAAAAATGAAAGGAACAAGTAGATGCGACTCAGAGAAGTTGGGAACAAGAAGTGTTTTCAAAGCACATTACAAAAACCCGACGAAAACGTTCAGGGAAACTGCTGTTAGTTTTTCATTTGTCATGTTCCATTTTTTACTGAATGCAACGCACGATTTGAGTCAGTCAGTTTTTTTCATATTTGAGCGAGCTAGTGGATAACTTTAAGGCTGCCAAACTCTTAATTTCGTAGAGAAAAACTTACCTACTCAAATATTTGGCGCTAGACCGAGACAGACTGAAAAGCGTAAACCAGCGAGAGTTGATACTAGGTCCGCAGAATGTTTACGAACCAACGACTGATCGGTTGTTCTTCAATTGCGTAAGCAGTGGAAAAATTGTTTAGGCTACGACCTTGAAATATCGATGTTATAAAATGCATTACGATGTGATCAAAATGTATACGCTCAATTTTTTCATGCTGTTTCCGAAGTTGTGTACGCACGAGTACATGCGGAGCCAAGAGCGAGAAGAGATCGAAGAGACTGCGCAATGCTTGAAGTATTCTCCCTGTTTTGCAGGCGCTCCCCGCGATCGTTTTTTGCGCCAAGTTCAGAGTTTCGGATTTTTTTTCTGGAAGATGTGAACCCTTTTTCACAGATCTGGTCACAATTAGGAAGCAACAAAACTTTCTCGCAAATCCAAAGCAATATAAAAGAGCTCAGTATCTTTTCCGCCGACTTAGAGACTTTAACGCAGGAGTAGAAAAGTTCAACGGGGCGAAACACGTGATACAATTATTCCGACTTTCACGTGAATAAAATTGCCGAGCCACAAAATGAAGGGGAACATGGTGTTCTATAACATCCCGACTATTCAGTTCGTCAAACGCAATTTTCAGTTTGTGCAACCGCACGCTCGGTTTTTACGCCGAACTTATGAAGTCAAAAGAAATCATGAAAGAAGTTTGGTTGCATGAACCAAACGTTCGGTTACACGAATAAAAAAAATTGGTTTTGATCTACAGAGCGAACGCTCAACGCACATATTTTTACGAGAACTAAAGGACAACCTTATTGATATTTTGTAAAAATCACTGGGAAAAAAAAACACATTGGATCTAGAGTCCAGACTCTTGAAAACATTGACAAGAAAAAATACTCTTAATTCAATCAGATTTAAGCTTAAATCAAAAGGAAATCCGCTCAAATTAAGAGGCTTGGCTCTTGATTCAAGCAAAAATCCGATTGAATCAAGAGTATTTTTTCTTGTCGATGTTTTTAAGAGTCTGAACTCTAGATCCAATGTGTTTTTTTTCCCAGTGATTAGTACGAACACACTAATTTTTACAAAACTAATGCGAAAGCGTCGAGTTTTTGAGAAAATTATTGCTTAGTTGTATCTTTCCTTGAAATTTTCACACTTCTTAGGTCAAATTACGACAAAGTCCTGTGAAAAATAAGAGGAGGAACATTCATAAATTTTCCTGAAAATTCGTGATTTGACGCGGAAACTTCGGCTACGCCCTACGGCTCATACGACGTTCTTGCGTAGCATAGCAGTATATATACTGCTAGGTGTCAATCGTCCCGCGCCCGTGCACTGGGAAAAAAGCACATTGGATCTAGAGTCCAGACTCTTAAAACATCGACAAGAAAAAATACTCTTGATTCAATCAGATTTAAGCTTAAATCAAGAACCAAGCCTCTTAATTTGAGCGGATCTCCTTTTGATTTAATCTTAAATCTGATTGAATCGAGAGTATTTTTTCTTGTCAATGTTTTCAAGAGTCTGGACTCAAGATCCAATGTGTTTTTTTCCCAGTGTGTCTGGAGCGAGGATTTTGCCGATTAGTGATGCTGGCAATCCAATGGCAAACAATGGGAGGTCTTTGATGTTGACTCTCTGCATAGCCTCACAGCTCATAGCCACTCAATGTGCCCTTGTCCTCAAGATAAGCGAATCGCGCTCGCCTCATCTCGCCCGGGCGCTGTGCTCCGTATTATGCTCGCTTCTTTAATGCTTTAATTAACACTCTCACAACTCTCGTTATTGTTTTATTGCTCCACGCTTTTCGTCCTTAGTGCGGGAACGCTGTCGGATCAAATTGTTTGGTTTTGATATGCGTAAGCAACGAACCCTCCTTAAACCGTGGCTTCTAAGGCTTCTGGGATCTATGAGGCTCATGAGTTTTTGACGTCTGTAAGAATCGGAATCTAACGGTTCGATTGATTTAGAAGTACGGCAAGTGGAGGGACTCCTCCGGCACACCTTTGCTAAATAATTGCACTCTCATAACGAATTACGCCGAGTTTAATGATTTTTATCGACCAATCAAGCGAGGAGCATATTTTAACGATTGAGGGTGTCTAACAAGAGTGCAAATTCGTCGCGTGGCCCCTAACCCTTTATTGCATACCGTTGCACGAAAGTGTTGACCATTGACACAACGGAACTGCCCTGGGGCATAACTTGGACGTTTGTTGTGTCGTCTACACTGGGAAAAAAAAAACACATTGGGTCTAGAGTTCAGACTCTTGAAAACATCGACAAGAAAAAATACTCTTGATTCAATCAGATTTAAGCTTAAATCAAGAACCAAGCCTCTTAATTTGAGCGGATTTCCGTTTGATTTAAGCTTAAATCTGATTGAATCAAGAGTACTTTTTCTTGTCAATGTTTTCAAGAGTCTGCACTCTAGATCCAATGTTTTTTTGTTTTTTTTTCCCAGTGCGTCTATAAAATTTAGAACTCTTTACTTCGTTTAAAACATTTCCCTAATAAATTGAACAGGATTCCAGTTATCTGTGTTTTCAATCATCAAAGTAACTACAGTATCCGCCTTTATTTTTTGTTTCAGGTATGTTTCAAGCTCACTATTCCTCTCAAATTTCTCGCAGTCCAAAAAGGTATGTTCCGGTGACAGAGTTTTTATCGTTGTTATTATTCGGATCCGACTTGATATGGACGCATTTAGGGGTGACGTCACGGAACGATACTATCGTTTCGATATCCCGAAAGTTGAAGCGTGCTCCAACAACCTAACATAACCCCCAAAATGAACAAAATTGAGGAAAGAATGCTAAAACTAGGCTAAAACCAAAAATTAATCAATGGGTCTGTAAAATTATGAAAACTAATCATTATCCAAAATGTTTGATGCCTATTTCCCCGCAGATTTTCGTATAATTTCTTAATTTGTTTTTTACTTTTTTTTTTAATTTTTTCTTTTCCGACGGTCGATAATGACTAAGAGACCGGTCGAAACGTCCCGTGTTTTGTAAATTATTGTGTTTTTCAGCCCCGCCTTATCCTGTCCTATTTTATTTATATAATTTCATACCTAAATATTCTTTTCGTTCGTTCGGGCACGTTTTTAGGGTGTCCACCGACCCCCGAAAGAGAGAACCCCTTTTCAAAATTAAGATTTAATTGTTACCAAAACACATATGACTTCAATTAATGTTTGTTTTGGTGACGGCTATCTCATCAATTTGAACTGGGAAAAACCGACGAGAAAAGTTGATTCTTATTAATGGAACTCTTTCCACACCACCTTAGAGAAACCCTCGTTAAGATAATCAGTTGGCCATCACCGAAACACAATTTATGTTAGTCAAAACTCATGACATCACTGTGTTTTGGCGATAGCCATCAGATTATTTTTACCAGGGAAAGACCGGCTTTTATAAACACTTAATTTCTCAGGAGGTAAGTTCAGTGGCGCGTTGCTAGTGTATTTTCTTCGGAAAATACACTATTTCTTTTTTTATAGTGGTTGCTTCCCCCGTAGGCCTACCAATCCACTTCATGACTAATTACGGAAAAAACAGAGAGGGATGAAGGAGTTTTACGTATCCTCCCGCCCGTACAAATGGACCATCTTTTTTTTTTTTTTTTCGCCAGAAGGGCCGAGGGTTTCTTTTACCGCCCTCTAACTTGCACCATACCGGGTCCTGGTTATGGATTCAGCCGTCGTAGGAAAGCGATGGCCGCCGGCCGACTGAACGAAGTGCCGAAACACCACTGCATCCTTCGAACCAAAGCTACGGTATCGTACGCCCCCTGTTATAAATTTACGAGGCGTTAGAATATTTAAAATTCCTAGACCCACTCTCTGTTAGGGGAGGGGAGACAAAGAAAAAGAATGAAAAGAAAAAGAGCGAGCCCTACTGGCACGCTTCAAAAGACAAAGAAAAAAAGAAAAAAGTAACATAATTGAAATTATGTTACTACGCGGGAGGGGTTGGGGGACTCTACTTTAAAACGCGAATCTACAAGTAATTACTGGTTTTCTTTGCTCTTTGTCTTTTAGAAAGCAAAAAAAAAAGTTAGTAGAAAAAGAGGAGGAACCAAACCCGGGAAGTGCGTTAAATCGCTAAAAGACAAAGAGAAAAGAAACCTCAAAAAATAAAAAAGAACAACAAATTAGAACTAGCATGCGATAAGCAACACATAACACACACGAGCAACATGTAACGTTTAAAAGCAACACGTAACATATAAAAGCAACATATAGCACACAAGCAACACGTAACACGCAAGGAACATGTAACACACAAGCAACACGCAACACACACAAGCAACACGCAACACACACAAGCAACACGCAACACACACAAGCAACACGCAACACACACAAGCAACCCGCAACACACATACGCAACACGCATACGCAACACACATACGCAACACGCATCAGTAGAAACATATAACACATAGATAACAAATATAACACATAAAAAACATATAACACATAAATAACATATAACACATAAAAAACATATAACACATAAAAAACATATAACACATAAAAAACATATAACACATAAATAACATATAACACATAAATAACATATAACACATAAAAAACATATAACACATAAAAAACATATAACACATAAAAAACATATAACACATAAATAACATATAACACATAAATAACATATAACACATAAAAAACATATAACACATAAATAACATATAACACATAAAAAACATATAACACATAAATAACATATAACACATAAATAACATATAACACATAAAAAACATATAACACACATGCAACACATAATACCTTTACCAACGAGTCCTGGCCAGGGACTGCCCGATCCACCCCCTGGTGCCTATATTTATAACGTACGGCGTGGTGCAAACATAGCCCGGGAGCATTTTCAGCTGTGACGTCACGTTGGCTATCACCGTAAACCAATCAAATGCGTTGAAAAAAAAAAATCGAAGTGAAAATAAAGCACCGAGGTTGGGAGCCTATCACGATTGAGTTTGCTCTTGGAGGTCTTAGAGCCTGAAAGGGCAGCCAACTTTTCTCCACGAAATATTCGAAACCGAATTGTAGTTGTTGCCAACCTTTACTTGACCCATTGAAGTGAAACCAGAGTACACCTAGGTTCGAAGACTTTCATAAGTAAAATCGTTATTTGGAGGCCGTGTAGGGCTTGAAAGGGCTGCCAACCTCCCCACATGAAAAATTCAGTCGTTGCCAACCTATAAATTCGAAGGGAAGATCCATCATAGTACCAAACCTAGTCAAGGAAAAATCCCTAGTTTTCGGAAAAAGAAGAAAAAAAACTAGTAAATCCATCCATGCTCCATGACGACTCAAACGTCATCAGACGTTTGTCATTTGAACTGACCAACCCCAGCATCGTTTTTTTGGGTGACGTTATTCTAAATTCCAGGGTCCGTGGTCACACCATCAATATTTTCCTCATTATCTCAAGGTCATGTAGTCATTATACAAAATATTGCGTGGGCCACCAAAAATTGACGGAAATGGTGTATAATGTGACGTCAATGTCGGTTAATCCACCGCGTGACCTTGAGACATCGACCGAAATATTGTTAATGTGACCACAGCATATTTTGATCAGCATATTTGAAGGAATTTGGAACTAGAATACCTCCACTGCAGCAATGCATTGTGGGGGAATACTTGTAAGACCCTCGTACACGGTCAAATTGCGAACAAACTGAAAAGTCCCCGATGACCCGAAATCACATCACTGGCCAGTGAAGTGTGATAGATGACATCTGAATTTGTTCGTATTGTAATCGTGTGATGATAAAACCAAGAGTTCCTCATGAATTTCAAGACGGACAATTGGACGTATTTATGCCAAACTGAACTATGTGCATTATAACGTGAGCCCTGCTATGCATACATTCTCATGGGTCTCAAGGCTCATGCCTAAATGCACATAGCTCCGTTTGGCAGAAATACGTCCAATTGTTTCTCCTTGCCCGAAAAGGTCGGTGGCCGTAGAGGTTCACTTGGACTTGGAGCAACCATGATAACTCCCAGGAGATCAAATTGCATACTCAACGAGATGAAGGAGCTTAGAATGGTTGCGATGAGTTGAAGTTGAAGTAAGGGCGCCTTACGGCTTGTCCCTTTGACCTTGGTCGGAAATCCTCTATTATCTCTGTACATTATTTGCGGCTAGGCACAGGCTCCGACTGGCCAGAGCCGCTAGACCACGATCGCGGCCGGGGCCCCCGAGGACGATATAATATTCGACCTAAAACGTAATTTTTAGAGCACTTAAGTTTTATTTTAGGTACGTCAAAAAATTTCACTGAAATAACACGTAACAGTGGAGGCGCCCGACTCGAGGGCCCCAGTCGTCGAAAACTAATTAACTCTTAGATTACAGAGTCTTAATATTAATAAAAACAATTCTGGGGCCATCTTTCCCGGGGCCCCCGAGGAAGAGGGCCCCACAATTTTTTTTTAATTCTCTTTCTTTGCCGTCGTCCTCAGGGCCCCCGAGGCTGAGGGCCCCAGAATTGTTTTGATTAATTTTAAGACTCTTAGTTTTCGACGACTGGGACCCCCGAGTTGGGCGTCTCAACTGTTACGAGTGAAATTTTTTGACGTAAAATAAAACTTACGTGCTCTCAAAATTCCGTTTTAGGTCGAATATTGTATCAATCCAAACCTCTAATAGTTGACAATTTCACAAGCGTCCGGGAGGATAAAATTTCATTCTCGGGATATAGAGGATCTAAAAATTTTCCGGGGGGCGGCCGCCCCCCGGACCTCCTCTCCTTACTGGGGGGTCTCCTCCCCCTGGGGGCCGTCACGATACGTCGTCGCGGCCTAACTTTTTTCACGCCAGTCCGAGCCTGATATCGAGATGTGACGCCACACTAAATGAGTCTGTTACGGAGAATCCCTGAAGTGACGTCACAACTATACTCACCGGAATTGATTCGGATGTGAAACTGATTCAACGGATGCGAATTCCGGTTTCTTTGTCGGGTGTCGTGTCGCACCGGTGCTGGGTATTTTTCTCGTCGGATTTTTCGCCGGTCGGAGCTTCGACTCCGGGCTCCGGGTGGAGCAAGAGTAATTAATGTAAGCGAGCGAGAAAGTCGAGATGAATTATTTATGTTACTAGGCCTCGATGAAAGTTGTGGGAGACCCGAGTCGTGCCGCAACTCCAACTTCCGCGCTTCGCCGCCGCGCCGC
>NW_017547275.1:629737-650160 GCF_001854935.1 Bemisia tabaci | reverse complement strand
CCCTCCGTCGCGGAGCCACCAATTTGCCAACATTGTTTTTCTCCAGTTAAACCCATAGGAATGTATCCATTCTTGGAGGGGCCAGCTTCTCTGACAAGAATCGATTATTTAAGGTGATTCGATGGACGCCATAGTTTGTGTCAGAACGACGTGCGATATATCGCATCGATTGGCTCTATTTTTTCAGCCACCAATCATTTTTCTCGAATTTTGAGATCGCAATTCTGTCGTCAGGAGACTAAAGCACTCACTTACCAATTTTAACCAAAAAATTCTACGTAATAAAGGCGTGTTTTTTTAGAGAGAAAACATTGCATTCGATACTGATATCGAAACTGCACTCGAATGCGGTATTTTCTCTCTAAAAAAAACCACGCACTGGAAAAAAAAACACATTGGATCTAGAGTCCGGACTCTTGAAAACATCGACAAGAAAAAGGACTCTTGATTCGATCAGATTTAGGCTTAAATCAAGAACCCAGCCTCTTAATCTGAGCGGATTTCCTTTTGATCTAAGCTGAAATCTGATTGAATCAAGAGTCCTTTTTCTTGTCAATGTTTTCAAGAGTCTGGACGCTAGATCCAATGTGTTTTTTTTTTCCAGTGTAGTATGGACTCGGGTTTCAAGAGACCTTTTTTCCTGTGTGCCTCGCGATTGGACCTCCGCGCGGCCACGCGCCGGCACGCTTCACGCACTACGACCACTACGTACGGGAGGGGGCGGGCTCAGACGAATATGAATGGGATGAGTGTGCTACGCTAATGAGTCATCGAAAATTTCGGCCGAGAGTTCCAAGGCTTCCCCCCCCCCGCCACTACGCCGCCACGCGGGGGAGTCAAAGCTCCGGGGGACCGCCAGACGGTGGAGGTCCAGTCGCCGGAGGTGAGTGGAGAGTGAGTCACGGCTGCTGTCGGATTATCGATCCGATCGCGGCGTGGCGCGTCACTCATGCAAATTCCACGCCTTTCCTCCAGAAATCCCGCTCAAGAAGACGTTGCGTCGACTCGAATGACGCGTTCTTGGGTTAGGTTATGTCCTCTTCCTTGCGCGTCATTTGTTATTACCAACGTTGTGATGGAAGAAACCAAGGTGTGTTACCGCGGATGGATAATGACGTCATACGTTACACATTCCAACGGATTATGTCTTCGATAGAGTCCCTCTGTACGGAGTGTATAGACTTGTCAAAATATGGAGCTCTTAGCTGTGTTCCCACAGTCAGGGAAAACCGGGGAATATCAGGGAATATTAAAAAAATCCGGGATAACTTGCGGTTCTCATAGACTAAGTGGTTAAATGATGGACTACCAAAGGGTCTCATGTGGGTTGCCGTTAGTTAGTCTATGATCTACCTTCTATGTCCATTTCAACCGGACCCGTTCCCACTGGAAACGGATCGGGGTGGCAAATAAAATCTTGAAATTTCTCGTGCAATACGCCATGAAATTTCAGAAATTTATGAAAGATATTGAAAAATATAGACTTCTTTCCATGTTTCGCAAAATTTAAAAATTGCAACTTTCTTCTATTTTTGTGTGTTTGATTGCCGGTTGCATACTTCAGCCCCTGAAAAATATGAAATATTTCACTAAAATTTCCAATCTCTTATTTCTTTCTTACGTTTCCTGCCACCCTGGCTTCCACCAAGACTCCCTCCGTATCCCGTTTGTCCTCTTAGTCTATTGCTTTGTCTATCAATTCTAAGAATCAGCCCGCTATGATCCCCAGCAACATAGGCGGTTCTACGGAGGTGCCAGTGGGTGCCGGGCACCCCCAAGAAAAAATTCAGTATGGTTATCGGAACCGATCACCTCTGGGCACCCCCAAGCATGCAGGTCTAGAGCCGCCTATGCGGTCCGCTTATTGAAACTGATAGACAAAGCTATAGACAAAGACGACAAAAGGGATTTGGAGGGATCCTATTGGTGGAAGCGGGTGGTGGCACTGGACATAGGAGGTAGGTAATTGACTAACTAACGGCAACCCACCAAAGTTTACCCGACAGTTAGCCCATCATTTTCTTCCTTAGTCTATAAGAACCAACCATGTCAACCAATAGGCTCGCTCTATGCTCCCTATGTCTTCTTTGTCTATTGCTTTGTCTATCAATTTCAAGAATCAGCCCGCAATGATCCGCAGAAAGCCAGAGCGGAAGCGCCAGCGTGGTTTCCAAGACTGGAATTGGATCACTGGATGAGGACTAATCGGGAGCGGTGGAAGATAATCCGCGCCAAGCGCGAAGCAAGGATGCGACGCCATTGGCTAATCTCCGTCGTGCTCGGCAAGAACCGCGTATCTGAACGGAGATACGGTTGAACATACGCTGTTCTTTCTCCGCCGCGCCGCACGTCGCTTCTAATTTTTTACCGTCCTCACCCGGGCCCGCCCCCGTGACCCGCTGTCCCGCTGTCGCGTCGAAATTCCGCCGACGGAGTCCTTGTCGTGCAAATGAGTCACGGATCCGTTAGACGAGGAACGGGGACGGGGAACGGGGACGGGGAACGGGGGACCGAACCAACCGCGACGTTGCTCGTTATACTCAAGTCTATATGGACTAGACTCTGACTGTACTCCTATTCCGTGTCCGTCGAAAGTTCTCGGATCCGGAACTTTTTTGTTCCGATTTCTCCCACTTTATGACCGTCGGAAGTTCCGGGATTCCTTTTCGATTTTTTCAAAAGGTCTGGGAAAGTTCCGGAGAATGCAAAAGATCCGGACCATTTTGGGAATTTCAAAATTTAGGAGGAAAATCAGGAAATTGTCAAAAGTTTCGGGATTCCTTTTAAATCTTTTCAAAAGTTCTGAGAAAGTTCCGGAATATGCAAAAGATCCGGACAATTTTGGGAATTTCAAAATTTGAGGGTAAAATACAGGAAATAGTGGGACAAAAACTCCAGCGCAAGATATAACGCCTTGAAACCTCATATAAGTTTTTCGTGGATTATGTGCACTGTCGTAACATTACGAACACTCTGAAAAACTTCCAGGACTTTATGTTCACCTACCTTTCGTCCATTAAATAAATGTCCACCGCTATTTATGTCCACTAAACATAAGTCCAGTCTATATTAAGTCCACATGATTTAATGTGTAACCACGAATATGTCCAAAATTGTCCAAATTATGGACATTGTTTGTCCACATTTTTTCTTCTCATTTAAATGACAAGAACTTCCTCAAAAATAAATGCACACTACTACTACTACCTTCATTCTTAAAAACTATTCATTCATGAATCATGTCATGAAAGAGAACAGACTCTTAAGAGCAGATAAAAACATATGTTCATGTGTACACTAAACGGATATGATAAGATGAAAACCGAAGCGGGAGCCTAGGAAACGCTCCAATGCCAAATTAACCATTTTTCAGTAACAGATGCTGTCAAAATTGAAAGTCCTCTTTAATTAGTTATTTCGTGCGCCTTCAATCTTGTAGGATACTGTGTAACCCCTCTGACGGGAAATAGTTGCTTAAAGCGTTGCGGCGCGGCAGGCAACCAGCGTGACACGCGCATAGGCGCCTACAAACCTAACGGGATACTTCACGCGTTGCGCAATGCGTGAAGTATCCCGTTAGGTTTGTAGGCGCCAGTGCGCGTTCTGCGCTGCTAACACGCCGCTCCGCTCTGTGTTAGGCTCTAATATTTAAACTCGCGGAGTCAGCGTTTTTGAACTCATGATTTTGAAATGTTTGCACTCTCTGCATTGATTATTCACTTTTAAACTGATGAAAAAGAAATATGTACTACTGGAAAACATAATGTGTTTTTTGCAAATATAAGAGAAGTTCCGTGTCAAATTTTATGATTTCCAAAGCATTCAAATTTATTCTTTTATGTTTTGGGCTTTTACTGTGCTGCAGCGTGGTGTAAGCGCAACTAAACGCTCAAAATTGGACGTATTTGACTCAAAAAGGTTGAACTGTGGACGTATAAATTCTGGACGAAAAGTCTGTGGACGTAAAAAAAGTGGACACAAAGTCCGTGTACCTCTAAAAATTTCAAGGCGAGACGTTGCTCAGGCGTTGATAGATAGCTATCTGTTGAAAAAAAAATAATTAATTAAAAGAAATTAGACAAGGTTGGCTGCAGTAAGCTTGATCCTGGTTTAACAGCGTCAGAATTCAACCTCAAAATTCCCTGCATTTCCGTCAAATTATCAAACGCTGCGCGCCAATTTTTTTTTCGCCATCTCGCCAAAAGCCAAATGGCTCGCTCTACTTTCGGTTGACCATACGTCGATTAGTCGACTCCTTTCTTACTTCTGGTCACCCGGAGCCTTCGGTTTCTTTTCTCTCTCCGACCAGTGGCGAGGTGTGAATGGTCGATTATCGATTTTCCCCCATTTGAAGCCACGGTAAAGAACCGATTATTAAGGTGCTCAATGCGAACACCCTGTTAATCGATCCTTTTCCATAGGTTTAAATGGTAGATCAATCGATACATCTTTTCTTTTCTCTTTCCGACCGGCTCGGCTAGAATGAGTCAGCACTGGACATGGCGCCGGGGGAGAGCTTTGTGTCTCTGATTCGAACTTATTGTGACCCGTATACTGCCGTGCTAAGGAAAAACGCCGTATGAACATTCGAGAGCTGCCAAATTTCCTTTGATAAAATGTTTATTTCTGAGGAAAGTTAAGGATATTTTTCCCTGGAATTTTCAGGAACTTTAGATCAAAATATAAACAATATTCTCTGAAAAATTGGAAGGAAAATATTCACAAGTTTACCAGGAAATTCGTGTTTCATCTAAGGGAATTTGGCAACGCTTGAAGGTTCATACGGCGTTTTTCCTTAGCACGGTAGACGCATGCGCAGGATCCGCCGCGTGCCGCCCGCCGCGCCGTTTAAATCCTGCCCATATCTGGTCATGTTTGAATAGCACTATCTTCACAGCCGCGAACAGAGATACCTGGCGCCTGGAAGACCGCTACCCGAGCCTGTCCCCCGGCAACCCGCATCACATGCTCGCACCCCTCTTCAAACACTCCAACAGCCGGATTGTTGACCGTTTCTGGGCCCCAGGAATTCGGCTTCTACAAGGCTCTAGCAGTAAACAAAGTTAATTTTATTCCTGACGTTTTCTTGCACTACTAGACACGAAGCTGGGAATGCTTACGGTGGACCACCAACACTGGAAAAAAAAACATTGGATCTTGAGTCCAGACTCTTGAAAACATTAACAAGTCAAAGGACTCTTGATTCAATCAGATTTAAGCTTAAATCAAAAGGAAGTCTGCTCTTAAGAGGCTTGGTTCTTGATTTAAGCTTAAATCTGATTGAATCAAGAGTATTTTTTCTTGTCGATGTTTTTAAGAGTCTGGACTCTAGATCCAATGTGTGTTTTTTTTTTCCCCAGTGAAGTAAGGTGCGAATATCACACTTGAAAAAAACGTCTCTTGGATCTAGAGTCCAGACTCTTAATAACATTGACAAAAAAAAAATACTCTTGATTCAATCGGACTGTTCACTTGAATCAAAAGGGAATCCGCCTAAGTCAAGAGGCTCGGCTCTTCGATTCAAGGAGAAAGCCGATTGAATCGATTAAGAGAATTTTTTCTTGTCAATGTTATTAAGATTCTGGACTCTAGATCCAAGCTACTTTTTTTCTAGCGTAAAGCTTTATGATACATATTTTCTCATCAAAATGTCACGTAGAGCATGATTCGCGGAACAAAAATTGCTGAAAGTATCTCTTAACAGAGATATTGACCATTAATTATTCAACCCCATAAAACTCATTAAAAAAATAAAACGCGATCTACTTGACTTGACTACCACTCTAAACGCATCTGCCTGGGCTGATTATTAAAATTGGTAAACAAAGCAATAGACAAAGCAGACACACTGAAAATAATGCAATCCTATTGGTGGAAGCGGTTCGTTGCAATGGACAGAAGAGATAAGTAATAGACTAACTAACGGCAACCCGCGAGAGACCCTATAGTTAGTCCACCATCACCCCCTTCATTAGTCTATGACAACTAATCGTTCTAACCAATAGGATCGTTCCGTGTTCCCTATGTCTTCTTTGCCTATCGCTTTGTCCATCAAGTTCAATTATCAGCCCGTTGGGGGCACTCTTGTAAATCGGTTTAGCTATCCCGCCCACTGGAGCCTATCCTGAATTTGTTTCCTAAGTTTAGGAATCGATTCCACAAAAGCCCTGAGAATCCCACGGGAACGCGGGGATAAGGTTCCCGGAATATCACAACGTCGGACTGGGGAGCTTATTAGAAGCGCGACGGAGCCTCATTTCTCATTTTTTTCGCATCACTGCAGCTCGAGTGTCGAGTGTCGAGTGCCCGGGCAACTTTTAATTCGAATTCTCGCTCCGCGGTCGAGCGTGAAACGAGCGAAATTAAGTCGCCCTCGACGCGTCGTTGCCCCATCGCCCGGGCAGAACCACCGACCTCAGGAAAAACCTCCTAACTACCTTCAAGATTCTCCAATTTTCCTTTACATACACTGAAAAAAAAACACATTGGATCTAGAGTCCAGACTCTTAAAAACATCGACAAGAAAAAATACTCTTGATTCAATCGGATTTTTGCTTAAATCAAGAACCAAGCCTCTTAATTAAAGTGGATTTCCTTTTGATTTAAGCAAAAATACTCTTGATTCAATCGGATTTAAGCTTAAATCAAGAACCAAGCCTCTTAATTAAAGTGGATTTCCTTTTGATTTAAGCAAAAATACTCTTGATTCAATCGGATTTAAGCTTAAATCAAGAACCAAGCCTCTTATTTAAAGCGGATTTCCTTTTGATTTAAGCAAAAGTCTGATTGAATCAAGAGTATTTTTTCTTGTCGATGTTTTTAAGAGTTTGGACTCTAGATCCAAAGTGTTTTTTTTCCAGTGAAGATTCTGCAATTTCCCTCCACATATACTGTCCTACTACGATAGAACATGATGCCTATCCTGCCGTGTAGAGGAAGAACGCCGTATGAACTTTTGTGCGTTGCCAAATTTCTTGCCATAAAATACGAATTTTCTAGAAAACTCGTGAAAATTTCCATCCATTTTTTTGAGAATTTTCTTCTCAGTGTGATTTGAAGTATCAGAAAATTTCGAGTAGACATACTCATCATTCACTTGGAAAAAAAACACATTGGATCTAGAGTCCAGACTCTTGAAAACATTGGCAAGGAAAAGGACTTTTGATTCAATCAGATTTCAGCTTAAATCAAAAGGAAATCCGCTCAAATTAAGAGGCTTGGTTCTTGATTTAAGCTTAGATCTGATTGAATCAAGAGTATTTTTTCTTGACCCTGTTCTTAAGAGTCTGGACTCTAGATCCAATGTGTTTTTTTTTTCCAGTGTATACTGTCCTACTACGATAGAACTGATGCCTATCCTGCCGTGTTGAAGAAGAACGCCATATAAACCTTCACGCGTCGCCAAATTTCTTTCCTTAAAATACGAATTTTCTAGAAAACCTGTGAAAATTTTCCGTCCATTTTTCTAGAGAATTTTCCTCACAGTGTGATCTGAAGTAGGTATCAGAAAATTTTGACAAGAAATACTCATCATTCATTGAAAAAAAAACACATTGGATCTAGAGTCCCGACTCTTGAACACATTGACAAGAAAAAATACTCTTGATTCAATCAGATTTAAGTTTAAATCGAAAGGAAATCCGCTCAAATTAAGAGGCTTAGTTCTTGATTTAAGCTCAAATCTGATTGAATCAAGAGTATTTTTTCTTGTCGATGTTTTTAAGAGTCTGGACTCTAGATCCAATGTGATTTTTTTCCAGTGTTTGTCTTAAAAATTAATATTTTAGGATGGGAAATTTGGCAACTCTTGGATGCTCATAAGACGTTCTGCCATAGCGTGGCAGCATCGTGCTTCATTTCTTCAGCTCGAGTTCTAAGTAGACGCGTTGAGCAGAAAGGAACCGAGCTATTGCCATATTGAATTGGGTAGTTTAATTTTTTACATGTAAACGTTTCTGCCGATTTCTGTACAAATTTTAGTGATTTTTCTGCATTTTACGAAACAAACTCCTAAAAATTTTCCAAGGAGTCCGCACAAACGTTCTCTGGTAAAAAATGAATTGCCCGATTAAATTTGGCAATAGCTGATGTGACTTAGTTCCTTTCTGCTGAACGCGGTCTAAGTGGTGGTTCCGGCCCCGATGCGGAAACTCTGAACGGTTGTTTTTCTTATCCTGCGTTAAGGTCTCTGCTGCACCGTTTTATTCTTCGTTGCAACAAATTAGACGCTTTTATTAACGATCATTCGGATTTTGCATTTCGCAATGAGGAGCTACTATTTCTGGCTCAACCGCATGAAAGCACTTATCTGCGTAGTCAAAGTGCGTTGCACTTACGTTGTTTCGCATCGTCGAGCGCATTGGGAAAGTCTGAAACAGTGTTCGAAACTCAAAAGCGCCAAATGCGCCTAAAAAATGAAGGCTCCTTATACGTATACTTCCAAAAACGTAATGTCTCTTCAAGATTTCGCAAGTGCAGCGTTGGTCCACTTTTAGCTTGAATATAATCAGTACCTGATTAGCATCCTGTCGCTTTTGCTCTTATCAAAACCAGGAGGCAGTGGAGGGAAAAAACCTCGCGTATTTTTTCTGCCCTTTCGGTGATTTTTTATGAGTTTGCTCGTGTTCAGGTAACGTGTCTTGATATGGTTACTGAGCAAGAATCTCTGCGAATAATATTTTCAAGTTTTAGAATCAATGTAAGTGCATGCAGCATTCGAACAACATTATCTGCATATTTTACAGCGACCTTGCTCCGGATTAAATTGTTATTTTCTGCGTTTTTGGCCGATTAAATTGTTCCCTGGTAAAAATTGGCGATAGGAGCTGTGTTTCAAAATACCGTAGGAGTTCTCATAGCCGACTGAAGAAGGCGATAGAAAATCATATAGCTGGCTGTAGAAAGTGGAAAAAATCATACGGCAGGGCTACACGAAGCGATAAAAAATTATACAACCGGGCTATAGTTCCAATCGCCGGGCTTTACACTTCATTGCCTGGCTGTTGCTTTTTAGCAATCGGCTATGAAAGGCTATAAGAAATTGTGTAGAAATTCGTGTGCTTTGTAAATCCTTAAGTTTGCACGGAATCACCTCAATATTTACAAATCGCACATTATATTTTCCTTTATTACTACATATTTTTTTTTTTTTTTTTCATCAATTAAAATGAGAATAATCCATACAGAGTGTGCAAACATTTCAAAGTCATGAGTTGAAAAACGCTGACTGCACGAGATTAAATATTAGAGCCTAACACAAAGCTGAGCGACGGCGCACTGGCGCCTACAAACCTAACAGGGATACTTCACGCATTGCGCAACGCGTGAAGTATCCCTGTTAGGTTTGTAGGCGCCAATGCGCGTTTTGCGCTGGCTGCCCGCCTGCCGCGCCGCAGCGTGCCACGGCGCTTGAAGCAACTATTTCACACCAGAGGTATTGCACAGTATCATACGAAATTGAAGGTGCTCCAACATATTAGGAATGGCAGGTATCCTTCAAAAGCACGGAGCTTTCCTCGCAAAATAAATCAAGAGAAAAGCCCAAGAAGAGAGCGGTAGTCCGAAAACTCACTAAGTCCTAGCATCCGTAATTAGTGACGTTTAGCATACATTTTATCGCCTGGCTGTGAGTTGTTTAATCGCCATCGGCTATAAAAAGCTATAAGAAATTGTGTTGCCGGCTATAGAAGCTGTTGGAAGTCTTACAGCCGGCTATATGTCTATGGTATTTTGGAACACAGATTCTACTGCCAATTTTTACCAGGGTTCCTCGTCCTTTTGACAACCGCCTGGCTGATTATTGAAATTAATAGACAAAGCAACAGACAAAAATGACGTAGGGAGTATGGAGCGATCCTATTGGTTAAAATGGGTGGCTCTTTTAGGCGAAGGGAGAAAATGATGGACTATAACTGTCTTTTTTTTGACCCAAAGAATCGACTTCTTCAATATTCGTACTTGATCCTGGGACACCCTGTATAAGAACCGCCCATTTCAACCAACAGGATAGCTCCATACTCTTCATGTCTTATTGGTCTATAGCTTTGTCTATCGATTTCATCAATCAGCCCGCTGTACTTCAACCGAGATAGATCTTTCTCCTGAGTAGGATGGAACTTTCAGAATTTTCTCCGTTTCGGAGGGTCCTAACTCCTAGCGCTGCTTACGATCACGGACTACACGGAATAGATTCGGCCCGGACCATTAAGTTCCCGAGTGCCTAATCGTGCTGAAAGCACTGAGCTCCGGGCCGATTGCAACGGTACTCTGAAGAGATTACTCGACAGTTTGGCAACATGCGTGTTATCTAACTGGATTTACGATGCCGATTCCAAGCTTGAGAACGACGATCGTCAGTCATTGCCAGATTTACGAATTGACGCTGATTGGTTAGTTCAAACCGGTTAACCCTGCATAAAACGGAGGAGAAGTACAAGATGAGGTAGGAAAAGAGAAATGAGGGGAGAAAGATGGAGAATGGAGGAAGAAACATATAATAAGTAATAGGAGAGAACAGAGGAAGAAAATGAAGAAGAAATGCATTTTTTTATTATTTTTTATTCCGTTCCTCCTCCTCTTAACCCTTCTAAGCAGAGGAGAAGGAGAAGATGAAGGAGGAAAAGAAGAATGAAGGAGGATCAGAAAACTGAGGGAAGAAAGATGGAGAATAGAAGAAAAAATAGATATTAAGTAATTAGAAAGACAGAGGAAGAAAATGAAGACGAAAAGCATTTTCTTTTATTTTCTATACCTTCCTCTTCTTCCTTATCCTCTCATTCCTCCTTTCCTTCCTCTTTTTTATATTCTTCTTCTTTATCTTATCCTCCTCTGTTTCTCGTCCTTCCGACGATCTGACAAGTGGTGGGGCTTGGGATTTTTCAAATCTGAGTCTGTCTGTCTCTATCCTTATGGGAGTGAATGGACATATCAGTAATAATTTTGGAGGTTAGGCTATGGACCCTTTAGGACCCAAAAGGGCAGCCACCCTAACAAGTCGGATTATCCACAATTATTTATTTTTAACATTGGACGTATTTCTATCAAACGAAACTACGTTCATTATGACGTGGGCCCTGTTATGCACATATTCTTGTGGATCTCCGGGCGCATATCTTAATGCACATAGTTCCGTTTGATGGAAATACGTGCAATTGTTACCACCCGTCGCGCGTCGTTTGTTAAGCACGTATTTGACTTATTTTTTGCCTAAATTTACTCATCTTTGCGGAAGGACCTTCACCCTCACTTATGAACTCTCTTGCCTTCGTGGTTTGATATTGGAATCCGAAGATTGACAACGGAATTTTTCGGAATTTCCGTGAAATATGTCATGAAATTTCACTAAGTTGTGAAAAATATGAAGAATATTTTTTCAGGGGCCGGGTATGCAACACGCACTGAGAAACATAAAAAAGTAACAACCAGTCGCCTTTCCTTTAATTTTGCATTTAATTTCGAAAAATATTTTCCAATATTTTTCTGAAATTCCATGGAATATTTCACATGAAATCTCAAGATTTTATTTTTCATGAAAAATTGCAACCCTGAATCAGAGTCGTACGGGTGAAATGAAAAATATGAAATGTATAGAAAATTTCCGTGAAATATCTTATGAAATTTCACAAAGTTTAAAATATTTTCAGGGGCAAACACACACTGAAAACACACCAAAAAGCTATAACCAGTCGCATTTCCTTTAATTTTGCATTTAATTTCGAAAAATATGTTTCAATATTTTTCATGTTTCCTGAAATTCCATGAAAAATTGCAACCGTGGTCGGGATTCCAATGGATTAGCCCACTTGGCACGATGGAAGTCCAAGCCTGCAACTCATTTCATCAATCAAGATCAGGGCTCCTGTCACCGTTGGAGAGTCGAATTCATTCGCCGGGCTCAGACTCCGGAGCCAGACGGAATGACAATGAGTGGGTGCGTGGGCCGGTTCCGCGGTGCGGTGACTGGCGAGACGCAGAAAGAGAACCCGAGATGGGAATCAGGTGCGATCGTGTGAGAGGAATCGGGGGCCGGCCCCATGCGGAAGCTGCCCGGACCGCGCCTCCGAGACGAGACGAAACGAAAAGGAGAGACGAGAAATTCTGGTTCACGTCATGACGTCACGCCACGCAACGCGACGCCCCAATCCTCCGCGCTCCTCCAGTCAAGTGCAAGATGCAAGAGCAATCCACACACCGGCGAGAAATCCACCATGAAACGCTGGACAAGGTGCGAATTTACGTAGTGCCATACCGACTGTGAAACTACTACGAGGGGCGTTCAATAAGTAAGTATCCCCCCTCTCTAAAATCAATAAAAATGGACCAATTTTAAAAAAACTTGGGCTCAAAATCTTCCTTAGGATATACTGAGTTCAACAAAACAAACCGCAACAAAATCGGACTATATGCGGCCGAACGCGAGCCGTTTGAACGCGCCGAGGCGCTCGACGCTCCCGCCGAATCCGCGGGATTTGAAGTCCGCGACAGGAGAAGAGCTTCTCTGCCAAAGCCTCAGTCGTTCATCACTGACGAAAAATCAAATAAGTTTTTGTTGAATAAGGGACTTACCTCACTTCTCCACATAACCAGCAGCTCGATCCAAGCAGGTCTGATACTGAGACTAAGAGAACAGCTTTTGGATGCCANAATTTTAGACACAAAGAACGGGGTTTTAGTTTATATTATTCGGTGCACAACATGATGAAAGTAGTTTTTAGTTTCTGCCCTTATCCGAGCATCGAGTCACATTATTCCATAGGAACCACAAAACACATTAATCCACAGGACGACAATACCGCGTCGCGTTCCGCGTAATCCTGGGCCCATAACCTAATGAGGATAGGTGTTTTGGGTTTATTTCGGAGTAGTCATTATTGGAATATGAATTACATATTTTATTGAAAGAAAACAGAGAACGTGGTCCGACGAGGAGATGTGTTGGCGAACTAGCTAACAAGGGGAAGGGGCTGCTATACGCAGGTGCTTATCAACATTGAAATAGGACTCGCAGTATGAGTCGCCATAAAGCGACGTTGTCAAGATTATGATTAATTCCAGGGTTCAACAAAAATATGTTTCAATATTTTTCACGTTTCCTGAAATTCCATGAAAAATTGCAACCGTGGTCGGGATTCCAATGGATTAGCCCACTTGGCACGATGGAAGTCCGAGCCTGCAACTCATTTCATCAATCAAGATCAGGGCTCCTGTCACCGTTGGAGAGTCGAATTCATTCGGCGGACTCAGACTCCAGAGCCAGACGGAATGACAATGAGTGGGTGCGTGGGCCGGTTCCGCGGTGCGGTGACTGGCGAGACGCAGAAAGAGAACCCGAGATGGGAATCCGGTGCGATCGTGTGAGAGGAATCGGGGGCCTGCCCCGGCCCCATGCGGAAGCTGCCCGGACCACGGACCGCGCCTCCGAGACGAGACGAGACGAAAAGGAGAGACGAGAAATTCTGGTTCACGTCATGACGTCATGCCGCGCAACGCGACGCCCCAATCCTCCGCGCTCCTCCAGTCAAGTGCAAGATGCAAGAGCAATCCACACATCGGTGAGAAATCCACCATGAAACGCTAGACAAGGTGCCAATTGGACTGAGTTAAGCAGAAAGGAACCAACCCACATTTTGGAAAAAATTGAGTTATAAGTGGTTTTGAACTCAACCACTATCTACTATCTATCGCCAAAAATTCAAAGTTTTTGTTGGAGCAAATTTTGCAGAAATTGAACTTGAAGTTAATCTTTCACATTGAGTCTTATGCAGGAGCTAAACTTTAAGCCTCTTTTTCTCGGTTCGATCCCGATGTGGTTTGGTTCCTTTCTGTTTAACTCCGTCCAATTTATGTAGTGCCGTATCGACGGTGAAACTACTACAGGGAGTCTACTAGTCCGGAAAGTCCGGAAATAGTACTAGTTTTTTAGGGACGGTCCGGAAGTACTGGAAAAGTGCAGGAATTCCGCAAGAAGATCCGGAATTTTTCACTTCATACACGGAGAAAAAAACTTCGTGCACGGGACCTGAAGTTGAGGTCATATGGATCTCTGGAGTTTTCGGATCACGCATCTGAAAACTTGAGGTCCAGCTGCCGAAGTTCGGGTCAAGCATCTGAAGTACTCGGGGAGTTCGGGTCACGCAGATGTCCGACCCGAACTTCGGTAGTTAGACCTCAAGTTCTCGGATGTGTGATCCGAAAACTTTAGAGATCCATATGACCTCAACTTCGGGTCCCATGCACGCATGAAGTTTTTTTCTCCGCGTACCAGCCTATGCTTACCAGGTGTGCTTTTTAATCAAACCCGGAATGTATGCATCCCCTGTGCGTTGTTCTTAGAGCAATATATGCCTGCAAGATCAAGATAGTGCTAAAAACAAAATAAAAATTGACAACCTCAGTATTGACGCCTTGGCTCAGCCTTTTCTTGTCATTTAAACTTCGGAGAATTTAGAGTAGAGGAAGAAAACTGCTTATCGAGAAGCCTCCTATAACTGCCGCAGTGCGCGATTTGATTTTCGGGACGGAACCTTTTTTATAGTCGTGATTTCTTTGAGGCTGGTTTCCCTACAGTGGATAGGAACTATCATGGTTTCCGTGCTAAGGCAAGGTAATCTCATGGTTATCTTTGTCATTAGTATCTCTGTCAAATGTCATCGTTTAAATTCACTCTTCTTGTCGAAACAGATCCGAACGTCTTACCGGGGAAAAAGTTCAAAGCCAAGTGAATTATCAGCTTTAAACCTGGAAATGGTGGATAACCGAATAAGGTACATGGATTAATCCAGGGAAAGAAAGAGAAAGTGAGATAGAGCACTAGCGTATTNGGGGGGGGGGGGGGGGGGTGCAGGCGATCGCAGTTAATGAGTGATTCTCCTTGTGAGAACCTAGGACTCCACCACGGGCAACCAAATCAGAGCAACGGTGCCCAATTGTCCGCGTTGAAGTTTTAAAGTTGGATGAGCCCCCGAAGATTTCCAAGCTTTAGCTAATCCTTTTGTGTTGAAAGTCACTTTATTAGAGTGACGCAGGGTTTCCACAGTCTGGGAATACCAGGAAAACCGGGAAAATTTCAGGGAAGATGACGGAAATGTCAGGGAAAAATCATCAAGTCACCGTTATTTGCTTTTTCGAGTGGGTTTGACGTTTCGAACAACAAATTTTGCCAACAAATTTGAAAACTATTTCTAACTACGCATGTCCTTTTAACAATCTGGCATTTCTTCATGGACCATGAAGAAATGCCAGTGTCGGGGGATTTCCAAAATGTGTCAGGGAAATCAGGGAACTGTCAGGGAATTTAAGTTTCAAAATTCTCTGGCAATCCTGGTGACGTCATTTTGGTCAGCTTAAATGCCAGTGCGGAGAGGCGTGATTGATCGATTATCGATTTTTAAATACCCATTTGAGTTTGAGTCAACCTCGAATGTAGAAAAAAGAGCCAGAAACAGTAGTTTCTCACTGCAAAATGCAAAATCCGTTTAAACTTTCATTAGAAATGTGTTAAATGCATTGCAAAAAAGAAGAAAAAACACGGCGCTGAGGAGACTTTAACGCAGGATGAGAAAAGCAACCTTTCAGAATTTCCGCGCGTTGGAGTTCATCAGTGGCGAGGCGTGAATGATCTACTATCGATATCTCCCCATTTGAAGCTGCAGTAATGAATCGATTATTAAGGTATTCGCTACGAACACCCTGTCTTTCGATCCTTTCCCGTAGGTTTAAATGGCAGATCAATCGATATATCGCAAAGCGCGCCACGTCGCTGGAGCAGTCCATCTCAGAAACCAGGGTTTCTAGAATAGACTTTCCAGGGTGTCGCTACAAATCCGGAAATTGCTCCGACTTTTTAAGGGCGGTCCGGAAGTACTGAAAAAGTGCGGAAATCCCGCAAGAAGTTCCGGAATTTTTTCCATTTTTTTGTCATTTTTGCCACAATTTGTGCGAGAAATTCAAATTTTTGAAATTTGTCGAATTTTATCAAATGAAGGTACTGAAAGAGTACTGGGTTTTTCTGTTGAGGAAGTACTGAATTTCCTGGGAATGCATTGGAAAATAACTGATTTTTGGCCAGCTTGGTTAGTGGACATTGTGCTTTCAGAAAATCCTGCACTGAAAAAAAAAGTAGCTTGGATCAAGCCTGATAATTCTTGAATTTGCCGCCAAGAATTTGCTTTATCTTGCTTTAAGCTGACTTTTTCTTGATTCAAGAAAAATAATGCTCGGGTTAAGCAAAAAAGTAGCTTATATTAACCAGCAAAATTCTTGATTTAAGAAGAAATACTTCTTGGCGGCTTTAAGATTCTCTTTTTTCTCGAATTCCGGCAACAACGAACGGGATTATCTCCCGAAGGCACAGCGCGGGTGGCGCTACCGCGGAGCGCCACCGGACGGACGAGGCCGCCCACGTGGAGTGGGGGGGGGTGTGAGGGGGGCACAAAAGGAGAGGGGGAAAAAGTTGTGAGGAACAAAAGCCGAGTGAATGAAAGTTGAGCACGGAACAACGGGAAGGAAGGTGGATCGGCATTCGGTCGCCGCACAGTGGATCAAATCACCGGGAGACGTTGGACCAAATTTGGAAACTTTAAACGCTTATAATTCCGTTCTTACAAAACATTGAGGTTTTAAAAGTGGATCCGTTGGTTTCTTCTCGGCATTTTCTTTTAGAAGTACCCGTTGAAGTTTAAAATGTGACGAATTCAGCTTCAAAAGTTGCAGTTTTAGTCAAAGATTTCATGTCCGGCCCCTCAGATGGACTCGATCCACCGTGCGCCGCTGTATGTAGTGACGTTTCACCGGTCGACTTGGATGTCGAGTTGAAGCGAGACGCCACACTGCCCGGCAATTCTGCCATGCTAAGGAAAAACGCCGTATGAACCTTCAGGCGTTGCCAGATTTCTTTTGATAAATCATGGCCTTCCCGGTGTAGTAATGAATATTTTTCCTCCAATTTTTCAGATAATTTTCCTCGCAATTTTAACGAAAGTTCCTGAAAATTTCAGAATAAATATTCATAAATTTCTTCAAAAATAAACCTTTTATTGAAGGAAATTTGGCAACACTCAAGTGTTCACACGGCGTTCTTCCTTAGCACGGCAGAATTCCTCAGTCACGAGATGTAAGTTTGTCGTTTCCCGTATATTCGAAGAACCCTGGTAAAAATTGGCAGTAGAATCTGTGTTCCAAAATACCATAGACCTACGGCCGGCTGTAAGATTTCCAATAGCTTCTATAGCCGGTTACACAATTTCTTATAGCTTTTTATAGCCGATGGCGACCAAGCAACTCACAGCTAGGCGACAAAGTGTATGCTAAACGTCACTAATTACGGATGCCAGGACTTAGTGAGTTTTTGGACCACTGCTCTCTTTTTCGGCCGTAGCATCTTGATTTATTTTCCGAGGAAAGCTCCGTACTTTTGATGGATGCCTGCCATTCCTAACATATTAGAGCGCCTTCAGTTTCGTATGAAACTGTGCAATACATCTGGTGTGAAATAGTTGCTTCAAGCGCCGTGGCACGCTGCGTTGCGGCAGGCGGGCAGCCAGTGCGGAACGCGCATTGGCGCCTACAAACCTAACAGAGATACCTCACGCGTTGCGCAATGCGTGAAGTATCCCCGTTGGGTTTGTAGGCGCCAGTGCGTCGCCGCTCCGCTTTGTGTAATTAGGCTCTAATATTTAATCTGGCGGAGTCAGCGTTATTCAACTCATGATTTTGCAATGTTTGCGCATCCTGTATGGATTATTCTCGTTTTAATTGATGAAAAAAAAAATATGTATTAAAGGAAAATATAACGTGTGTTTTGTAAATATTAAGGTGGTTCCGTATCAAACTTAATGATATCCTAAGCACACGACTACACAATTTCTTATAGCCTTTTATAATCGAAGGTTAGCGTTAAAAAGCTCAATTCACCTCATAGAAATGAAACATGGTGCTAGAAGCGTGTTTTAATTCTATCGGGGTAAATTGAGTTTTTTTTGTTTATTTTGCATCATTATAGCATAACACTCGTTTATCTCCAAATATTTCGGAGTAACCTTCGGTTTCGGTCGATTTAACCTAAATTTAGTCGATCCGCCAAATCCTTTCGTTCGATCCGACCGAAAATAAGTAGCTCAAAGTAACCATTAACACCGAAATTTTTAACGGTATGTTGGTCACTGTAAAATAACTAAATGTTTTCGCTTCATGAACGTTTTTTGGGAGAGTCCTCTTACTTTTTACCCTATTTCAGGACAAGTATCGTTGTCGGAAGCCATTATACTCCCATGTCGATTTAAAAGAAAAAGAAGCAGGTGCACAGTCTGAGTTACATCTTATGGATGGTGCAGGAATTATCACGAATTTTCACTTTCAATTTGTCACAGTTTACGGGCGACGGAACTTTGAAACCAATGAACTTGCAAATTCCTTGAAGATTATGTACCTAGTTCCACATGGGGAAAGAGCTTTCAAAAACGTTTCAATTGAGTCGAAAACGTGATATCAAAGCTCGTGTGTTCCATCCAATGTCCCTACATTAAATCTCCAAAAATTCCAATTTCTGCATGCCCGAGCGCTGTAAATGGGCCACCTTGCTGTATAATTCAGTCAGTAGGTTTTATGTACAGTTGGAGACTCGTCGATTTGAGTAGTATTGTTTGAACGAAAACTTGATCACAAATTATTTAAGTACAGCTATTATGAATCATATCCTCTCCAAGTGTTCATCATTTGTAGGAGAACCTCTTGAAGTCCCACTGATTCATACAAGTGTCATACTTTATAAAATGGTACTAACAAAGTTGAATTACGGAGAGAAGAGTTATCAAATTCTTATCATATTCAATCAATATCAGATCGATCGGCGAGTTTTAGGATTTCATGGATGGATGCTAAAACTAGGAGCAAAGGGGCTTTGCTCCTAGTTTCAGACCCTAATAAACCAGCAATATCGTGACTGAATTTCTGGCGTGATAAGCATTTTTTAATACCCATTTTCGCTGATAAGTTCTGATTCTGAGCAAACTTTGATAGATACTCTTGCAGAAAGTACAGACCTTTTCGTATAAGGGTCCTTGTCAGCTAAAGAGCCGAAAGTTTTGTTGTCACTTTTTTTCATTTTGTGTTTATTTATTTTTTACTTCCGTTTGAGGAAAAATAATTGTATTACATGAAACCAAGTAGTAAGTGAAGTTGGTCGCCGAAATGACGAAAAGCTCACATTTTTGCACCAACATCCTTCCGAACCAATGTAAATTTTGAAAAGAGCTCGCTGCACGTACCAGTATTGAGCTTTACACGCGGTTTTTCCAAAAGGGGAATGTTTTGGCCAATCTTCTTAGTGAACCCTTTGAAGGGAAAGATAAATAAATATTATAAAAAATGAAAGTGGGGACTAAACTTTTGGCCATTTAGCTGAAAACGACTGGTTACCTGGTTACCTTTCATCTATATCTCGATTGTATATAAGGTCCTTTTGAGCTCCATTGGAAGCCCAAAACTGATAAACCAATCAGAAAGCGGCACAATACTCTTCCCATAAACATTCGTGCTAAGGAAAAACGTCGTATGAACATTCAAGAGTTGCCAAATTTCCCCGGATAAAACGTGATTACTTAGGTAAGTTCTGCGTACTTTTCCTTGAAATTTTCAGATATTTTAGAATAAATTGTTTCCAAAATGGTCTGTAAAGTTTTCAGAAAAATATCCAGCAGTTTCCTTGAAAGTTCGTATTTTATCTGAGGAATTTTTGCGACGCCTGAAGACTCTTATGGCGTTTCTCCTCATTACGGCAGTAAGGAGAAACGCCGCAAGAGCCTTTAAACGTTGTCAAGTTTTCTTCGATAAAAACCGAATTTATTAGGAAAATTATGAATATTTTTTTCCCCCAACATTTTCAAGCAATTTGCACGCAATTTAGTTTAAAATATCTGAAAATTTCGAGGAAAAATGTATGTCGTCAAAAATACATGTTTTATCGAGGGTAATTCGGCAACTCTCGAATGTTCATACGGCTTTCTTCCTTAGCACGGCAGAGTATAGGTATGCTGTACACCATTTTGTAAAATGAAATGGAAAGGAGAAATTATAACACTTGGCAGCGCCGCACAGTGGATCAAATCAATCAGAGAGGTTGGACATTAATTTTTTTGACTAAAACTGCAAATTTGAAGTTATATTTGTCACATTTTAAATTTCAAGGGGTGTTTCTGGAAGGAAATTTTACGAGAAAACCAATGGCTCCACTTTTGTATTCTCAAATGGCTGTATGAATGGAGTTAAAAGCTTTTAAAGTTTCCAAATCGTGTCCGACCTCTCCTATTGACTCGATCCACTGTGCGCCGCCCGTGGGGGCCGCGGCACGAGCGATGAGATAGGACTCGCGTCGCAGGTGGATTACGAAATCGCGTGCCCCGTTCTTCTCCCCGTTGCCCCCCCTGTTG